>RDPX01000024.1:1622053-1756598 GCA_003991215.1 Morbakka virulenta | reverse complement strand
ATATATAAATATATATATATATATATATATATATATATATATATTTATATATATATATACTCAAGCTACATACTGTACTGTTTCGCCCTTTGTGGGTTCATCAGTGCAGCACAGAGTTTCTGAGACATAACTCTCAGGCCATGTTGCCGGAGCAAGCACAGCTTAAGAAGTTATTGTGGGATCCTGTCAGAGTGCTCAAACTGCGCATGCGCAGTTTGGATTTCCATCGAGCACTGTAAATTGTAACAGAAGAACTCTAATATTTTCGATTGTTTGTTTAATTATATATATATATATATATATATATATATATATATATATATATATATATATGTTTTCTAGCCTGACAGTGTGAATTAAAAACATTTTCACTTTACAATATCAAATGGATAACAGATTGAAAGTTATTTGATACGTTTTAGCGTCCAAAGGTTAAGCTTTAGTGACCAACAGTAGTGCTGTGGAATATCGATTCCCCATATCTATTATTTCCATACTTTCTTTGAGATATCCTGTAACAGTTTCACTCACGTTACAAAACGTTTATATGTAGTCCGACGTATAACCCATTTCCCATTTAATAATTGCTTATGGTTTGTCTCTGATGTAGAAAAACAGAGCATCAATCTAGAAAGTTGCTATTGATACTGTTTCCAAGAAACTGTTCAGAACCAAATATCCAATAACTTAGAAAATGTAACATCAGGACATGAGCATTCTTTTGAGCACTTCCTAAACAAATGCACATATAGCACTTAAAACTGATTTACTACATAAAATGACTATCAAATATTTCTTCTTGAAGAAGCCAAGAATGGTCCCTCAGCTCAGTTGATGTCTTTCTTGACTTGGATTCTACTCTTTCAAAACTCAAACCTTCAGTGAGTTTCTCATTGTGCAAATTATAGCAGTTGTGCTGAAATTTCTCGTTTAATGGTTACACAATTTACCTTTACCCAATATCTCCATAACTGATGCAATAGAATATAAAAGTGGCTACAACTAGAGAAAAGTTCAAGTTATTTATAATACTTTGCAAGTCCTACTGGTTTTAAAGAAGTATTACCAATTTTTTTAGTGCACCATCATTTAAACCAACCTGATCTTTATATATCTTTTTGTATTTTACTTTGTAGTTGTAAAGGACCTACACATAAAAATAACAAATAAATAGTCTCTTGCACCACAGATACCCTTGCTAAGTGTGAACTTCATCAGAAGACGCATACACTACAAAAAGAGGTGAGAATTTTCCCTTTCTTTTTTTGAGGTGTTTAGTTTCTATTGGTTTTCATAATAAGTAAGTAAAGAGATTGCACTGCTACTTCAAAAAACAACACGTCCAACTTAAAACCATCTGGTCAGCCACACTTTAAGTAAGAGATCTTTATCTTCTTAAATTGGTCATGCATATGAAACAAAGGTAGCAATACTGGTAGCTGAAAAAACAATTTGTTTAGATTTTTAGTCAATCTCAAGATGATGCTGGGCGAGTTATTTCAAAAGAGTCAAAATGTAAAAGTTCTCCATGTGTTTAAGAATACAGTGCGTTTATAAGTATACAAACACAAGAAAAATTATTTCAGTCCTGCTTCATCTTCAAGCTCCTTGCAAGGCATTTATCAGGAAACTATATAGAGGAGATGCTAACTACACACACAAACACACACACATATATATATATATATAAATATATAAATATTTATACTTATATATTTAAATACTTGTATGTGCTAACGCACTCTTTCCCTCTAAATAGATTTTTCAAATTGATAATAGTTAAAAAAGGTAAGCGTGGGCAGAAAGTATTAAATTTCTTCTGGACATTAGTAGTACCAGTCTAAGAACACTAATTTATTGAAAATAAGGTCCTCAGAAAGAAAAAAGAACTCACAATATGACCATGTCATGAAATAGACAATTCTACTCAGAGGGGCTTGAGTGCATTTATTGATATTGTTGACTTCGGTGTTAAAGGCTTTTACATTGTTTTGTGTGTTACGTCTCTCACCAAATAATATACTTTACACTCTCATGATCACTTTCATTTTTAATAGGATTGTCGAATCGCAAATTATGTCAAGGTACCTTAGTCTGGATTAGAATAAATAGCTGATAGTATTTTTGGTTGTATGTAGAGAATAATATCTCATTTTTAAATTGAGAATGTCCAGGCTTCAACCAGAAAAATAAAAAATTGAGGTTGTGTCAGATGTTGTGCACATTTAAAAAATTAGATTCAGTATCCTAACAAAGACTTATCTCTAATTTTACAACAAAATATTTAGAAAGAATTTCGTTAGACAGCCAGGTTTTTTCAAAGAGAGGGACCATGCATAATTCCTATTAAAATATATTAAATCAATTCCGAAAAGTTGCTACTTCCTATCAGGCAACTAATTTTTCTTTCCAACAGCAGGTCAGTATAAACATATAGTATTGGTTCAATTTTTACTTTGCACTAAGCAAACACCTTAGAGAAGCTGTTATCACGCAAGGGGATATGAACAGATTGCATTTGTGGTCTGCATTATTGTGATATGCTAATTATTACATAGTAGTTTAGTAAAAGGACTATTATACCAATGCACGTTTGAATTTTAATGCCTGATAAGCGTTTGGCAAGTTTTATTTCATTAATTGTTTTCCTGGCCAATTTGGATTACTTCATGTACATTTAAAAAGTGTAAATTATGAAAATGTTTCAATATTATGGACTGTAACAAATGAAATTACGATAATTTAGTGTAATCCTAAAATTAGCTAAAAATAGGGAAGGATTGGTTAAAATTGGGCATTGTTTGCAAAGAAATAAAAACATTGGGACAAAAAGGCTGACATAAAGTGTTAATTTTTTCATTTACTATTTCTTTTTTTAGAGAAAAAACCCGAGTAATATAATCTAATAGATTATATATAATGGTATTAATTTGAAGTCTATAATATATCAATATTAATGAAAACAATACGAATTCATGACACAAAAATGCAAAAAATCGAATTCTTATTATAATTCTCATCAATAATAAAATTTAGGACTTATGTTGCACATAATATTACATACACATGTAAATTAGACTACACGTATTGGAATATTTTGATTTACTCTTAACCAGGTGACATGTAAAGAATAAATTTATATCTGACCAGAGAAGTAGTTAGGCCTGAGTATCTCTGTAGTAGAATTATTTCTACCACTAGCGCTACCACCATCAACCTCACTATCACTTCTAATGGTACTACTACAACTACAACTACAACCTCTGCTACTACTTATATACTTAATAATAATACTACAACCAACTATGTTAAATCCCATGTATTTCAAAAGAACAAGATATTTTAACATTAGATTTGTTGTCAAATTTTTTCTCTGCTACAAGATAAATTTCTGAAACCCAATTTTTGGCATCATTTTGTTAGAACTAGTATGGGAGACCATCCCACTCATCACGGCCAGATTAGCGTTCTTGAAAAACTGACATGACTCCCTGAATCTGGCTACATTAGAAATTTGGAAATACTTCTATTATATTTAAGACTTAAACTGTTTCACAGTCAAGCCCAGCAAGACAACACTGACAGAAGCATATCCATTTACTAACATAAATCGAACGTACACACATTTGGACAAACATTGAGAGACCATTCACTTGCCGCATACTGACAGACACTACCTGTACACTTACACACACTAGGGAACATATGTACATACACTTCCGTATCTCTGCATTGCTTTAGTCATCAGTGACAAATGATCCCAGTTTCTCACACTAATCTTCGAGACAAATCTATTGAATGAGTTATATTTCTTTGTTTGAGAAAGCTTGGAAGGTATGGATGAAAATATAGAGGATATATCTTTTGGGAAATAAACGAAATTGCAATTTAATCCCCAGGGGCCACGTAGCAGATACGAGGTAGAAAGATGTGAATGAACCTCACTCAATTTCGTCCCAATGACAATGGCTGAGAAATGATGCCGCCATGATGAGAACGCTAAATTAGGTTTCTTTGCCAAGAACATCGCCGACCACACCATTTAAGGGCATTTACAATTTCTATTTTACATTTACAAACAATTATGTATTTTGCCACTATTGCCGAATTCAAGAAAGTAAAGGGAATCTTCGAGATCAAGGAAAGAAAGAGGCGTCTTACATGCCCAAAGGCTTCTATAAGTTGGAAAAAGGCTCCAAGATGCTTGCAAAGCACCAAGCCACTACTTGGCACCATATTGCAGCTTCCTATCATTTAGTTATCACAAAATGCGAGGACATCGGTAAAGTGATTGACAAAAATACCCTGCAGATAAAGGAAGCTAAATGCAAATATTTGTTGGATGTCATCAAGTGTTTTGAGATAATTGTCACGTCAAGAAATTGCCCTTCAAGGCAATGACGAAAATGGTAACTTAACCCAATTGTTACGTCTACTTGGAAGAAAAGATAAAACATTATAAAGCACCTAGATGATAGTACAGAACATAAATATACCCATCATGACATTCACAACGAAATCCTGCATGTAATGGCATCTCATGTGTTGCATCACAGGTTAAAGAACATACAAAAATGCTGATATTTTGCTTTGATTCTTGACAAATATACTGATGTTATAAATCTGGAGCAGCTGTCATTCAATGTAACAACAGTTGATGAGAAGTTAAATGTCAACGAAGACTTTCTTGCATTTTATAAGTTTGATGACATTCGAAGCTACACAATAGTAAATGCTGTCAAAGATGCTTTGGTCAGATTTAATTTAAGTTTATCAGATTGCTGCCTGAAAATTTATGATGGTGCCAGCAACATGCTAGGAAAACGTTCAGGGGTTGCAACAAAACTGTTCGGCGAACAACCAAAAGCAGTTGTAACGCATTGTCAAGACCATTCATTGAGCCTCGCCGTAAAGTCTTTAACAAATGATTGTATAATTATCATGGCCACGATGGACACAATTGGAGAGATTTGTATCCTAGTCAAATATTCTTCAAAACGGGAGAAACTATTGGGAAAGATAGTTAAGAACATATAATGCGAGTTGCCAGAAAACGATTTCGGTCCAGGAAAATAAATAAATTATTTGCTACTCGCTGGACATTTCATGCTACATGCTTTCAAAGAGTACTTGACAATTATGAACATTTGCTGAAGTTATGGAGTGAATGTTTAACAGAGACATCAGAGTTGGAGACAAAATCAAGTATTATCGGACGCCAGAACCAGATGACATCATTCTCTTTTCATTTTGGTCTATGTTTAAGCCAAAGATTGTATGGTATAGCAGATAATTTATCTGAGACATTTCAAAAGAAAAACATTTCAGCACTTAGTGGGATCAATTTGACGGAGCTAACCATCAAAATATTTCAGTGAATGAGAAACGAAAAAGATTTCCTTTCTTTTTTTCGAAATTGCCAAAAAAGCTGCGAGGAAGATGAATTCACTTGAAGAGCCATCACTTCCAAGGAAAAGGAAAATACCAGATTACTCTATATTTAACTTTGTGGAAGGGTATTAAAGAAACTGTCCATCCAGAAACACCTGTTGATTACTTTAAACAAATCTATTTCAAAGCTTTAGATGCCATTATTAACGCCTTCAAAGGTAGGTTCAATCAGCCAGACTATCAAAATTTTTCGAAAGAAAATTATGGAAATGAATTAAATCGGGTTTGAGAACTGTATGCTGGTGACTTCGACTCGCTTGCAAAGAAATCAGAGCTTGATTTGCTTCCAATAATCTTTCAAGGATCGTCTATATGCAACTTAGGCGATATCGTCAGAAACTTGCAATAGGTACCGGAACATCAAGGACAACTAATTGGTAGTATTTTTACGATCGTTAGGTTGGTGTTAATTTGTGGCGCCACATCATCAACACCCGAGCGCTCATTCCCCATGGCTTGAAGATTGAAAATATGGCTGCTCTCAACTCTCTTTCGATCTTAAATACATATAAGGAAATTCTTGATGAACTGTCCTTAACTGACATCGCAAATGATTTTGTAGACGGACGATCTAACAAGCTAGGCGAATTTGGTGCTTTTACAGAGAATTGCTTACGTTCATAGTTTGTTTTCTAGGTTATTTGAACAAATTTTGTATTCGGTTTTTACAGTATTTGTACCTTGTATAGGTTATTTTTTGTTTCAATGATAACGAACATTTATTGATGTAATTTGAATTTTCCCACTTTTCTTCCTTGATCACGTTAAGATATGTCTTTTACGGTGTTGCTTTTGCGGTGCTGCCTTTGAGGACCACTAAACTAAGTTTGGCTACCAAGTTGACCCCCCCCCTCACGCCCAATGAAAAATTCGTGTCACGGGCCCTGTCCTTTTCATTACTTCTTTCCCACCTAGTTCAAGAGTGACAACTAACCCTGTTGTTAGTGAGTTGACTAGTTTGATATGGTAATGTTTTACGAGTCTCATTTTTGTAACTGGACATTAGGGCTGCAATTTTGATTTCTCAAACCCTGCTTGACCAGCTTATATTTTTGCTAACTATCTAAGTAAACCAAGACATCTGTGATCTACAAGCTCATTGGCATTAGCTTCTAAGTAGTAGCATTTCTCTCTCTTTATATTCACCCTAGCGATAGTTTTCCTTATATGTCTGATTTTCTAAGCCACACAGTACTATTCCTTTCATTTTGATAAGAAAGCATCACTAATTTTGTCAATTTTGAAGCTTCACATTATAACTGTATCTGGGTTTTTCTGGTGGAGACAGGAAAAAAAGACTTGCTACCTACAATAATAGACGTGGTCTATTAACCCATTCCTCTAGCACCTATCTGGTACTGGTTTCACAAGCATTTCTTTTTTCTTCTTGTTTAATTTCAAGTTTGAATTTTTCTAGTTGTTTACTTCTAAAAACAAATTTTCGTTGACAATTCTTAGCTTTTTGGCAGGTATGATTTACTTATTTTGCAATATTTATCCAACTTCTTCTCTTTATGAGAAAATCGATATCATCTTTTATCGACTGGGATATTTAGGGGTGATGGTAATCAATCTTATATAATCGATGTAGAGTAAATAATAAAGGGAAAACTACAGTAGTGAAAATCATTAAATTTACTTGCAGATCTCTGTAGATATTCAGATCCAAACAAATTGTTTTTGCAAACATCTGATATATGTCAGCTGATAAAACGTTCAGATGCATTATACTGTGTAAACTAAAACAGCTGAACTGATAAATACAAAAATGATGAAAATCAATGTCAATTGAGTTACTAATTTTGGGAATATTACACAGATTGCTATGAATGTATTTTGCAGCTGATTAATGAAAGATCCAGAACAATTGATTTGTCTGGGTATAAGCAAAGGTTTGATGACCACACCTTACAGACTTCAAGAAAGCATGATAAACCAAACTTTTTACTGAACTCTATTCATAATATTTGCCCTATTTATTAAGCTGCTAAACAGCCTGTTTGAAAATAGGTAAAAAAGTGACGAAATCTTGTCGAGTCAATAAGAAAAACTGAACAGATTAGATAATGAAAAAAGTTTCTAAATGAATTTTCAGTATCGTTTTTCTAAACAGAATACTCTCTATATCGATTTCAATGCAGCTAATATATCAAGGGCAAGTGTTTAATAATTTATTTATCTGTACTTTTCCTTCCACTTATTTCCTATCGAACCTTCACTAAGTTCTTACTTAAATTTAACTACCATAAAAACTAAAATACAACTATATTTTATTCTACTACTACTATTATTACTATTACTACTGCTACTACTACTACTACTTATACTACTACTAATACTACTACTACTGCTACTACTACTACTACTACTACTACTACTACTACTGCTACTAAGAACAATAACAATAATAAGAATAATGATAATAATAACAAAAACAATAAGAAATCAGGTATTGTAAAAATAGATAAAGAAAGCAAACAAGATTTGTGATAACAAAAAAAGAGAAACAAGAGTGCTATGAAACATTAATCTAAGAGGAAAAAGCCCTATAATCGATATATATATATATATATATATATATATTAAATGTAATTTAATGGTCTTTGGTGTGTTAAGTACAGCCAGTCAGAAAATCCAAAGATGCCCACACAAATAGGGATTGATGTCAAATGTCAGCGTGATGTGCCTGCAAAAAAATAACACTTCTTGGAACTGTTCCAGCGCTTAGAAATTGATGTTTTCATGTCACTTTACAGTTAACAATTTTTTTCTTTCATCTGGTAGAAAATGTGAGCAACAATACTAATGACAATAATAATATTGTTTAAACTACCCAATTTAAAAGAAAAAAAACATCAAAAAGTGTCTCTGTGATAACCATAACTTCACGATCATGTATTCTTTGTTCTTTGTCTTCTAGCAGCAGGGGTAATAATGTCAGTTCAGTGGTTTTGATTTGCTTGGTCTGCCCTGCCTTTTCTGCTCACTCCACCTGTCTACCTGTCCTCCTCGGTTGTCTTCATAAATCTCCTTTTTGCTAATCTCCTTATCCATTTTTCTGCTACTTCCATTTTGATTACCCTTTTCTCTTCGCAGTCGGCTTCGATTCTGGAAAAGTGTCCATGCCACCTTAATCTTTCCTCTTTTAGTTTGTCTCTCAGTTTCCTCATGTATAGTATGCCTCCAATATACTCGTGGCAGATTATGTCCACGCTTGTGACCCCAAGGGGCTATTGAAGCATTTTCAGTTCTACGACTTTTACCTGAGCCTCTTGCTTTTTAGAGCTTTTCAGTCTTTTAAGTCCATAGAGTAATGTTGGCAGAAATAACGCTGTAAAGTGGTTTGGTTCAATATTTCAGCACATCTTCATGTCACACAGAACTGCTATCCATTTCCATCTATAAATACTGGCCTCCAATCCTGTTTTATTTCTCTCTGTGTCCCTCTCTATTCCGGCCTGTCTGCCTGCTCCCCCCACTCTCTCTCTCTCTCTCTCTCTCTCTCTCTCTCTCTCTCTCTCTCATTACCTTTTGCTTTGCAGGGTTGTCTCAAAGTATATAATATCACAAACTCCTTGCACTTCAGCTCCCTGTATTCATATGTTACCCTCGTTGTTTCCATTTCCTACAAAAGTATTTTGTTTTACTTCTTGTTATTTTCCTTCCTTTTATCCTCGTCTCTCTACATTAACAACTGCTTTTTTTCTTATTCCTGCTTTCAGTGCAAAAAAAATTTGTCGACGCTAAACGAGCTTTTCTACGGTGCGTTGTTTTGTGTGTCATTTTTTCATCGTCTATCAGTTTTGAAAACAGCAAAGTGCTTAACTTTGGCGAAGGTCATCTTTAATCGGTAACTACTCTGTCATACCCATGGCACTTTGAAGAGGGGTAACATTTCCCCAGTACATTCCCTGTGCCATGCTAACACATTGATCTATTAAGAATATCTTTTATATTTAAGAAAAAGCTCTACATTTAGAATTAAAAAAATGAAACACTGAAAAAAAAATTAACACATATATTTAATGTTAGTCCAATGAATATTAATCAAGATATTACATCTTAACTGGATGTCTTCAATAACACAAAGTAACATTTTTTTAAAAAAAGTTGTGTTTGACTTACTTTTATTTATCTTGATTATAAATCAGTTTTTTGTGCTGATTTCAAATATATTCTTTGCTTTTTTGTAGCAACGTTCGTTTATTCACAAATGTCAATTTGATATTTCCGGTATCGGACATGTTCCGAGTGCATGCATTTTTGTCATGAATAAGTCCTTCCATGAATGTGTAGCAACTAAATTAAGCAAACATTCACACTTCGTCACCAGACTGCATGGCGAAGTAGTTACATAAATTCCTGTAGATCGATGAGTGCAAACAATTGCCACCATTTCTGACTCAAATTTTGTAAAATTTATTATCTAATTTTACAAAAGGGATTAATGACTCTGTTAGCGTCTTAGAACAAAGCAAGATATTGCGTATGGCTTTCAACTGTATGATAAAAGAAGGATAGTTTTAGGAATAGGTTTAACTTGACTAACTCTCTGCTACAGGACTGTTTTCATTTTTGAAAAATATCCCCTCAATAGCTCACGCTTCACCTTGGAATATACATTTTTCTAGAATTTCAGGATGGCTAGTAAAAATAGAACGCGCGTGAACTCTTCCGACAGCGTCTGTTTTGTTTGTGGCTATTACATTAGCAGAAAACATGTCTCTTATAAGATCACGAGGGGAAATAAGTCTAAGATAGCATATTGACTTTACTTTGGGATGCCCATGGGCAATCAGTATAAACCATGTGTTCCCCATCTTGTATGTGGTAGCTGCCTATCATATCTTGAAGGATGGCTATGGAATAAAGGAAGAGTAATGCCACCCGCAATCCCAAGAGGGTGGAGAGAGCAAAGGAATCACCACGACGATTGTCACTTCTGCATGATCGATGTTTCAAAATACAGGAGCAGTAAAGGAAGAACAGTTCCTCAGTATCCCGACCTAACGCCATCCAGGGAACCCATTTCTCATGATGAGCACTTACCAGTACCGCAACCACCCGAAAATGTAAGTATGATATATTTCATTAATTAAGCAGTACTTTTTTCAAATCAACTTGGAGATTTTATGCGATATTCATAATTCCGTCTCCATGTATTTTATCAGCAACTCGTTGCGTTTACATCATTTTTTAGTATGAAACTGCGATGGAGATGTCATCGAATGATTCAAGTGCTGCAAGTAAAGTAGATCTAGATGAAGCCCTTCGTTCAACATCTAATACCGAACCACACTATTCAAGTCTACAGGAACTTGATGATTTGATCAGAGATTTAGGTCTTACCAAGTCTGGTGCTCAGCTATTGACATCTCGATCAAAGGAATGGAACTCGTTGAAAGGAGACTGTAAGGTGTCCGTGTACCGAAAACGTAATGCAATGTTCGAAAACTTTTTTGATGCCAGTGGTTATATGTGCTATTTCAAAGACATAAACGGATGATTTGTTGCTATCGGACTTGAGCATGAGCCTTTCTTTATTTATCCATCGTTTTTTATCGATAGTTCAGTTAGAAGTCTGAAAGCGGTCCTGCTGCACAATGGAAACAAACACCCATCACTTCCTCTTGTTCACTCAGTGCACAAAAAGGAAAATTACGAAAACGTCAAACTGGTCCCAGACAACATCAAGTACATCAGTTTTAAGTGGGATGTTTGTGGTGACTTGAAAGAATATCTTCCTTACTAAGGTTACAAGGCGGATACACGAAGTATTCATGTTTCTTGTGTTTGTAGAATAGCAGAGCAGACAAAGAGCACTGTGAACAGAAAACGTGGTCTCCCAGAGAAGATATTCAACTAGGGAAGTTGAACGTCATCCGCCCTGCTTTGACTAATTGCAACAGGATCCTTTTACCTCATCTCCATATAAAAACTGGGACTTGCAAAGCAATTTGTGAAGGTTTTAAAACCTGAAGGACCAGCATTCCAAGAAATTAGATTTACGTTTCCGAAGCTCTCTGAGGCAAACGTCATAGCAGGTGTTTTTGTCAGACCAGAGATAAAACAGATGCTGGAATCAAATAAATTTGAAACTGCAATGAATGACGTAAAACGGGACGCCTGGTGTGGTCTTCGTAATGTTGTCCAGGATTTCTTTGGCAATAATTGAAATATAAACTATAAACTTCTTGTTTCAAAGCAGTCGCAGCTTTCAAATGCATGGGATGTCGCACGTCCTTGAAGTTACACTTTATATATTCCCATCTTGACTTTTTTTACGAAAATCTCTGTGTTGTCAGTGAAGAGCATGGAGAGAGATTTCATCAGGATATCGCTACGATGGAAAGAAAATATCAAGGACGTTGGGATGCTGCCATGATGGAAGACTACATATTGTCGATAGTGCGAAGTGATAAATCAGAGTACTCAAGAAAATCACGGTCTGCAAAGTTTTTTCATCTATAGAATAGTGACAGTTACTACAGTTATAGGTATGACAATAAATGATAGCTATAACACGAATTATCTCCGTGTTTATGTCATATTTCTTAACTAATGCTTATGTTATATTTTTCATCAATTACGCCAAATTTAGGAGGTAATGTACAATTTTTCAATGAATTATGGAAACTTTTTTTCACTCAATGCAATATCATAATAACAGCAAATTGTGATTCATTGTGTTTTTGTAATGCACTAGTGTGAGGTGCGTATTTTGGGTAATATACGGTATTTCGAAAAGTAACTTTGCTCATTATCATAAAAACGAACGATGGTAGACAAAAATAAATATGGTTCTCGGATTCAGCACACAAAAATACATTAGAAAGCATCACAAAAGTGCATTAAACAAAAATACTGTTACATGATGTAATCAGTAAGTGACTGCTTAATTCAAAAGAATGTTATTACAATATACAATTGAATGAGGGCTAGGAGGTTTATTTGCAAAAACCACTTTTAGTGCAGATTAACTAAAGGCATAATTTTAACATATCGCTTTACTTCTGGTAGATTAAGGTCTGAAAATTAGAATTTATGGTCAGATGTAGGAATGAAATAAGAAAAGAAATAGAGAATAGGAATAGAGTAGAGTGTACACAAGTACCTATTAAGGTGACTTTATTAAAATGATACAGTCATGTTCTTCTCCACAATGCCATAGATATTTATGCATCTCGAGGCTGCAAATGAGCTTGAAAGATATTTTTCGATGTGATCCTATTCATTTGCGATTTACTTGATGATTTAAAAAATTAGCCTAACTCGGCTGTTATTATGATGAGGTTTGGAAATCTGGAAAACTTAATTTATCTGGCTATTGTTAAAGATTAAATTGGGTAAATATTTCTGCATTCCACGCACAGAAGGCAAAGATTTAAATTTTCTTTTTTCTTCCATTAAAAATTTCATACCTGAAATACTGTAACTCTGTGCCACTGTTCACAGTTTTCTCTAAAAACTATGTATTGATTTTGCTACAACCATAATATTAGATGGTTGGAGCAAAATTAAGCATTATTAAACGAGACATATTGGCAGAAGAAAAATTAGAAGTACTAGTAATAGCAACAACTGTGGTAGTATTGGCAGTACAAGTAGCAATAGAAGTATGATAATATTACTTGTAATTATATTGGTTTTGTAATTTTATTATATAGTTTCTATTTCCAATTTTTATATTTATGAGAGATTTATCATTCTTTGAAAATACCTTTTCCATTGTTTTCTTTGTACCTAGGCTTATTTCTTCCTCCAAACTGACTTTTTTCTATATTCAGCATATTTTGCAAGTTTAGCTAACTACAAATTAGAGGGATTTGTCAGCTGCATGGTATCAATTGATTACCCTATGACCTATGGGGATATACTTGCAATTTTCTAACGCGGTTGGTCTAACTTACCCATACAAAGAAAATAGTTTCGAAAAGATTACATATACCTCTAACACCGCTATTTTTTTCCTTTTCATTAACATTTATTCTTCCTTAGCTCTGACAGTTGTTCTTTGATATTAAAAACAGTTTTTTCTTTAGAGAACAGTTAGGATATGTTTTGCATTAAATGTGAGTTCTTATCATATTTTTATCAGACATGCATGTTTTAAACTATCAAGTGATTTCTCAAAATTGATAAATACAAGTGTAACTTTTGCTGTTTCGGAAGTGTTTAATTTAACTTAAAGTAGTTAAGATAAAGTGATCATACCTAAGAGTATATAATGCGTATCCCTAAAAAAATAATAAGATGTTTTAAAAATAATACGTATAGAATTCATAAAATAGGAGTTAAGGTACAAGGGCTTTTTTCTTCGAAAATACAAGTTGCCGTTTGACTCTTCTATGACTGTTACTTTTCACCATTGTAGATAATTCTGTGTGCAGCACATAACATGCGTTTGGTATATATCCAGTTTTTTCTATTTTCACTTACTCCATTTTCTAGTAGATTGGTTGTAAAGAATTATTATGCATTAGGCTATCTTCAACCTTTGGACAAGCGGAATTATAGCTACCGTACCTGTCTGGATTTGTTAATGATAATAATAGTAACACTATTTGGATTTACTTTGTAAGCTCAGAGTCAGTGTTTTTCGTATTAATAGAATGAATTTGTGAAAGAACAATTAGATTACAGTAGCCGCCACCTAAGTCTAAACTTCAAGGGAATCATATTTGTTGGAGCTAACAGAAGTTTGTCTAATCAGAGTTAAAGGTAGATTAGGCTCTTGGAGAGGGAGAAGAAAGGAATATAATGTGAAGGCAAGGTTACGAAAGCATTGTAAAGCCTAAAACCTTTTAAAATTCTATCTTAAGGAAAACATACACCGGTAGTGCAGTCAAAAGTCTTTGAAAGTATATTATCAGTTATGCAAATCTAATTGCGCGTACAAACGTGATCATAGACCTTTATTTGCTTTAAGCTCTCAATGATTTTAGTTCGAATCAGGCAGTTGCTTATTCTGGGATGTTGATGAAATTTTTTTCCTTTTTCAATGAGCAGGAAGTTATTTATTGTGTCTATTGCTTTCAGTAGATCATTGGCTTTTGGAAGGTCCATATCTGGATAATTGCATTAATCTGTGGCAATCCCGTCTTAGTCATTCTCTTCCACCATTTTGTCCTTTAACAACTCCTCATCTGACATGGTGTACTCAGTCTTAACTAGTTCTTCATCTAGCGTCAGGAGGATATTCGAAGTCATAAAAACAGGGAAGATGTAAGGTGCTCTCCTTGATAAAATTGGTCATAAAGAATATTAAACAGATCGTCGTCAGCTAATAGGGCAGCTTCTTGTCTCTCTTCCAAAATATTTGCTTTCGCAAAACAATATGTGGTTACTTACTGAGAAGTGCTCTCCCACGCTATGTCCAGGACTTTCATGGTGTTCATTTGTGCGTTGGCTTGGTCCAAGTGATAGGTCATATCCGAGGTGGAAATGTCGGCATGGCACAAAGTGTTTCTGATAGATACGTGGAGCGAATTTTCCAACGATTTGCCCATCAGATTCCCAAAAATTCTCAACTTTGAGTTCTCCAACAAAATACAAAACCTTCTCTTTGAGTTCTTCGGTTGGTAAAGGTACATTTCTGTCCCTCACGGTAAAAAGCTTTTTCAATATTTCCTTCTCAATATGGCTCCATATATTCCCTTTCATAGCCTTCGCCTTATAGAATCGTTTCCTCAATCAACCGCCTTGAAAGTATTTTTTTTGTTTTCAACCCATGAGGACAACTTCTTGGTGGGAACTTGAAATCTTTGAGACACTTGTGGTTTTGATATTGCTTTCTCTACTTACTTAAAAGCTTTGCGTTTTCATTGCAGACAGGATGTGTTTAATTAGCTTTTTTGGCTCAGTGTTTGTTATCTTGTTATAATGCACAAAACCAAAAGCATTCAAAATCAGAGCATTCAGTCATCATTTAAGACATTCGATTAAACATTAAAGATATTCGAATGGTGTATTCAATTATTCTACAAGGCGTAGCATATAATTGGTTAAGTAGGTGATTAAGCTCTGTAATACTTCAAAGGCGGTACCATTGTGCTTTTTTCATGTTTCAAAGACTCTAAAGAAGGTCTTGTGTTTTAAAGACTGGTCCATTTTGTATGTTTTCTTTTCACGGAGATCTAATTATGACGTAATGATCACAATGTCTTTCTGCATGACAAAAATATTTTGTTAGTTCTTACAGATGAAAAAAACCCCACTAAACTAAGCATGAAGATACCTTTCAAGATGATTTTCATCCTGAACTCTTTGTCGAGAAATGCAACCTTTAATCCAATTCCAATATACAACTTGATCAACAAATCTTTTTAAGAGGGCATGGAACAAAAATGGACTGAATGGGTTAAAAAAGAGTAAAAAAAACTTTACAAGAATAGTTAAAGTGAAAAGGCTGTCAGATACAACAATGGCATTGTGAGTTGGTAAGTTCTTGATGCAAGTATTTGGAGACATGATTCTCAAATTGTTTAAAGAATGTACTAAATGGAATGGAAAGTTAGACGTTTTAAAGTCAAGACTAAATGACACAGTGACGGACACATCGATTCCAACGAGCCTTATTTATGAGGTAGATAAAATGGTACTGTACATAAATACCGAGCGCTAATTAAAAGACCAACGACTGAAGATTCCTCGTCGACGATGGTGATCAAAATGAATCTTCTACCAATGAATATAACATTAGCATTAGGCAACTTTCACATGAATTATGTACTTCATTATAAACTTTGTATGTATTTTTTCTAGTTCAAACTATATTTCGTATTCATAGTCCTTTTCACTCTTTTCTTCATGGAAATTTTTTTACAAGCAACAGGGACTTAAAACAGAGCGGTCTTAAAGCAGAGAAAGGGAAAATGACAATATTTTATGCCTTTTTTAGGGGTATAAGATTATATTCAAGAACGGTTGTTTCCTTTCAGAAAGCAAAATAAAAGTTATTTTAATAAAAATAGAAATAACGTGTTTTGTTTATTTTGCTGTTTTTCTACTCAATTCTTTTGATTTACCCAGTCTATAAATATAGTTTATGTGTCTCTAGTCTTTTATTTTAGGTTAAAAACGCCCAATTCAAAAAAGATATGAAAAAAATTAATGCAAAATTAAACCACTATCACATTAATGTGTACCTGTGTATGTATGTATGTATGTATGTATGTATGTATGTATGTATGTATGTGTGTGTTCCAATTTGAAAATACAAAGCTTTCCAAGATGAAATTTATTAGGAATAAAAATAAAAATAAATAATATTTTTGTGTTGTTCATCTGTATGTTTCTCTTATTTTTGAGATTGGCAAGGTATTAAATAGTCTCTGTCGGTTGGGATATGAAACAAAAATTTAGAAAAGTAGTTTTACAATGTAGTATTTAAAATTTCAACTTGGTTAATTAAACTTGGGAGTTAACCTGGCTAAAATAAGCTTAAGATAGAAGTTAAGGATTAGGGTTAGGATTAAAGAGATGTTACTGTAAAGTTACAATTAACAGTGTCCTTTTCAAATACATGAGTACTTTAACTTATAAACCAGAAAACCATTTTTTCATTTGATCGAAATGTTGTGATCGTGAGGTTAATGTTGCACCTGGATAAATAAAGAAATGTTTAATCTTCAGATATCCATAACCAGTATGTTTCGTACAGAAAGTAATGTTTTTTAATTTAACTAAAAATATGAACAAGCCCTGAACTTTCAATCAACATTTAAGCTAAATAAATAGAGACCCATATTCGAGAAGTTTCATTCTTGCGTGTGGGTAAGGTTTTACTAATATTAGAGCAAAATAAAATTGTTGATGTAGAGGAATTTTGAAAGAAAAAACCCCATAGTCTGGATAAACTATTGTTGCTAGTTTTCTTGCACTATTTGAGCATATTTTTGCATTTTGTCCTTGCTATTTCTACTTTCTATTCTTTATTTTTCAGTTACTTACTGTTGGAAAAAGTTAGTAAATTTAATATTTTTATTCTCTGGTTTGACAAAAATCCAATACTGCTTGGTAATACAGTTCTTATCAGAAACTATTATTGTTACTTATGCTCTAGGAGATATTATTTGTACTATATTCCTTTTCTAATAGTTGACCTGTAAAAGAGGGATTTTATGAATAGTTCCAGCTGACTGTTATCATCCAAAAAAGAGACCCCCAAAAATTATCTTTCGCCATGGTAGAAGATCTTCTTACCAGAGAACCAAAAATTGTACCAAGCTTTCAATCTTCCAGAAATTAAATTAAAAAATAATTTAAGGCAGACTTTGTAAACATTCCAAAGGTTAGTAGTCACTACTTTAGAAGGAAAAAGAGGGAGATCTTTACGATTAAACATTTTGATTTGGATGATAGAATCTTTTCTTTTTTCTTGTTTCTCTTCTTTCAATTTTTCTTCTCCTTCTTCTTCCTCTCGCCATTTTTCTTCTTGTTTAAATTCACGCGGCAATATTTCCGCTCTGTAGTTGGCTCTACACTCAAGTCGTCTTTTCTAATATGCTTTTATACCTTGCATCTGCTAGCTTCATTTCTCGATTGTTCTTATTATCTCTTACCAAAAAAATTAATCCTTACTGTTCCACTTTTATTGAAAGTTAGGGATACTTTGTTCAAAATAGTAACCTAACTCTCAAGCTGAACTTATATCTGATCGATGCTTTGTTTGGATATACTCACTGTCAATCTTTGTCAGATATATTATCCATTTTAGACTCTATGACATACAAAAGACCTGAATAAAAAATGTAACTTGTGTTATCATAGCAGTGCAAATATTAGCCAGTATAAGTTGGGCATTGTTACAGTTATTAAAGATTTGAAATAACGGTATGGTAGTGAAAAAACTATGTTTATCAAATGATCTACTGTTTACCACAGTTGTTTTTTACCAAGGTTTGACTTAAATTTGTATAGAATTCTTAATTGGGTCCTGGTTATTGTTAGTGCCATGGTAGCCATACAAAATCCAGAAAAGAATAAATGTTTGCCCTGAAATCATTTGAGCTTTTATAGCTTCAGAATGTCAGCTGAAAACGTTTTTGTACACTCAGAAAATTTATGTTGACATTTTCTATTGCTTATTTAAAAGCATCATATATATACTAGGGACTTGTTTTCTAAACGTTTCTTCTTGAATCAATTTGTAGAAGAATTTCTCAAGTTTTAGAAAATATGAATGTTTTATCATATTATTGTAGAGAATGGCTCTATTAATTAATTGTAGAGGGCTACTACGCCATATACAGATGTCTAAATAATCATATCTTATTATTCTAGCTTCATATTGATAAAAGTAATAGTTTGAAATTTAAACCAATAACAAAAAAACATTTTTTAGTATTTACTCTGCAAGGGCAGACAATGACCGCGATATATTTTTTTCAAATGTAATCGGCTTATCTGTAACATCTGCTTCAAGATCCCTACAATTTTTTGCTTTGACTGTTTATATACATCTTTCCACTATATTACACAATGCTATGTCGTGTGACTTTTAAGACGTTCTGGAAAAAGAAAGTAAAATTATGTTTTCTCCTTTGATTTAATTTCTTTGAAGCTAAATTTTTCAAAAGTATTTTTAAGCTGGTCTGAGCATTAGCAGCACCGTGAAGCTAATTGCATTTGTATTCTCTGCTCAGTAACGTAATTATCCTATTTTCAAGTCACTGGACGTTATGTTACATTATATTTAATCTCGCTATATAGTTAAAAATAATATTTCTTCTTTCATTTTAAATGTCGATAGGGAGTTAGAACAAGAACCTTCGAGGAACAGAGAACCATATGGCACATAACATGTAAAGTATATTTGTAACCTATTCCAATATGTCATATTTTTGCTTATTGACTGTTATAAACGATTGTGTTCAACATTTGTAGACAATAAAATATAACCTGTGATGTCTGATATTTGTGGGTGTGGGGGAATGCCCAATTCTTTTTTAAACAGAGCTTTTATAGATTTATAAGGAAAGAAATCATCACAACCAAATAACATTTTTGTTTATTTTTGTTGTTGTTTCTTTCCTGATGAATATATATAAATATATATATATATATATATATATATATATATGTATTGATATTTTGATATTGATGGATTGATATATTAAATGCTTTATGCCAGAACTTTCATGGAAACATTATAACACTTTAACAGTATCAATAAGAGGATTTCCAGTTGCCTCTAATTACGTAAACCTTGACTTAGTATCTGACCTTGACCCTTAAATTGAGTCCGATATGTTTCAGTAGTGACATTTTATATTAATATTCATTGAAACTACAATGCTAAAATGTTTTCTCGATGGCCACATGGCTCAAATCCTTCAGATTTTTTCATTGAACGAAGTGGACTGCACATGTTATTACAAAAGATCCTTAGTTGAAAATTCTGAATAATAGGAGACAACATAGGTTTGTACATTGGAAACCTATTTCTAATGAAAAAGTGATTCATGCTTTAAGGCCATGTATGGATAAGTCAAATAAAAAATAATGTGACCTTACAGGTCATTTTGGTGGCTTTGGTGCCCTTGGTGCCTTTAATTGGTTTGCTAGAATAGAATCAAAGAGCTATTGGTTTAATTATCTTTGGTGGAGATCGTAGTTGAGAAAAATGGTGTGTCAGATTGAAAGTTGTTGATAATCAGACCACCGATTTTAATTGTCGTATTTGAGTTTAAATGTTGTTGATATTAAGTGTAATATTATAGATAAAAATTACAATAGGTCTTGTTGTATGTTGTATTTGTGAGTTTTATTGCCACGAAATTTTATAAAACGATTATTTTTCCCAGGCCATGTACAATATTTTCTATACCCATTAAATATCCTTAAGGTTTAAAAAACTTTTAATTTACAATTTACATAGCTGATATAAAACTAATGTTAGAAAGATATTGTAGTTCTTATGGTTAATGTAGTTCTTATAGTTCAATGGTTCATATCGTAACTTTTGTCCCTTCCAGTCTTGTAGTTTGCGTGTGATTAAAAGGAAGTTGTCTGTGTCTCGTTATTTCCATTGTTTAACGTAGCTGTACCAGCCATTACTTCCTCATACACTTTCCGAAACAACATTTTAATAATGTATTATAAGAATTAAAGGACAAACAAGGTCAAATGTCAGAAATACGTAAGTCAAACAGTTTAGAATTATAATATTTATCTACCCTTCTCACTCTTTCTTTTTATCTATCTATTTACCCTCTCTCTTTGTCTTTCCTCTCTCCGTCTCTTTCTGTCTCTTCTCTTTCCACCCCTCTGTCTCTCTTTCTCTGACTCTCTCTCTCTCTCTCTCTCTCTCTCTCTCTCTATATATATATATATATATATACCTTTTGAGAACAATTCAGCAAAATAAGAGCTTCTGGGGCAAAAAGGGATTCAAGGTTTTGTTGTGACACTCATTTTTTAATTCTACAGAAATAGACAGGCTCTTTGCACTTTGCCTCTAAAAGGTGGGTATCAATAATCATTGTAGAACACAAATACTATTTCTTATTAAAATAAAACATTTGAATTCTGAAGATTGGAACCAAAAAGACTATTCTGAGGACTTTACTCCTTTACATGTTCTTTGCTTTAGCACATATTTATCTTTTGATATCCCTATTGCTTTTCTATAACCAATTTTGATCAATAACGTCATCTTTGAAAGAGATTTAGGGATCTGCTGTAGACTACTTCCTTTGGTTATTTTGAAAGTGTGCCCTTACGTATTGGTTAAAAAAGTTGTTATACCGTCTTAAAAAGAATGCATAATGACATCAAATAAAATTCACAGACCTTCCATGTTGTAGGGAAGGGTTGGACGAAAATTTTTAATCTGCTCTTGTATCCTTCAATGCAAAAAGTTTCATCTTATCCACCTTAAAGGGCTATTGCAAAAATTAAATGGTTTGTACCCAAACGTTTGTGATAAATTGATTGTTAAATTAATTTTTAACCAAGCAATATTCACGATCATAACAATATGCAAGCAAAAACAACCAAAGATAAAATAACACCATACGCTTGACCTGTTATGCCTACTTGATCACCAGCAGAGTTAAACCAGGATCTTTTTGGAGGTTCCTCTTCTCTAGATGCTTTGATTTCCTGAAAGGTTGGTGACATATTTCCCTTTCCTTAACGCCTTTCCTTAGCTTTTTCCCCATGACTTAGACATTGCTAATTGTGTCTTCATCTTTTTTTATTCCAAACCCTTCCGGTTTTTGAATGACCTCCATGCTGATAGCATCTGATCCTACCGCTTTGGTTCTTTCTGTGTTTGTAATTGGCAACTTTTACTTCTAAGTAAAGAACTTATGGTTCCATAAGAGATTTTGTTGTTGTCTGCTTTAACACTATTGTTTTCCTGAAATGATTTTTCTATGTGTTCTAAACATTTCAGTGTAACCTTTCTTTTAACTTATGAGTGGTTCTTCTTGGGATCTTATGCAGCCATTAGATGAGCAAATTCTTTTTCCCGTTGAACCCCCAACCTTCTTACTCAATGCTGGAGATGTGATGCTTTTTTTCAATTTCAGATCCCTGATACAATCCTTCATCTTTTATTTTCTTTAGCTCTCTCCTCTCTTGCTTGTTCAGGTATTTATATGCTTTGTACTCTCTTTTTCCAATTTTATTCTTTGTTGAATCTGATAGAACCTCTACTTCCTCATTTTATTCTTATTTGTTTTTTACTTGCCATTAATATCTAGCGAAAGCATCAGAAAAGTTTCCTTTAATATTTCACATCATTGTTTATTTGTTTCTCCTCCGATGCAGCAAAACGGTTTTGTCTGCATTTGTATATTTGACTTTTGTGTTGTTGCTATTTCAAATCTGTTTCAGTTACAATTTTATGTTCAATTTGGTCTTTTAAATCATGAACTTTTGGGATCAAGTTTCTCGATAGCTGCTATAAGCTGCATTTGAGTAACTCCTTGAAATCCTGGTTGATTTTTCTGAATCAAATTTAATGTCGAAACTTGTCTACTTGGCTTTTTACAATTTTAATATCTTTTTCTGAAATATTTAAAATAGGGAGATGATAAAAATTTTTTAACGCTGCCTGCACTAGGCTATTAATTTATGAAAATTTTGTATTATTTATTAACCGAAAAACTGAAAAAATTTAACTTTACAAACAAAATTCGAATAGAAGCTTTCTACATATAATCAAGCTTTGTGCTTCTCATCAATCCAAATCCTGTTACCCTCGAATTTAATCCAGAATAAATAAAAGTGTGAAAGTGTGAAAGTGTGGTGTTTTGATTTAATTACTTTAGTATCTGCCCACCTTGTTTCACCAAATCCGAGGAAATTAACTTTGACTCATTTTATTTCTTGTGAAATATTTTCCGGGTATTAATGTTGACCTAATTACCCAGTTTTGAAGAAGAGTTCTAGCTAGAAAAATGAGATCAGGGAATCTAACTATCATTTGTGTTATTTCAATCAGACTGATAAAAATGTACAGATTATTTAAATTCCATAGTAAACAATGAAAAATAGTTACCACGTGCTTGTGTACGGTATTACACAAATTAGGTGCTGTTAGCACCGAGAGGAGTTACTATTTAAAGATAAAATTATAAACAGAAATTACTTTAGTTTTTGGACAACCTTTTTATGGTTAAAATACAATTTTTAGCTCCTCAACTATGACATATGCAACAGGTTATCTGAGTCAAAACCAGAACATAGAGTTGACTTATTCATCAAGTAACATTAAGAATTCATGACATTGCTATCTTAAAGCAAATAGTATACTCGAAAAAAAGTAAGAGTCCCAAAATAAATGTTTAATAGGGAAGAAAAGACACTAAAAATGATAATTCTGTTCTTGGCAGTTATTTGCAAAATCTCCTGCTGACCTTTGTGTATCAAAACATCTGCTTCTTTAAAAATTCTCTTTAAATAGTGTTTTTTTCTAATAGGATGCAAATCTTCTTTTCTTTAAAAATCTGACAGGTCCGAAAAAAAATTATTAGACAATTTTGAATCTAAATGCATGCATTTAGTGAGTCTGCGTAATACTATTTACTTTTTGAGATAACAAGGAGAAAACTAAGGTCTGTTTCCTTGCTCAGATTTTCCGCCTTTTATCCTATTTGGTTCTATAGATGTAGTTTTAATCTGTCTCTTTTTCTGGCGAACATATATTGCAAAGAAATCTTGAGACATTTATCACTGACATATAAAATCTTAAATGGATGGAATTACAGTAAATGCGCTATTCCGGTGGCCAAAAGGAAAGGTAATGTATTTTAACAAAGTACTTCTTGAGTGGGATATACTAACATGTAATCAATAAAAAAGGCGGTGGTGGTGGTGGGGGGGGGATGATGAACATTCTCTTTAAGACTTGCTAGACAGTTTTACGACTAGTTAGGTTATGGTCTATAAAAGAGTAAAAGACCTTTCAGAGTGAGTAGTGCAGCTGCACACTTAAATAACTGCATGTTTGTGGTTTAATTCCTGGAGAAGAAAAACCTCTGTAACCATATAAATTATTTTGGTTGTTGACGAAAAAGAGGATCATCCTAGAAATTCAACCAGTAATGAAATTTGTAGCTTCTCTCAATGCAATAAAAGAAACCTATCAAAGTAAAAAGTAAAAAAAATTACATACCACCCTCAAAAATTTTTTTTTATTTTTTAAAATCTACTTAAATTTTTTTCGAGTTTGTTCTTCTAAATCTAAACTGTGCTAACTAATCTAGCGATATCGAAAGGCAATATCCAATAGTCAAGGTAAAAATTAAAACTGTTTTTATGAATTTTCATTTTTCCCTTGTTTTTGTTATCCCTAAATCATCATATTAATTTTCCTTCAAATTATGGTTTTTGTATAGCTGAGAAGTTAAATTAAGTGAAGGTACCTCCTTCACTTTCTATCTTGATAATTGTCTAGTTAAACGTCTTCTTGGTGTGCAAAAGTAAGTGTAGTAGCCTCTAAATCATTATTATTATAGATTATTTTACTGCAATAGAAGTAAGGAGTAGGTAGTTACATTCAGAATAGATACAAAAATAACTCTTTTTTTCTTCTCAGAAAGTTTTTGTGTTCTGTTTTACTTTGATAATATATAAAAAATGACGCAAGCACATGTATATATATATTTTTTTATTCATGTGTATGTGTATATATTTGTGTTTAAACTAAGGAAAGGGTTCTCTATAAGAAGACCATTTACAAAAAAACAGTATATGAGAACGTAAACACTACCTTTAGTCACTGTGGCAGAATAAAATTTCTAAAACGTTAAAGTAGTTCCTTGAGCGAAATTGCTGCCATCGCAGTACATTTGAGACAAGGTCTGATTAATTAGTGTGAAAAACAGCAGCTACGAACAATGTTTGATCGGGAAAAGAGGTATTATATTAAGGAGACAGGTAGCTAATTTATAGTTAATAGTTTGTTTTAACATAATCAGGAAGAGGAAGCACAGGAAGAGAACGTACAACTTAACTCCGAGTGATAAATATGTTAGTACCAGAAAGCCACAGCATGGTGCAACGCAATACTTTTCAAGGTAATGTTGTTTTCTTTAATCGCATTGCCAGGAGTTCAAGTGTGCCAGGCTTTAAATATCAAAATAGTTCTTCAAGAACAATTAAGGACCATAAGAACTTAAGCTATTTGTTTTTATTATGATGATTAGTATTTCATATTATTTGTAGTAATATTAGACCTACTAATATCGAGTTGATAAAAAAATAATTGTTAGGGGATTGATTAAAAGGTATTCAACGCCTATGGAGAAGTGAGGTAAGTTTTATGCCAGTGAAATTACTATTGCACAAGAGTAAATTATTGAAGATAAGCGAAAAATGTTGATACGACTTTTCCCTCGATGGCGCTTACTTTAAGGAATTCTGCTTAAACAGTTGTTGTTGCTCAACGCATTCTCCTAAATTTATCTCTCTCCACTCTGAACCTGCTAAGAGATAACATATAAATAGTAGTTTTACTATCTCTGTTAATCCTACTCTTGCTGAATTGAATTTAACCCTACCCTTCTTTGTAAATTGGCAATTTTTATCTCAAAAAATCGATATCTAAAAGCTTTAATATTTTTTATGTAAGGTGTGAATCAATTCCTAATTATTTTTTTATATTCTGGATTCTATAAATCTCTGGTCTATTTTGACTGGTTGAGTTTAAAGAGGTCAGATCAAAGATCAAATGTTCGATATCTTTTTCATACAGATTAGGAGGTCTATTCATCGCAAAACATTAATGAAGCAACGTCAGATCACTAGAATCAGTCATCAAAACAAAGAACGCCATGGGAACGGAAAAATATATTGAAGGGAAAATGTGCAGAAAATTTAAGAAATATTTTGGAAAGAATTAACGCTTGAAGAATACTCTAAACAATGTCACATTGCTAAAATTACTGAAAGTGTTAATTGAATAAAAGTTCACCATTATTAGATCTAAGTAGTTATGCGAATAAGAACAGGAAGTAAACAAAAGTAAAAACTATTTTTTATTTTAGATAAATTTTAGCAGCCCATCTATTACCTTTCTCTACTCTTGTTCCTGTCATCAGTTATCCAAATCTCTCACTTACACTACTCCCAATTTCCAGGACAGCTCTTTGATGACATATTTTAGCGAATTCTAGAAACAATAGTTTTACATATCTTTATTCTTTGCTGGTTGTTTCTACTTCACTCTATTGCAGGCATATGAAGAAGTCCTACAAAAATCAGGTTTCTAAATTTGAAACGTGCTTTTACTTTTAAAAAATCTTATTTTAAATTTGATTTTTTTACAAGTAATGATTTTTGTCAAATAATTGGAGGAATAGAATCTATTTGTTTGAACTCTACTTGTTTGTTTAAATTGACTGAAGATTTTGCAGGACCTTGGCTGTGGTTAGAGGAAATAATAAAATTAACCATGCATTATATGGCAATTATGAATTTCTATATTGAGCTGCTTTACCTTTCTGTTAATCAAAAATGTATTCATTCAGGGTAAAGAAAACTACAGCGGTCGTCTTCTGTATTTACAATTAAAACTTATCACAGATGATTTACTAGTAAGTGAAAAAAGTAGATTGCTCCCAAAGATTTAAATATAAAATTCCCATTTTTTGTTGTCACCAAATGTTATGCTAGATTTTTCCGTTAATAAGATCGATTCTTCAATCATATTTTATTACGCATGGTTGCAGTATTTAAGTTCCCAAATTAGAGCGTTTTATGAAATACTGTGGCCTTTTGTTAAAACAAAAGCAATTGCTGTGAGTAAAATTAAAAACCCTTTGTGATCCAAATCTAAGAAGCAATTTTATGCATAGGATATGCAACTCAATAACATATATTTTGCATATAATTGCTTATTTTTTCTCTGAAATAAATGCATTTTTACTGCTGATTTGACTGGTCATTCTGTACTACCCTCTAATGTTTATTTATCATTTAAATGCCAAATATGAAAATATAGGAACTGTTTAGACTCATTTAGAAGCTTAATGTTTGCTTATTTCATGAATAAAATAAGACATTTTAGCACCTACGGACACATAGGGATACAAAGAACTTGACACACACATCCATACACACATACTTCTATTCTTGTTAGGCTACAAAAGGGACACTACGGAGGTTACCTCTTTAAGCAGTGAAATAATTTTGAAGTTGGGTAGGATTCAAGTGTCAGTTTAATCAATTATAGTTTCTTGTATGTTATCCGTTTAGGCTGCTGAGCAATAAGGGAATACATGCTAAAACACATCTAGAGTACTGTGACTGTACTTTACAAAAAGCATGTTATTTGTGATATCAGTGTTGAATATTTCAAGCTGTAACCAATATAATTCATAAAACGAGGACAGATTTAACTTTTTTAGCGTTAACGTTTTTTTATTTCTCATTACATTTTTCACTGTATCTCTTAGACTTGTTTACATTTAGCTTTTCGGACTAATAGAATAGAATTTGTTATTCACAAATGTTTCTTCGGTAAGCGTTGTAATAATTCAGTCATGCAGATTTAAAACAGGTTCCTGGAAAGAGAGACAAATGGTATACAAATTTGGTAAGAGGAAAGCATTGGAAAATGGTTATACCAAGTAAGATTTTGAGTTCAATTTCTGTTATACGACAAGAACTAGGAGACAAGATTTAGAACTGGAGGACAAAAACAGTTACCTGATTTTGAGTTATGAAAAGGCATGTTTTCAGAAATGAATATAAAAATAAAAGGAAATGACAAAATAACAAAATATCTATTAATATGCAGTTGTAGGGATGGATCTACTGCAATGATTTTTTCGTCTGTCATTGTTGCTCTGGATGGCAATGTAATAGAAGTTTCCGATGATGTGGGAAGATGAGTAATCCATTAGAAAAAATAGATTACCTGAGAAAAATGGTAGCGGGGATGGAGAAAACAGAAAAAACGAAGGAGAGTAAAGAGAGGTATGTAAGAAATGAAATATGCTAGAGAAAGACCTGGGGTTTACGTATTAAGAAACTACATGATCAGTTCCATAACGCAGTTTATGAATATAACGATAAGAGGACTTCGGCCTGAATCAGAAAAAAGAAATTAAAGAAAGAAGAAAAGGGTGTATCGCTGATTGCATTTAAACCAGTCATTGAAGACCAGGTGCATTAACAGTGTATGTAAGAGATTAGGCATTAAATAAATGATATGCTCGTGGTGCTGGAGATGCTGGTGAAAATGATAGGGTGCAAATTGTGTGGAAGATGTCCATACAGCAGATCGTTATCGTGGAAATAATAAGCCTGACATATTTATTGATTAAGAAAAATCAAAAGTTATGCAATTGTTGATACAGCTTGCCCATTAACCACTTGATTGGTGGAAAAATAAGGGAAAATGCTGGAGAGATATTATGAACTAAACAGAGAACCCTCAGTAAAGTAAAGGTTTGATAAAATAATCATAAATTACATAATAGTTGAATGACGAGGACTATTACAGAGTGATCTGGAAGGGTAAACAAAGTAATTAGTGAGCATATACATAAAACAGAAACTTGTTTATTTGATTCAGCTTAAAACATTAGAAATAATTGGACGCGTAAAGCTTTTACTATTACTACTACTACTACTACTACTACTACTACTACTACTAATCATTATCATCATCATCATCATGTGCCAAGCCGATAGGTGCTAGCGATCATGCTCGTTCATATCTTTCTAATTCCAGTAGCTTGAATGGTCTTAATATTTTTGTGTGTTGCTATCCATGATGTTAGATCATCCAGCATCTTCATTCATTTTCTCCCTGGGCACTTTTCCCGTTGATCCATCCAGTTGCCACCACGTTTTTAGCTCTCCTCGTCTCATCACATGACCACAGAAAGTTCCCTGCCTTTTCCGTATGTTTCTGATGAGTGTTCTTTGCGTTTCTGCCTCCTTTATGACTCCAATGTTTGTTTTCTTTGCTGTCTATGAGATTCTCAACATTCTCCGAAGAAACCACATTTCTGTTGCTTCCAGTTTATTTCTGAGGTTGGATAATATTGTTCATAGTTCGCATGCATATAATAGGATGGGCTCAATATAACATTGTAGTAGTCTTTTTCTGACTTTAAGCGATAATTTCATATTTGCTAGGAACTGTTTCACATTATGGAAAAATGTTTTCGTTTGGCCTATTCTGTTTCTGATTTCTGTTTCACATTTTCCATCCTCAGTGATCAGGGACCCTAAGTGTTGAATTTCCTCACTTGGACCAACGTTTTATCATTTATTTTGATGTTACATTTTGGTATGGTCTTTTTTCTTGAGATTACCATTGTTTCTGTTTTCTTGGCATTCATACTCATTTTGTCACTTTCTTTTACAACAACATCCAGCAGAGCCTGTAAATCTTTTTCATTCTCTGCAATTAATGCGTTGTCGTCTGTACATCTTAGGTTGCTGATATTGTGTCCCGTTCGCGTTCAGCATTCCTTCTATATTTCTCATAATTTTCTCGCTCTATATTCAGAATAGATCGGGTGACAAGACGCAACCTTGTCTCACTCCTCTACTACTACTACTACTACTACTACTACTACTACTACTACTACTACTACTACTACTACTCCTGCTGCCGATAATAATAATAATAATAATAATAATAATAATAATAATAATAATGATGATAAAAATTTGTTTAAGGCTTGACAGTTGACTAAAGAAGAACCGTTAAGAATGATACTGTTAAATGAAACACAATAACAATTAAAATACTAATAATTTGTTTGCAAACACTTCTATTATTTTAGCTAGTACATACAATATCACACGTTCTCTGTTGTTCTTAGTTTACAATGACTGACATGATTATAGAACGTAAAACTTTCTAAAAAAAATGGCGAATGCTAAATGTTGTATGGCAAAACTGGAGAAGTTGCATATTTTTATTTGAGAGTCACAAAAATCTAATTCATAAGTTATTAATCAAATTGGGGGCAAGATTTTAAATTAGTGAAGCACCTTGTGTTAGCCATGCCAATGAAGACCTAATAGTTATCCTATTTGCTTCTTGCATTGGCTTTAAGTTCTTTTCGAAGCTCACTGTCAACTCTTTTAAGAAAATTTAAATGTTATTGATTACGAGAAGCATATTAGGGCAGAAGATGTCTCCACTAAAATAGAAAGTAAAAAGAAGCAGATAGATAGCATAAAGGAAAGTTATTTCAATTATTTCAAGGTTCTTTCAAAAAACTGAATAGATTTATATTTCAATGTATTATTCTATCCAGACCTTTTTCACACCCGATACGCAATTCAAACATTTACAACTAATTTTGATGAGTAACTAAGCTCTGATAAGCTTGCAATGAATCTCCAGATATATTGCATGGTGATAAGAATTTGCAGAGATCTGTGTAGATGGTGCACCCTTCAAGAGAATTGAAAGCTTCTGCTAAACTCTAAAAAAGTAGAGTTGTGTCCTAAATAATCCAAGCAGAAAGATCAAGAAGGAAATGGACTGATACTTTTACAAGTTGCAAGAGTATTTTTAAAATTACGAATAGTAAAATAAAAGATGCTTTTGGATAGCTTATTTTAAAATTCAGACCGAAAGGTATTGTACATAGAGGTGGCTTTGTTAAACAGAAATGGTGGAATGGAGCCTTGATTAGTAAGACCTTGAGTGCTTAGTGGATATTGGTACCATTACTCTTCCTTTTTATTATTGGTCAACATTTTCATTTGGTGACAGTTTGACATTGTATACGCTTTGTGTCAGGTAACTGAAAGCTAAGTCCACATTAATTTTTAGAAAGAATAATGGAGGAAAAGGTGGTACTAGTAGGAAAATTAAGTTATTGATTTATACAATTAGAAATCCAGGCTCTCTTGATTTTTGCCACCAAAATCTTGGCACGAGTAAAGTGTGGCATGGGGCAAATTTACCACAGAAGCATAGTTTATGTTTTAGGTGGATAGGTAAAGAATCAAATTTGTTAAGAAGATCTTGTAAAACAGAAAGAAGCTTCGATTTGTGAGCTCAGTTTCTCATTTGAAGTCGTGGTATTGTCCAAGATACTTAAACGTGTTTCTTAAAAGTCACTACGTCTCCCTTGCTTATGTAATCAAAAAATGAGCTCATTATTTAATTTAGGGAGAACTTTAGCTTTTCTCAGTGAGAATGAATTTTAAATCGATCAAAGTTTACATTTAGTCAGAGTTAAAGTAGACATAAGTAATTCTAGTTCTTTTCACAATTACTTATATATTTTGGAGGATTTGTTGGGCTATTTTATTTTAGGTTTTGATCGTTTATTTTGTCGTAGGAGGCATTGAAATTTGAGGAGGTTATACAATCTGACAGTGTGTTTTGATTCCAAAAAGATCCTCATTTTGTTGCGGTGGAAATCTTTTATCATCCGGGCAATAAAAATGATGGACAAACATGAAAATAAAACAAATAAACAAACCAAAAGAGCTATTAAGAGTTCTATTATTAACAATACTGTATTCAACTTATTTAAAGAATAAAAAAAAATTGATAAAATGAGAGTTGTAGATGAAAATAAAAATGTTTTAATATAAAAGTATTTGTCAATTAAAATTGAAGAATTATCAAGGAAGAGAAAATAAGGAAAGAGTTAGAAATGACAAAATCTGAAAGTAAAAGTATGAACAGGGAATTTGATTTAATGTGAATTGAAGTAATAGACCATGAAAAAAATCACAATTTGATTTAGGACCTGGGAAAATGCTTCTTCGTCTGGAAAAAGTAGAAATGAAATATGGGATTAAAGATACTTACCTTATGTAGACATTCCACCCTCAACTGATTAAAAAAAGCTTTTAAAATCCATAATTATATGCAGTTATTTTGTTGCTATGCATGTTGACTAACCATCGCCAAGGAGACAACAAGTATTGAAAAGTTTACAAATTATTATTCAAAAATACTTTTGGTGAAAATTCTGCCGAAATAGTTCAAGAATAATGGTACTTTCCTTTTAAAACAGTAAAATATGCCATATCTTGACTGCTGCTATTCGCATTTATTAAAAGGTTGCTGTGTTAATTAGCTATATACATTGTTGTGAAGTAATGATTGCAAACTATTTGGATGTGTTTTCATACACTCTCCCTGGGATCCTTGTTAAAAGATAAATGTGGGACGCCTTAAATGGAATGAATATGACTTGAACGTCTGACATACTTAACAAAACTAAAGTGAAGCTATTCAATGCAATAGTTGGGCCTTTATTACTGTATGCCGTTAACGATGCTCAAGAAAACTTGCTTAGCGACACATGTATCCTCATGTTACGAGAACAGTTGTCTCTCTTTCAATTGATAATAATACGTTTTTAAATAGCTATAACGTAAATAAAAAATAAAATCTGGATTTGATAAAGTTAAAAGGAATGTGCTAATCAAAAGATAATGATTGTGTGATCTCTAATAATATTTTGTAGCTATATTATTTACGTTATTCAAGCAATTATTGATACTGTAAAAACATACCAGAACGAAAATAAAAAATTAAAAGCAATGATAATAATAATAAAAACAATAATAAAGCCAACTGCTAGATATGTATTTATTAAATAACGTGAAGAGCACACAAGTAATTCAATACAGGGTTATAAATATATATATGTTAATAAATTTGTGAAGTTTTTCTCAAAAGCACCCAGCACTCGTACCTTCATACCAAGCCTCTGTTTAGCAGTTGGCTCCAAGAAGCAGTCATTCGAAGAAGCTTGATATACGGCGCCACAAACCACGATCAGAATACGTTGGCAGTGGTAAGGGTATTCCCTTTCTCCTGAAGGTAGTCGTTGATATACTGGTGCCACCTTTTTCTGGGTCTCCCTGTAGGTCTCACAGCATCTGTTGTGTGTACTTCGTGATGTATCGTGATACATGATCGGTCTATATTCTCATCATGCAACATTACATCCACTTTATTTTATCTGACGTGATTTGGATTTTTAGATCATTTCACAGATCAACATTTTGCTTCTTATCCTTAAAAGTTACACCATGTATACGACACACCAAGCGCCTATCCCCGCCTTCTATTCGTAAGCACTCTAAAATATAAACACAAGCCTCAGTTTGTATACCTATGTTTCTGACCTTTTTACAGTAGGGCACTCTTTGGTATTATTACTTAACAGGGAAAACTACGCTAATACTACTCCTTTAAGCATACTTCTATACCGGACAAGTCGAGGTACCTTGAGAAATTAGTGGGGAAGATTAAAAGTGTTTTGAAAAGAATGAGATGGGTACTTTTCTTCTTTTCAAAATCTTCAAGTAGAAAACGATGATAATACGCCTGACTCTACATATAACAATAATTATGGATTTAATTCTTGTAAGTGTCCTAGCTAAATAAAGAAACTTATTGGGTGTGATAAAGCTTGTAAGACAAAAAACATATATGAAATGCCACCAAATGAATACAACAAGCTTTTCATGAATAATATTACAAAGATTAAAAGAAAAGCCCCTGAATCTTGAGAAAAGTCCATGAATTTAGAAGCCAGGTCTATTGCCACAAAACTGGATATTTGAGATCGTACCAATTGCCTGGCCAAAACATTGACAAACATTACTTTAAATTCACAAAGAGAATTTCAAAGCTGATCCATCTTGGCACTTGATTAATCCTTCAAAAGTTAAATTTGGAAAAGAAAGCAAATTAATTTTGGTTGGTATCAATGTGAAACGCCTTTATAAGCTAAAATTATACCAATGCAAAAACACAGAAAAAGTTAGTAAATGGTTTGAAGCTGTTCTTGACATAGCAGAGCCTCTTTTATTCAGATAGATATCAAAGAACGTTACCCATCAATTTCTGAGGCTATTACAACAGGCCTTTTTTTTGCCAAGCAGCTATTTGACATTATTGATAATGTAATGGATAGCTATAATGGAGCAGAATTGGCTGAACCGATATAACAACTCTTATTCGTACATCGGTTGTAGAAATGTTAAAATATAGAGATGCAGGGTTTTACTGAGATGACAGTTTAATCCTGTTGAAGCAATAGACGAAACAACAGAACGACAAAATCAGAAAATCACTGATTAGAATATTTTACAAAAAGGGTTTTGACATTGAAATTACTACAAATTTGAAGAAAGTGGACTTCTTACAAAATCCCTAAAGTTTGGCTAATAGTAAGTACTGTCCCTACAAAAAATGATAACAATTTGTTGTATACAAGCACCTCTTCCAATCTTCCACAAAACACTTTCAAACAATAGCCAGGTATGATCTCTGAACGACCTCCCCGAAACTCAACAAATGAAATCAATTTTAATGAAAACAATTAACAGAATAAAAATGCTTTGAAAAAATGTGATTACAACATAAAAATAATGTGCAATCCTAAAGGACAAAAAGAAATGTTACTAAGTTTAACCCTCCCTTTAGTGCATCCGTAACAACAAATCTAGATAATACGTTTCTAAAAATAGTCGATAGACACATCACTTATGAGAATGCATTACACAAAATGTTCAACCAGAATATAGTGAAGTAGGCTACAGCTGCACCAGCAACATGAAGCAGACTATAAAACTTGTCAAAATAGATCAGAGTCCATCAGAATGTAATTTTCGAAAGCAAAATAAATTTCCAATCGAAGGAAATGTAATAATATTGATTCTACCTACAAATGTCTCGTTTCATTTGAGAACAAGCTAGAAAATGTTTGTACTTAACTTGAGGGTGTAGAGTGGAAAAAGGGAGATAGGTACAATATCAGATCATTTAATCATAAAAGCTACTCTAATGAAACGTCATTATCAAAATATGTAGAGTGGAAAAAGGGAGGTAGGTACAACATCAGATCATTTAATCATAAGAGCTACTCTAATGAAACGTCGTTATCAAAATATGTAGAGTGGAAAAAGGGAGATAGGTACAATATCAGATCATTTAATCATAAAAGCTACTCTAATGAAACGTCATTATCAAGATATGTAGAGTGGAAAAAGGGAGGTAGATACAATATCAGATTATTTAATCATTAGAGCTACTCTAATGAAACGTCATTATCAAGATATGTGTGGCAAGAAATTAATCTTACTTTTCGAATTTAATACCATATACATAAATATCTGTATTTATATATATGCATATATATATGTATATACATGCAGATATTTATACATATGTGTATATACATATGTATATATATATATATATATATATATATATATATATATATATATATATTCAATCTGAAAACAATACCGTTTCACCCTTTGTGGGCTCATCAGTGCAGCACAGAGCTTCTGAGACACAACTCTCTGGCCTTGTTGCCGGAGCAAACACAGCTTAAAGAGTTATTGTGGGATCCTGTCAGAGTGCTCAAACCACGCATTCGCAGTGAGCATTGCATTACGCTAACAACAGGCCCCCAAATCTCAAATAGAGAGCTCAACCAAACTTTCGTAAGGGAGCGTATTATATATATATATATATATATATATATATATATATATATACATATAGTTTAATAGCTATCAATGAAAATGACGGTCAAAGATTAAAAAAGGAATGCTACGAAAGTTGAGATATCAGACGATATGGAATGAGCAAAAGCCAATTAAAGCAGAAAAGTATTCCTTTCAGGATAAAACCTTTCGAAATAAAAACGCTGAAGTATTGAATCATTATTTATTGCTTTGATAGAATATAGAATGATTAGCGTGGGGACACTCAAATAAATAATGGAGTAGTTTTTTAAAAATGTGACGGTTCAATGACTCCAATCAATAAGGGGTTTCATTAGGATAATAGTGTTCCATATCGCAATATGAAGAAAATGTAAGTACTTGAGTGTATTCAAGATAGCCTGCTAATTAACCATTTGATTTGTCCATCTTTAAGGTTGGGAGCCGCAAACTATAATTCTGTGACTGACATCTGTTTTTAATTTTGTCGACTGAATACCTTTTATAGCACATTTCGGGCTGCTGGTATCATACAAGTCAGTGTGCTCTTAATTTATTGAGCGTGGAAGTTGGTAAGTAAACTTTGTCTGCGTTTGGCTAATATTCGGAAAATTTTTCAGAACAATTAAACTTTAGGATAGAATTTACTCAAAAATTTCCTAAAGACACTACACTAATCAATCGCGTCATCTATGTTTTCTCTTGGCTTCATGGACATATTTTCTCTCGTGTGTATATTACCAAAAGAAATGTTATATTACAGGATAGCTTAGGACGCCTCCATTATTTGCAACAGAAGTATTGTAAATAGAAAGTCACTCAAATATGTTAAAATTTAAATTCACTCAGGTATGCTGTAGATATGAACATAATGATGATAAATAAAGACTTAAACTACTTTCAGCTTCCAATTTATGAAAAAAAGTCTTTACTTTGTTGTGTATTATCAGAAAAGAGGACAACAAATTAATGGGGTATGGGGGTAAGTTAAATGTTTTTCACTTACGTTCAAAAAGGTAACAGATTACGACAGGTATCTCGTGAAAAGATAACCAATTCAAATTTTAGCGGTGAATATCTTTCAAATCATTGATTGAATCATTTGAGAGATTTAAACTAGTCTTGTTTAAGACTTTGCTTCCATTTGACTTATCTCTGATTATTAATCGCCAAGAACAGATCAATTCGATATTATTGGCACCAAATTGGTTAACTGACGTAAATAGAATATACTGTGGGTCAAGATTGCTGTAAAGTTTACGTTACTAAAACAGTTTTCATCAGACTATTTTCATAAAATAAAAATCAGTTTTCATCATATAATTATAAAATAGTAATCAGTTTTCATCATATAATTATAAAATAAAACTAAGTTTACATCATACTATTATCATAAAGTAAAACTCAGTTTTCATCATTTTTTAAATCATAAAAACTAAGGAATTTTTCAAGGAAATGGCTTTTAACGCATGAGTTAAAACAATTTGATTTAATATTTCTATAAAAAGGTCTAAATAAAGATCTATATTAACTAGTCTGGATATAAGTTCTGTTATTGTTGTTGGTATTTTTTTGGTCGAACTAGGATAGAAAAATATAATTTTACTGATATTTTCAACCAAGAAAAAAACTATTTTTGATGAATAAAGGAGAATAACTAGCCTTTTATATGAAGCTCTCAACAAGGAAGTTTATAGCTAACAAAAACATCCATAACAATTACTGCAAGGAAAAATAACGGAATTTTTTGTTTTCATACCTTCCGAATATCAACTTTTAATACTTATTATTCCAAAGTAATACCTCTTTTCTTCGCAACAAATACAACTATTGAGAGTAACAGGAAAGATCTCTTAAGAATTCTTGACTAACTGGACTCAGTGGAAGCCACTGATGTAGGACGTTTATCATGTCGTGAGTAGTAAGCTTTTTATGAAGTTTTTTTGTTCTGACCAGCTCAAAAAAGGCCATGGACTCACGACATAATTAATATTCTACATCGATAGCAAAAAGCTCCTTTTCAAGAGAACTAAAAGCCCTCCGGTTGCATGCTGACAGCCGTTTGATATTTTTCTAAATATTGTGACTCACCAAGAAAGAGGACTCATCCTTGTTTCTGTTTTATTAAATCTATTGGTCCGCAGGGTTTTTTTGTCCCTTTAAGAATTTATTAATTGGGGTTCTTTTGACAGGCTTAAGGATAATTCTTTTCTACTGTTCATTCAAATTAATATTTTAGTCTTCAATTGTTTATATCCCCTACCCTTTGGTTTATTGCTGTCCTGAAATGACTTGATTTTACTTTTCTAAGAAAAGCCTACAAGTGTAAAAAAGCAAGTTACTCTTTCCTATAAAAAATAAAATTATCTTGTGAAAAATATTGATTTACATTAGAAACCAAATTTTCCTTTGATTTTGAATTTTTAGTATTTATTTAAGAAAACAACTACAAAAGCTCTAACAACAAAATAATATTTCAGTTAAAAGCTCACAATTATTTTAAATCGGTAAAAGTATATATCAAATTGAAGTGTTTTATGGTTAAAATGTGATAAAAATTTTTAAATTCTTTTAGTGGTTTTCATTTAACTTCACAATTTTAGTGATTTAATATTTATTAATGCTATCCTTTAACTATTTCAATTCTCTAGTAACTTTTCTAAAGTCAGGAGACACCGTGTTACCGACTACTCCGAAGTTATTTTATGAACAATTTCTTTCTGAGGGTACCTTTTTCAATATATTCTTCCACCTCTGAGATTAATGCCACACTTCGTGTTCGTTCTAATGCAGCATTAGAAACAAGATGCAGGTTTGGAAAGGGAGAATTTTCATGGCATTAAGCTCTGGCTGATGGAATTGCCATTATCTGTAAAACTGATTAACGAGTCGTAGCAAATGACTAAAGGCAACCAGTGTTTCTTCTCCTTATGTTTCTAGCATTTTCCTTAATATCATAGACGTCCTAAGGAATGATGTCCTTTGTATGAAGCTAGCTTTTACATCTATTACCAGATTTTCCACGTAAGACTCGGAACCTTTTGATATACTGCCTAACGTCTACAATTATTGGAGTAACTTTAACCTTTTCATTTTCCACCTTCTCTTACTTTTTCTTTTCACGTTTGGTATATTATTATTATTGTAATTTAGACTTGAACTAGACATATACGCATATATATATATATATATATATATATATGATTGTGAATACCAGAATCGTATTATCTGGTTACTACATTTCTTATAATTATATAATAAGAAATGTAATATCCAGAAAGTAATTATTAGCTGTCGACAGTACCCAATAATATAAGAATAACAGAGTGATCATATAGCGGACGACAAACAAATCAACAAAACTTATTTTAGAGCTGTCAGTTTCATGTTTTCACAATGATAAGCTAAGCTTTGTTTAGCTGAAGATTGTGAAAACATGTAACTGACAGTTCCAAATTAAATTTTGTTGATTTTTTTGTCGTCCACCATATGATTGTGAATAGGATATTTGATAATCTCAGATTTTTCCTACTAGATTATACTGGTAGAAAGTTACCTGAATGACTTGGATTATAGATCTATTTACTGAGCCTGAAGTACATGCTAAACAAACTAGAAGTAATTTATAGACGTTCCTGAGGGGTAAAATATCTAAGCTGTAATAGTATCAAAGCATTCTTCAGTATACTGGGTTACATCCCCTAAATAACAAAATGTCGGAGCCTTTTTCGTTTGTCAATGCCAATTTTTTGCTTCATTTAAAAATTAAGTTAGCTAAAATTTTCCTCCTGTTTGGATTTCCCAATTGGGCTTGACTTTAAACTTGCTACATATAATTTTCGTATTTCCCCTGGGGAAATTTTTCGTGGAGTTTTTTCTTTTCTTCAAATAACTACGTCAGCTCGATTGTTGTTACTGCCAGGATGACAAACTTAGAGAAAAAATAAAAAGCGTTTTTTCAAAGTGATGAAGACAAAAAAGATATTTTTCTTTCGAGAAATTTATTTATTATAGTGCTCCGAAACAACAATTAACTTATCAGTAGCACTCCATAATTCTAGGCCACATCCCCTTCCATTCAATATCATTTGACGATGGAGGCAAATTCCTACAAGCTTGTATCACATGCCCATAAACAGGCCAAATTTATTTGTGTTTGTAGAATAATTTTTTCAGCTAAATGGATAATATCAAGAGAGACTTCACTTGGTCTTGCAAGCTTCTCACTGTTTTAGTATTTATGGATTTTTCTTTTCTTTCGTCTGGTCTAGATTGTTAAAGCACTTCAAGGCGCTTCACTGGTTCCAAAAAACAAACATTCGTTATTGGAACGACCGGAAAGTGACTCTAAACTTTATTAATTTTAAAACAGAAAACAAATTTCTTTTTACTAGCAAAGTTCTTAATTCTATCTTTCATAAACACATGCTTGTGATGATTACAACAGAAGAATTATATTTTCTTTCCTTGGGAGGGAAAAAATATGAACACGTCCTTTACTTAGGTTTTTAACAACTTTTCATGATAAGCCAGGCATGATGAGAGTTTTCAGGGGGAATTATACGGAGGACACATTGTTTCTTTATTGTTGAAACATTTGGAGGCTAACAGGAGTCTTTAAGTTTTTATATTTCATACCCGACTGTTAGGATCAAGTAGTTATGCACATGAAAAAGGTAAATCTGGATCTACTCTAGACACCAGATAAAGCTGATCGCTAGTCAATACCATTCCTAACTGCTAACTTCGAATTCATTTACCAATCAGGACTGATGATAGATTGCTAAAACGCTTTAAGGGCTGAAAAGAATTAACAACAACAAACAAGGTAGTAGTGACAAATACAAAATGTTTTCAGACATATGCAATCATACTCATTTTCATCATTTTAATCATTTCTTATTTATTTTATTATATTTTCTTTTCATTTTCTAAACGTTTTAACATCAAAAAATAATTCTTAGATCGTGAATGAATATTTAAAGCTAAGATAAAGACATTTTCTTGTTCATAAAAAGTAGCATCGTATTAGTTCTGATTACGTAAGTTGCCTAAATTAGGACAGCTAACAGTGATAATTTACGTCAAAGTCTTTAAAAAAAGCATATCACGAATGATCAACTATTTTCTGACAAATTTTCTAGCTGATATTCAAATTTTGAGACCATTGATTTTGTAGGATTTTACTATGGAGCAAGCAATACTTTATTTTAAAAGCACTTACCTAATCCTTGCATCGTATCTAAGTCTTGGGTAGCACAGCTGCCCCATATTATCCTACGCATGTTCGGGTTGACCAACAAAGTAAAATATCAAACAGGGTCAGGAGTAATATTAGCGATACTGAAATTTGTATATGTCAAAACCTTATTATTTGATACAACTTTATGAAAATAAGTTTACTTTCTTATCAAAGAAACAGTAAAAGTTCAAGTTCGAGGAATTTGATTAATATTGCAACATAGAAGGTAAAAATGAGCTTCTTTGAGTTGAACTGTATTGTAAAAGAGCGTATGAGAAATAAAAAGTAATAATTCAAGAGGGATAGATGTTTTATTGCAGATCCCAAAATAATTCTTCTTTTTCAAATTAAGTGAAAATGAAAACACTTTGGATGAAAAAGACAATATTGTGAGCTTTCAGGTTAATTGAATGCAGTAAAATATTATTATTTTTTTTAATTTACATGCTTTTTCATTTTTGAAAAAATCTTTACTTATTTTTGATCTTCTCTTACTGTCACTCATACTCTCCGAATTGGCTATTTTACTTAAGGTGTATATCAGTTTTAACCAGCTTATGGATTTTTTACATTCTCAATTAGTGACACAAAGTATATAAGGTTGTTTAATTTTTTTCATTATGTAATTCATGCTTTGATTAGTTAGATCAAAATTGTTCATTTTAGTTACGACTAATCTAGCATTAACTATCACAACATTTGCAACAAGACTCAGATTAACATAATAAACCCTATACCATCTTGATAGTTCAACTAATAACTCTTCATAATGTTTCAATTTACGATCAGAACTTTTCTTACTGTTTGTTTTAAACCAACAGCAAGTTATTAGAATAATCATCACATTTAGTCATGGTAAAGTCAGGTCATTGTTCTTCGCCGGTTATGAGTGAAGAGCTTGGATGACTATCGATCTACAAAGATTTTTATCCTTATGACTTCATTCTTTTGTTGACGTTAAGTGAAACTGGGTCATGCTTTACATTATATTTTAACTATACTAGTGCAATATTATATTTTCCGATGACATGACACAGGTTTTCTTGTTTATCAAAAAACTTGCAGGGAGAGTAGTTCGATATAATCCATTTGATAGCTTTTTGTTCCATTTGCTAATTGATTGTTGGGATATGTTATGATGAAAATGTAAATATGAAAATGACTTTTTAAAAATGAAAATGACTTTTGAACTTAGACCATTTATTTATGATGTTTCTATCGACTTATTACCAGATTGATTTAATTAGCTTTGTGCAGTAAGTGAGATAGCTACTGTCAGATAGATGGAACTGCTTTAACGCTTCCTGAGTTTAATTGAATTGATCATGTTGTATATTAATTGCTGCTGTTGATTGATGAACCACAGGATATTATGATTGTTGGATTTTCTAAGTTTATTTCCAAATGTCATTTAGGACTCTGTGTGTGTTGCAGATAGTAACATATATCCAAGTCCAAATTTCCATTTGGACTGGGTACGAATGTTTAGTGTTCCATTAACAGGTATTTCAAACCATAATCTTTTATGTTTTTATACAATATTGCAATGTTGTTTTTCATCTAAGTATTCGATATTTTGGTGATTTTTGAGTGGAAATCGATTTTGGATAGAAACCATTGCTGGAAAAACTTAAACATGTTTTGTTGGAGGAGTGGCAGTTAATGAATGACTTCCGTTTGCTAGATATTAGTTTCCATTAATTCAGTTACATGCTTTTCTTCTGTCATTCTGACATTAAAGTTACGACCAAGGTAGGTACAATAATCATAAAGTCTCACTGGTGCAATGAGCACATTAGCTAAAAAAAAATTGTGATTGGTACTGTTTGATGAGGTGCCTTTCTAACAGGTACCAAATGAAAAAACTTCTAGTTTTGATTATAATTCCTGATGACTTACAGCATTTACTGAAAAGGTTTATTGAAGTCTGATTTTCGCTTTTCAATGAGGTTATTGGTACAGCATCATTGGCAAACTTGAATGGATTGCGTAAAAAAACCTTTTTAAAGTTTGATAAACAGTGTTTTTTTCTTCCTTAATGCATTAAAAGAAAGTATTGGTAACTAAATTAGATCTTAATGATGAGAACCGGTACCGTTGAACAACAACCTTTTCCATTGCAATGTATTTCCCACAGAAGTTATCCGTTGAAATTGATAAACGGAAGTCATCGTAAATGTTAATGATACTACTGATTTCACCTGGTATGTAATGATAACGTAGAATGGATTGATTTAATGAAGGATAAACTTTATAAAAGCAACTTTGTGGTCTATTAGAATAAAAGTTACCCTCTTTGTTATTTCCTCAAATGATTAATAACATTACTCATTTCGACTATATCTTTAAATGTCCTTCTCATACCAGGCATAAAACACTTCTGGTAATAGATCTCGATGTATTGGTTGTTTTTTAGATACGTAATGATTCTGTATCGAAGTAGTGATCTGAATATTTTCAAATGTACGGGTTCCAAGAGAATTGTTCTAAGGTTCCCAGGTACATTTAAATCACCATTCTTATGGATAAAATTGGTAGTAGATTTAGTTCATTGTTCTTGTATAACATTGCTTCTAATCACTTCAGCACAAATACCTGGCATAAATGGTAGTAAGTATGGACATGGTAAAACCGAGGTTTTCATGTGTCATATAATACCTGAAGTTTTATGGTAAGGTAGAGGAGACAAATTGCAAGGTGTTTTCATCTCTTTTAATTTGAGATTCCAAGAGGGAATGGAGAAGAAATTTGAACGATTTGAACATTTCAATACGTCGGTAAAGTAGCTAATGATCTAGAGAAAATTGAACGATGTAAGTGCAAACGTACCAGATCTGAAAACGTTTTTAGCGTAACCTCAAAAGTTTAACCTAATTTCGTTATAGCTGTCGGTAGTAACCGTAATATTTACCGAACTATTAATAAGTTTCGATTTTAATTGTTTTGCTACATATTTGATTATGATAATGAAGCATTGTTTGATTTCAACGATTTCAATTCTTTTTTTAATTACTTTACTAAAAAGTCTTTATATCTTTCCATCAAAGTGGTATCCTGGTCAACAACCGTTCCTCAATAACCGCAGTTGTCACAAAAGCAATTATTTACGGTGGAGTTCATTAAACCCAGAACTTCATTCAAATTGTCTTTTGTACTAGCGTCAGGTGATTTTGCTAACTTAACACCTTCTTCAAGAGCCGGATTGTCTTCATGGTTATTATTTGGGGTGACAAAATACTCTTCAATGGTATCTCGAGCTTTATATTTGTTTTTTATAATGTTTCCATTGGCCTAGGATCTAACTGCTCTACTTTAACTTTGATGGTCATATGTGATCAAGTTATCAGATTCGTAAAGTATTCAAATATGTCTCAGCAATATATATATATAATATATATATATATATATAATATATATACATATAAATAAATGTTGGATGAAATTGACCTAGAGATCAAGCAACATTCCTGGCACAATTTAGAGAATTCGATCACTGTACGTTACTTCATCTAAAACCAAAAGATAAACTTCCGCAAGTGGCACTCAAAGACCAGCTGAAAGCCAGTGCCAATAAATTGCTTCTAATATACATCAGAAATGTAGATACTATACCGGAGCTAACAAATAAAGTGTATGCAATGGAAAAAGAGGTCGGTTATATGATGGGAGTAACTCCAAAGAAACTAGGTGAAGGCAGGAAACAGAAAACAAGTAAAGAAAACAGCGAGAACGAAAACTCAATTTGGAAATAAAAGAGCTAGGACAAGGCGAGAATAGGTTACAAACTTTATAGGAAAAAAGTTAGAAAAAAGCTTTAAGGAAGGATGTCATCGTCCAAAACCTTAAAGCGAAGTTGAATGATGTTAATTTGGATTAAAATAAACTGTGTGTGGATGGCCAGAAAGCAGTGGCTTGATAAGTTTCGATACAAGCAAATCAAGATGAAGAAATACTTCCAAAGGAGATCGAGAGTTCATGACAACACTATACATTAAGAAGGTCAGAGGGGTTTCTTTAAGAAGCTAGGAGGAATAGTGCTTGAGAGGTACTGCCTGATATGGAGTTCTTGGGAGGCATCTTGGGAAAAAAGAGCAAACGCCAAACAAGCTATGAATGGTAGAAATGAAAAGAGAGCTCAGCGAGAAAGTAAATGTAGTACAAAACTTTGACATTAAGGATGGAAAACCCGGAAAGAAATAAGAAAAAAGAAATAGTTGGACAGCTCTGAAAATCGATTGCAGAGAGAGACAGAGAGAGAGAGAGAGAGAGAGAGAGAGAGAGAGAGAGAGAGGGAGAGAGAGAGAAAGCAGAACAAAGACTACAGAATTAGAAAGCCAGGAATTGGAACAGTGTACAGAACACAAAGTTTGTTTGTGGATGACTTAAAACAGTACTAAGAAATTTATAAATTGCTAAAGTATGTCAATGAAATAAGAGTACAAACTAGCCACGACCCGAGCTTGCAATGGAGTATCGAAATACACCGACACTGTATTTGAACATGGCAAAATGATGAAAGGTAAGGGGATACAAGTATTTGAAGAAAGAATGAAAACGGTAGATCTAGATGATAATAGAGTTAAACAAGCAAAAGGGATAAAGTCAAAGATAGTTTTCGAGAGAATGAAGGAGGAAGAAGGTAAAAGACTTTAAATGTTGGTGAACACAGAGTTGAACGATACAAATGGTATATTTACAGTTATATGCAGAAAAGTAATACACGCTACAGCCTACCCAACGAATTTATGTAAATTCTACAATGGTGAGCTTAACTAACTAGACCAAGTGATAAAGAAAGAACCACACGTGGATAATATGCTGGGAAGATATAGGCGAGTGATAAAAGCCTCTATCTCAGTTGCGAAAAAATAGGAGGAGGACTTTAGTCAATGAAAGATGTGACTTGAGTTTCATCTCCAAAAAGGCAATGACAGCAAGGTGATCAGGTTTGATCCTCAAAGGCAAAGAAAGAAAAAGCATCTGGATATGTGATATGCCCTGCTCTCAACAGTAAATACAAACAGGACACAGGGCAATTTTGATTATTATAGCTAAACAGAATCAAGTTAAAACTCTTTTCATTGCTAAATCAACTTCTTAGGAAACAGAGGTCTAGTTATTAAGCATATCAAACAAAATAACGACAGTCCAGAGTAACGGTGATACCGATAATAATTGGAGCCCTCGGTGGTGACTTACAAAAAGCAAACTTTCGAAATTTATAACGGAACGAGACTTAGTGATTAGGAGCGTATCAGAGATGCTAAAAACGATACTAATGGACACTGGGTCTAAACTACAAAAAATTTATGACAGAGTTAAACCAAGGATACGAAGAACAGTTCTGTTTTATTATGTTATACGCACATATATATATATATATATATATATATATATATATATATATATATATATGTTCAAAACCAGGTACAGAAGTCACATCTCATCTTTTCGAAACAAAAAATACAGGAACTCGACGGAACTCAGTAAATACATTTGGACATTAACAGACGCAAATATAGACCATACAATATCTTGGAGAATCCTTTCAACAAACCGACCCTACAATAACTCGAACAAAAGATGCAACCTTTGCATAAAAGAAAAATACCTCATTATTTACCGCCCACACTTAGCTACTCTGAACAAAAGAAACGAACTTGTATCTTCTTGCCGACATAGGAAAAAACTTTTGTTAATAAATACTTAAGCGTATCGAAAATATTTGTAAATAAGATATAAAGCGCACCTGGTTTATTTTTAGTTTTACATTTCCTGAAGAGTGAATAAAATCACGAAACAGGCTTGTCGAAATGGCCTGTGTAGTTTTTTGATTCTTTCCAACTTATCATATCTTATATATATATATATATATATATATATATATATATAGATAAAACACGAAAAATAAGAACTGTTATTACAACTAATAGTTTCACGATATTTCGATCATCAGGCAATAATGCTACAAATACTGTTCATGCTTTTTATAAACAAATAAAGTAGGCAGCTAATCAAAAATAACAAAAAAATTACAGGTGGTAATAATATATAAACATAAGGAAAAACACGAAAAATAAGAACAGTGTAGTTTTTTGACTCTTTCCAACTTATATCTATTATATCTCTTCTATTACACTCTGCATTTATGTATCGAGCACTCTAATACGGTTAGCCGAATCGAAAGCACTATATATACATATATATATATATATATATATATATATATATATATATATATATATATATATATATACATAATCTGTTACCACGAATATTTGGCATTTACTTATTATGGCTTAATAATAATAATAATAATAATAATAATAATATGCCCTCTGCCATATACTACAAAATAGATTTTTAGGTACCTGTTACTTTTTTTTTTCACCTAAGAGAGCATTAAGTTATATCTAGTTTTAATTTAATCACACGCTGCAAAAATTAGTAGTGTTGCTAAGATAGCTTGATTAATTTTTCAAAATATAGACGTTTTTCTGTTAAAAAGAGATAGTGTTGTTAAAAATAGATTACAAGAAAGACAGTTTAATGAAAAAACTATTTTGAGCTTCTTTTTTTAGCCAAAAGATTAGATTTTTGAATACCCTACTTCTCTCAATATTTATATTTTAATAAGCTTACGTAAATTATTCCCTCCAAAACGAAATCAGTTAAGGTAAAAGATTATTACACGACGCCTGAACTAGTCAGTTGTATCAATAGAAATACATATAGAACAACCCTCAAAATATTGATGGTGTTGAGCCGACTCAGTAAATGTACTTATTGGATACCAGTAACATCAGATGAGTCTTTTTACAACTGTTGGTAAAAATATAATATTTGATTTCAAACTTGCTTATAAATTTTGAATCTCGGGTTTTCTATTTTCTAGAAATCTTGAGCATTATTTTAATAAGAAAAAATATCAGGAAATAAAAATAATATGAAGTCTTGGCTTTAGTCTTTTTTACTTTTTGACATTTCTACGAATAACCTTGTGCACTTTTATGAAAGAAGAATTTTGAATATTAATAAAACAATGAATTTCCTCGGTTTTTATATAAAAGGTTTTCTGCAACATACGAAAGCTGTGTTCCAGTACAAGAAATATTAAACTAAACATTCCCTATTCATATATGCCTTATAAAGGCTTTTCATAACCACCTTAGGGAGGTAGCCTCCTGTACTGTAGTTTTTCTCTTTTTCTTAAAAAATGCTATTGTTTAATGATTTTTATAACCACCTTAAGTAAGTAGTCTACTATACTGTAATTTTTCTCTTTTTCTTATAAAATGTTGTTGTTTAATACTGTTCATAAACCCCTTAAGGAGATAGTCTACTATAACGTAGTTTTGTATTTTTCATAATAAAATGCTATTGTTTAATTCTTTTTATAACCACTTTAAAGAGGAAGACTACTATACTGTATTTTTCCTCTTTTCTTTTAAAATATTATTGTTTAATGCTTTTCATCAGGATCTTAAGGACCTTCAGGTAGTCTACTATCATGAAATTTTTCTCTCTAACATAAAAAATACTATTATTTAGTGCCTTTCAAAAACGTTATTGTTTAATAGTTTTCATAACCACCTAATGGGGGAAGTCTATTATACTTTAGTTTTTTCTCTTTTTCTTATAAAATGTTATTGTTGAATACTTTTCATAACTACTTTAATGAGGTAGTATATTATATTGTAGTTTTTATCTTTTTCTTAAAAATGTTATTGTTTAATAGTTTTCATAACCACCTTAAGGAGGTAGTCTTCTATACTGTAACTTCTGTATTTTTTATAAAAATATGCTATTGTTTAATGGTTTTTTATAAGAACCATATGGAAATAGCCTACTATACTGTAATTTTTCTCTTTTTTAAAAAATATTGTTGTTTAATACTTTTCATAACCACCTTAAAGAAGTAGCCTAGTATAATGACATTTTTCTCTCATTCATAAAAAATGCTATTGTTTATTGCTTTTCATAACCTCTCTATAAGGAGAAAGCCTATTGTACCGTAGTTTTTCTCCTTTTCTTAATACATATTATTGTTTAATACTTTCCATAACCACCTTAAAAATGTAGCCTCCTATTCTGTAGTTTTTCTACTTTTGTTAAATAACTCTTCTTGTTTTATGCTTTTTCTAACCACTTTAAGGAGGTAAGCCACTATATTGTAGTTTTTCTCTTTTTCTTATGAATGTTATTGTCTAATACTTTTCATAACCACTTTAAAGAGGTAGTATACTATATTGTAGTTTTTGTCTTTTTCTTAAAAATGTTTTTGTTTAATACTTTTCATTTCCACCTGAAAGAGGTTGCCGACTATACTTTAGTTTTTCTTTTTTTCTTAAAGAGATTATTGTTTAATGCTTTTCATAATCACCTTAAGGATTTAGTCTACTATACTGTATTTTTTCTCTTTTTCCTATGAATGTTATTGTTAAATGCTTTTCATAACAACTTTAAGAAGATAGCATATCATATTGTAGTTTTTATCTTTTTCTTAAAAATGTTATTGTTTAATACTTTTCACAACCACCTTAAAGAGGTAGCCTACTATACTGTAGTTTTTTCCATTTTCTTAAAAATGTTATTTTTTAATGCTTTTCATAACCACCTTATGGAAATAGCCTACCATACTGAATTTTTTCTCTTTTTCTTAAAAAATATTATTGTTTAATGTTTTTATAGCCATATTTTGAAGGTAGTCTACAATTCTTCAGTTTTTGTATATTTCTTAAAAAATGCTCTTTTTAAATACTTTTCATAACCACCTTAAATATATAACCTACTATGTTGTAGTTTTTCTACTTTTCTTAAATAACTGTTCTTCTTTTATGCTTTACATAACCACCTTAAGGAGGTAGTCTACTATATTGTAGTTTTTGTCTTTTTCTTAAAAATGTTCCTGTTTAATACTTTTCATAACCACCTAATGAGGTTGCCGACCATAACTTAATTTTTCTTTTTTTCTTACAAATGTTATTGTTTAATGCTTTCATAACCACCTTAAGGAGGTAGTCTTCTGTACTGTAATTTTTGTATTTTTCATAAAACCATGCTATTGTTTAATGCTCCTCATAATCACCTTAAGGAGGTAGCCTACTATACTGTAGTTTTTGTATTTAAAAAAAACACAACAATTTTTAAATGCTTTTCATGACCACCTTAAAGACGTAGCCTACTTTACTGTAGTTTGTCTCTTTTTCATAAAAAAATGCTATTGAATTCTTTTTATAATCACTTGAAGTAGGTAGGCTACCTAACTTTAATTTTTCCCTTCTGCTTAAAAAATGTTATTGTTTACTGCTTTTCATAACCACCTTAAGGGGGTAGCCTACTATACTGTAGTTTTTCTATTTTTATAAAAAAATATGATTGTTTTGCTTTGCCTATAAATAATGATAGGCGTCGCAGTGAAGTATTATGAATTAAAATTCTGTGTGGAGTGCTACATCATAAAATGTTTAGTTTACAGCGATAGTTCTTCGTTTTCATTAATTCGCTGGAGAGATAGATACGGAATAGCCAAAACGTTAGCAAATATAAATAAAATAAATAATGTAACAAGATCTCACAGTTGTGAAATGGTAGTGTGTTATTTTCAAAATTGAAAAGGCTGAGGTGTTTCTTAATTTACTGAACCATAATAGAAGCAAACTATCTTCAAATATCATCAGCAAGGATATCGTCTATTGAAAAGTGTCCTTTAAAAAGTGGTTCAATGTCGTCTGCTTGTGATCATATCTTGTAACTATATCTTCATTTAAATGATAAAAATGTACCAAAAGGAAAGGTTATACCTTAGGAATTATTGTTTTGCGAATCGGGAGATAAACTTGGCAAAAAAGACTTTGTTGATATGCAAGGTCACAGTTGCTTTTAATGAACTGATTGTAGCTGAAAAATGATTCTGTAACATTAGAGTGTTATACAGCTATTAGTTAGTAGCGAGTCTCTTTTAGCCACATTAATACTATTGTATTATATCTAATACTTGTATTGAACTGAATGTAACTAAGAAATGTTCTTACTCTGTAATAGCAGAGTCAAGGGATGAAGGAACTCCTCAGAACGGGAAATCTGGAGTTGTTTCATGTCTCATTCGTGAAACTTTCATTTAGCTTATATCCTGTATCTTCGATTGACAGAACTCTGAGCGGATCATATTTAATATTAAATTTTCAAAAAATCTGCTTTTCGAATTCCTTCGGCTGCTTTAATGGGTTTAGACATTAAGTTAATGAAATCTATTAAGATCTAAGAGTGACTTGACTTCCCTTCCTTTGTCATTTTCTACTTGTTGGAAATAGATTTCAACAGGGTTCATTTTCATGGAAGGTTGTATTTTGTATTAATCACGGATAACAGCCTCTTCAATTGGAGTTCTTTTAATCCCAGTTGCTATTCCTGGGATGTTTAGCCTTTTTGATCGTCTCTGAGCATGTTACGTACATGTTCTACGTCTTCAACGGCCTGGATATGGTTTATATGACAAAAAAAATAATATAAAAACCTCAGATTAGTTGTGAGTAATGCAGTTGTCTTGTAAAGAAATTGCATTGTACTATTTAATAGTTGTGTTGTGGATTGTCCAGAAGAATAGCAGCAGATATTAGTAAGCAGGTTGCAGCTGAATAATTTAAGGAATTTCTGGAGAAATAGGAACTAAAGTACCGGCTTAAGTGCACATATTGCCCACAGGCTAACAGGCTAGTCGGAACAGTAAAATGAGATTTATAAATACATCTTGTGTAAACAATTTGAATGAAGAATAGTAATAGAAAAGGTAAGTCAACTGTTTTAACTATTTATTGAAGCTGAGAATTTTCAGACATAAAATCAAGAAAAAAACCCAGCAGAGTAACATTTTGGTAGGCTAATAAAGAATACATTCTAAATGCTGTTGGAAACAGGTGGTTTACTTAAATAAGACAACATCAGTTCATTTTAATGGGTTACATAACAAATAACAGCAAAATTTTGAAAACTATTCGCTTTTACATATCAACAGATGTAGTCTGTAAAAAATACAAAGAAATATACAATATAATATTTGACAATAGAATAAACTCAAATAGAATATATTCAAATTGGGTTTGCTACCATTATGCTAAAAAATATAGAAATAAAATTTATCAATGAATTTTCTCTTTCTTTTTCTGTATGCTACCTATTAAAAACTGTTTTATTAGACTTTTGTATGCTCTTCGATTTGCTTATCTGTAAATAAAATTAGCAGTGTACTTCCTTCTTTCGTAGCAGCTTAGTTGTACTACTCCTTGCTAGAGAACATGACCTACTTATGTTTTTGTTAGCTCTGCATTGTATTTGAGTATTTCTAGCGTTGACTAGATAAATATTTTTCAAATAATTCTGTATAGCCTTTAGTAATCTTCTGCATGATAAAGCTGACATCACTTCAATCTGTCGCTTGAAAAAGTTATTTTTAGTAAAGAAATATGCCCTTTATTTTGAATTGTAGTGATTAGGATGCTATTCTGCAAGATCGGTCTTATTTTATATTTTTATTGACCTTGCTGTCAATTGGCTGCCCCTACATTTGACATCTCATCGTAATGTACTATATACAATCCAAGATAAATGGCAGCGAAACTCCCTTGTTTTATAGACAAAGTAAACTTTTATTCACTTTTTGTCGAGAAAAGAATTTTTTCTTGAGTTCAAAATGACAGGTTTGAATGATTGGCATTCTAATCCAGCCGCGTGGCAGCGAAAAAGATTTCTGTCAAAATGATAGTTTGTACAACTGTATATGAAAAGTATAAAAAGGGCAGGGCAATCAAGTTATATATATAATGACTTGCAGTTTTGGGTACGATGGTCAGTTTTATGATAGAAATTCATATTTCCTTAGTAATCATTTAAACAAATCTAATGAAGTCAATTTTACTCTTTGAACTGACACTGATTTTTATGACACAACATCTAATTGTTTTTCACCCTTTTTCTTGACATTTCTTTTATCACTTCCTCCTTTCTTGATTCCACATATTGGGTTGTGTTCTTATTTCTTTTACTTTCAAAATCTCCTCCAAAATCTTTTTAAATAACCATTCGGTAAACTTTTTAAAATGTGTCCATCAAATATATACTTTTTGTAATCTTCTTTAGGGAAAGTCCTACCATTTCCAGAATCTTTACCATACGATGCACGAAACAAGTGATAATTTTAACAAACAAATAAACATAAAGACATGAAATAAGCAAGCATGACTATGCCTTTTAAGAGTAAAGCACATCAACAAAATGCTAGAAAGAAGATGACCAAAAAAAAATTTGTGAAATGAACGTATAGTTTTTTAATTAAATCGCCTTTGCAGGAAATATAAATATTCTTTTTTTTTAGACGTAAAATATATCAAATCATTACAAATATGCCATGTACATTTCAGTCACGACTAAAATTCTTTTCAGTTGCATTCTCACAATAGTGACTATCTTTGGTTAATGGAGACAGTGATAAAGTAGCTCAGTTGTTATGCTATTGGCCATGTGGAGCTGTATTTAATGATTTCAGTTACGGGTTCTTAGGAATATTGTATTAAATCTTTTGACAATTATTTGCTATTGTTCCTTTGGAAGGATAAAAGTTGTTTTAGCAGGTATGTAAATCTTGAAAGGACAAAAATAGTTCTCTACTTTTGAGACGACAATAGAAAATGGTCGTCTGCAGTCTAACAATAAAGCACCATCAGCTCACATCAGGTGAGGTATACTACAACTAATAAAAATGTATAGAAAGAGTTAATCAGGCCACATTTCCGTTATTACATAAACAATATATAGAAGAAACAAATGATGGAATATCGGGAGGACAAATTATAAGATCCTTAGTACAAAATACAAAATACCAACAGATTTCATTTTGGAATGAAGAGTTTTCTCTCCAGCACTTTGCTGTCAGTGACGTGTATTAGGAAAAGATAAGACCAAGCGAAAAATGTTAAATATGGAGATAAAAAAGTACCAACAAAATTGGACAGAGAAATTAAGGTGTGAGCGATCCATCAGAACCATCAACAAAAGCTTCTGTTTATTTATAAAGGTAAGAGAAAGAAATTCCTAAAATAATGGGACTTGTTAGCTTCTACTGAAGTATTAATGCTTTATGCTTCTCAAAACTAGACATTCTGAAAACCGTCAGCTTTGATACTGACAGAATTATCTCTGTGCAGGTTATGTAGACATAAATGATCTTGCCGGTCATTCCTTGGGGAATTTATTGGGGTCCTTCTTTGAAAAAAGCTTCAAGAAGGTGAGTAATATAAAGCAGAAAAAGCTAGGAAAAGTGGAAACATTAAGATATTGCTCGCTTTCAACATTTAGAGTAAGCATTAGATTGGCACTAGAAGGAGCAAACAAGTCCGGACATTAGTGTCATAAATGAAAACATTAGTAAATGGAAAATTATTCTCTGTTACATATGTATTATTAGGTAAGAGTATAAGAGCATAAAAAGTAGCAAAAGTATATAAATCTGAAAAGTAAAATTGTAGACCAGAGAGAATGGTTGCCATACTTTTTGTTATCGGTGTATTCTTACTGGTATTCCAAGTATTTGACAAATGATTAGTCAATTGGAATTTATGTGTAAAGGAAACAATTCTTAAAACTGTTATTTGTATTTGTTCTATTAACAATGTAAACCAATTTGTTTTGTTTAAGAATTAGTTATATTTTGAAACTTGAAAAGTTAAAAACTTTAAGAGTCGGTATTTTTCAAAGAAAAATGAAACAAATGAAATGCATTGCAAAAACAATCGAAGCTTGTTCAGACTTGTTATTCTAGGTTTGTGCAATAACATGTATACTAATGGAATGACAAAATAAACAAAAATATGCAGATCCAACAAAATTTAGTTATACTGATAAGAAGAAAATGTTTTATTCACAGTAAAATTTCTATGTAGTGGATACCTCATAAAACAACTTGATACCAATACTGCTAGAAGATGGTCAACGTAATATTTAACGTAAATATGTTTCTATTGAAAAGACCCCTATCATGTCTACGACTTATGATTTGTTGGACTCCTATCAGCTTACACAGTTCAGGACAAAAAATGGAAATATACCTCTGCAAGCAAATATAATTTGAAAAAATGAATTTTAGAATCACTATCCTCTTTTTGAATCTATTCTATGTAATCATTTCATATCTCTACAATCCTCTATGTCACAACGTATTTCAGTTCCTATTGTTTTTGTCCTTACCAATCTATCTTACAATGAATAACAATTGAGATAATTATATTGGTACTTTCAACCTTTTTTTAGATATTATTTGCAAGAATGTAATCTAAAAATAGGTTTATAACAGTAGGATCTAAATTTTTTTTTGTCACCGTTTTATTTCATACTTTCGTGCAATTTACCTGCTATGGAGCAACATATTTATGTTATTCAGTAAGAAGGATTACGTCGAATTATTGATATTGAAGCACATTAAAGTAAATTGAAAGACCCCTTTAATGCATTTAAGTTAAACAAACTCCTAAACAGCAATAGTAACCCAAAACGTCTTTCAAAAAAGAACTCAGCAAAAATGTCAACAAGATAGACGAACTCGGTAAGAGCTTTTTACCTTCTACAAAGTACTTTCTTTCAAATAAGTAGCCGTGTATTATTAAAGTTGGTAGCAAAAGCATATTATCAAGATGGCAGATATCAAAGACAATATTCAATGTATAAAACTTTAGGAGTAGTTAAATATGTTGATAGACAAAAAAGGATACTTGTCCTGTGGTGAAAAATTTTGACTGGTAAAAAAACCTACAATCGAACAATAACTATTGTATGGCATGCAGTCTTTGAGATGAAAAAAATCATTGAGTTTATTGGAGGAAAAAGTGACATTAAAAGCATAAAATTGTTTAATTTATAAATTATAAATTTTTTTTTCCTGATATATTCACTTTTGAAAAGCCTGGTATTATTTCACGGTGATTATATACACATTCATTCCCAACAGTATAACCTGCATTTCATAAGCGTTGACCATCTATAACTGACGTAAATATGAATGGATTGACTTGGGGTTTCTTTATAAATAAGACCACATAAGTAGTAGAGGCTGGTGGAAACCTTGTTAAACATAACATGTTATTTTGTTAGAGTTTGACGTAAACGTAACGATTTTTTTATTGACCTGGGTGTTCAACAGCATTGTTTACTTGACATAAAATCACATATGACACATACACATACACACACATAAATAAACACCCTAGATTCCCTGGTTGGGGGAATCTACTTAAAATACTGAGGTTTTGAGAGGATAGCAACACTGTAACAAACCTGGAGCGGAATCTTTGTATAAACAAATAAAATTTTGATGATACCAAATATATTTGATATAATTAAATTTAATTGATAATACCAAAAAAGAATAATCAAAAGTAAAGGAAGATACAATTGTCCAGCATTTGATATATATATATATATATATATATATATATATATATATAAAGCATATTTCTAGGCTCTACGAAAGGGGTTTAGGAAATTAAATTTAGTAATAAGTAAAGTAAAGTAAATAAATAAAGTTAAAGCACAGAATCAAATTAAAGATTTATTAATTGCTTTCATTTAACAATTTGAAAGCAAATAATTCAGCAGATTATCTTACTAATAAATGTCGAATTATGACCTGCAACCTATAGAAAACATGAATAAGTAATGTGTTTTAGATAACATGTATTTTCAAAAAGAAGATCAATATTATTATCAAATACACTATGAGTAGAAGGGGAAACCAGTGACTTGAAAACCATCACGCAACATTGGGTTACTCATTAACTTTAATGCATTTTTTAAATTTACGACTTATTTTGTAATAATACTTTTTACCTAGAATATTATACATTATGCAATATATATTCACTATTTCATATTCTAAATTACACTTTTCTTGTTCTTGCACTATTAAAAATGTCTTTCATCTATTGATATAGATTGTATTTTATTGTTGATTTGGGTTTATTATGATTGTTTTAAATAGAATGGCCTATTGCATTCTGTTAGGAAACTCATGATTATTACCCAGGTAGTATTAAATACACACTAAAATATCTTGCATTGTATTGTAATATGAAATAAATTTACTGTTATTTGACTAATTAAACAACAGGTTATTTAAAAATATTAATATTTTTGGTATTTTATATTTTAACCCTTTTGGAATACGAAAACTAGACAGAACAAAGTGAAAGAGCTACACGAAAATAGAAAAAGTATTTATTTATTTATTTATTTAATTAAATATAACGTTTATTAATCCACACTTTAGCCATGTTGAGCCTATTGTAATTATATTTTAAAGGATATATTCAAACATGAATGTGAATGCATTATTAAAATCATAAAGTATCAAAAGAAATTTCCTTTAAAATCTTCGTCATAGACTAGATTTGATTAGATCATGCTTAAAATTGTATTTTGATACAAATGAGTAACATTGTTTATTTTTTTGGTTTGATGTAAATAAATTTTTTGAACTTACAATTCTCCTTGTTTGACGTCTGTTTTACTACCTCCATGTTTAGTTTCAAAGGCTATTAGGTAAAGCTCATTGGTTGTTTTATTCACCCAATTTATGTAACATGACACTGTAAATGAACATTACTACTTTTTATATAATGGGGAGAAGATATGTTTTCTATGTTTTGAAAAGCCAAATAAATCTCTTGCTTTGACATAAGGTTATGAACTGGACTTGCCAAATGTTAAGAATTGACGATTGATGTGTTGTCAATATGACATGATTTCCATCATTACAGAAAATTTCCTAAATTAATGGCGATTATAGCGACCGCTTGTTCAAACAAAGACCAGTAACCTTGTAAAAATGACAAAATAATATGCAAAGATAGTGAATAATAAATTAAGATAGAATGGTAAAATAGACAGCAGGTGTGTTTGTTGGTATCGTATTGTTTGAAGAAAATTTTCGTGTTTGTTCAACTCAATTTCAAAAGAAAATTAGAGAAGAACAGATGTTGAATGAAAAGAGGGTAAATTTTGATGTTCTTGTGTTTTTGTGTTTTTCCAATATTCGTTTGAATATGTAACTTGAACTGCAAAGAGTATTAGATGACAATGACAGTGAATGTGAAATTGACAGAAAAGGTAAGTTAGCTTAATTAGTAATTCGAAACATAACAAGTATTATTGTATTTTAACTAAAACGTTTTCAGTATTTTGAACTATTTTCATGCATCTTTAAAAGTACATTTCCTGCCTTTCCAAATACGTGTTGTTTACGGCAAGATACGACATTTAATAATGTAGTTAGCTGGAGGCCCATACAAAAATTCTAAACTTTTATCACAAATAATTTCTCGACTTTGTAGTTCATTTCGGTCATAATTTGGAAAATAATTCAACTTGTAGACCCAGCACAAATACCAAATATAATATCATGGCGATTAAAATATTGAACAGGAATTTTTTCTGACTTAACTGTGAGTTATCGATCCTGCCTTTTCAGCTGGTTGTTGATAATTTGAATTATCAAAAAATATCCATACGATAATACTTCATCTGGAGGAAATCTTAGCTATTGCTTTGAAATTATTTTCCTATAAAAATAGTTTAATCTTTGCAGAATACCACATTACTGAGAATCAGGATACAAACTAGGAGGTGAGTGCTTTATATGGAATCAGTTAATATTTTTCATTTTAATTATTATTTTTGAACTGACCATTACGTAGTATAGGCCTTTAAAGTTTATAAAATGCCTGAGGTGGTTTTCAGCTGCCTATTTGACTTACATTTTGTCGAAGAGGAATTTGGAATGTTGACCAAAGCAAAATTTAAGGAATTCAGTTAGATATTTCTCCTTGTGAGTTAGTCCTATCAAAAAGCAAAATAAGTTAGCTTACAGTTACAAAGATTCTCTGTTGTTGTAGAGTATTTAATAGTATTGAAGAAAAGAGTAAAAGGAAGATATGAAAGTCTGAACATGCATTTGCCAAAAACAACAAGAACTTCCACTTGGACATGTGATTACTGTCATAGTTTTTTCAATATTTTAACAACTAAGTCAGTCAATGTCATACCAACGATAATAGAAAAAATTTTACTGATCACATCCCAGGGTCTGCTTAGGTGCATACATAGACTGTTTCTCTACTAACTATAATTTTTAAAGTTGTAATTAATCCCGAAAATCTTCCAGATCGGTTTTGTAATCAAATAATAATAACGAAATTAATCTTTGTCCAAGATTAATTTCGTTATTTATTCGAAAATGTTTTTCCCAATGGTAAAGAAAAAGACGTACATGTAAGAGTTATGATGAAAGCTGTAAAACTTACCAACTGATCAAACTATAATTTAAATGGAGCCATTTTGTTTTGATCAATGCATGAAAAAAAATTTTTTTAATAATATCATAATACAACAAAATCGCCTAAACAAACAACCTTTGAGTAATTAAAAATAAAACAAAGAAACAGTCCCAAGTCCTGAAACTACAAAGATTGAAAAATTTCTTTCATCAGAATTAGTTTTACGGAAGACAGCAGAAACACGAATGAATCGGCCAAATGTTAAATTAAATTTTTTGTTCATTCTATTTCATTTATCTTTTTCATTTCATTTATTAATTCATTTTCCTTTTGCAAAGAAATAGCAAGCACTGGATTGTTTTTGTTTACATTTCCAGTTTGCACCATAAGATAGTAATTAAAGATTTGAACGTAAGGGGTTTTTTTCTCTTTTCATCATTGTACCTCGGTATTTTGATAATTGTTTTTTTTAATCTATGAAATGACTTGAGAGTTTGAGATTAAATCTATTGGCTATCCTTCTATTTAAAGTCATAAAATAATTTTCCTAATGGATCAATTCTACATTTAAAAGGTAGCTGAAAGAGACTTTTGTAATACAAACTAAAAAAGTATTCTTACTTGTGATTAGAAGCAATTTTTTCAACAAGACCATTAAAATTCCTTTGATATCATTATCTTTCCATGAGTATTTTTATTACTTAGAAGGTCAGGAAAAAGAAATCAAAATTAAGAGAAATTCTGTAAATTACATATTGTTTTTGCTGTTTAAGTGTGGAAGTAGTAGTAGGATTGAAAAGCTCTTACAGGGGCAGCAGTAGGATCAAAGAGTTATTGCGGGTGTAGTATTGAGGTTTAAATATTCGTTGCTATCGCAGAAAAATTAAAATGTGCCACGAGTCTTTCTTGAGTAGGTTAAATTCAAAAAACTGGGAAGTAATTTTTATAAGATTAGTAGGATAAGACAGGTAAAGCATATATTATTGTTTATTTTCTTTCTTAGCTTCTGTGTTTTTAAGTTACTCGAACTTCTTTGATGTATAGGCAGGTGCTATCACTCCCAGTCAGGTTTCTCAGGTTTTACTGGTACCAAATGGTTTATTGATAAAAGTTGCTGCAGCGTTCTGCGACAGTTTCGTGTCAAGAGGTTGTTACCAATAAGTACTGTACTGTGATGTAAAACTCAATTAAGATCGCTTCCTCAGCTTTAGAAAATTATCTTGTAGCTCCAGCATTAGATACTTGTTTACAAAAAATGATCCGATAATGTCAACAAGAAAAAATAAATTCAATCAATGAGAGCTTTCTTCACTATAGTCTTCTCTAGAATGAAATGCTTATCCCTTAACAAGAGTAACATCAATGTATTTCCTTTGAAATATAAATTCACAATCGAAAAAAATTTCTTCGAATTATGAGTGCACAATCCAGAACACGTAATCCAAAATTAGTAACAATATCGCTGAATCAAGTCAAAAAATGCAAATATTAATACATGTTTATCATATTCAAGAGTAATAATGTTAATAGCTACCTCTGTTGCCTGTCTAACTGGTTTGGAATAATGTTCATAACTGTTTTATCACTAACGCCGCATTACACGTGTAAAGTGTTCCTGTCTTTAGGTCTTACTGGCCGTGTAAGCCATGCAGCATCCTTTTATACAAAAGATTCCAATCCTTGTCAGAAAACAACTCCATCAAATTTTATTAAAATAAATATTCGATCCATCCGGTTCACCCGCTACCGTCAACATCCCCAGGAACCCAGTCCAGTCAATGGAAGCGACTACAAACAAATTGGGAAATGGGTCCTTTTGAAGTGCCAAGCAAAACGACAGGTTTCCTCATTAACAATTCTCATAAAACCGACACGTAAGCAGCATGAATCGCCTAGTGTAAATAAATGTTGATGCCTGATTCACTTTTCTCCAGAAAGGTCATTGACATTGGATGACAGTCCATCAAAACCTATGAGTCAGGTGCAGGTATGACCTTTCATCCTATAGTGTACGTATCTTTTGTGGCTTGCTGTATAAGAAGTGGGAAGTACCTGATTCTAAAGATTTTCAATTGTAATAAAATGTAGCAGTAAGGTGCGTTAAGTTGTTGTATTTCACAATAGTGAAGAAGTAGATTGGCATTTTTAGTTCTTTGTACGAAAGGTATTATACTTTGATATCAATTTTGTAGACTTCGAGGAAAAGTTGCAAAGGTTCTTAAATCTTGTAGACAGCGACAGTTAAAGAACCTGACAAAAATCTTTCAGTATATTCTATTAAGGAAATTTGTTAGGCTCAAATTCTTTAAAAACACTCGAAGCGATGCCATCCAACAAGAAAAGCAATTAGGACAGCAATAATAACTCCTGATATATTATACTTGGTGGGGATGAGAAAAATGAGCCCTGTCACATCCAAGCAAAATATCTAAACTAAACAATAATAGCAGTACTCAACTGCTGAAATGCCAGTTATGGCCTACAATGTTTAATGATTTCAAATCGTCGATACTGAAACATTATAGGGAGTGGCATAAAAGTAGGAGAAATGTAGTTTTCCTGAGCAATTCAAGCAGCTGCTGAAAAAGCTTTATTTTTTACACACTCCAATAAATATTGTTTTTTCAACGTAATAGGAAAACAAACTTTTTTAATTCTTTCAAATCCTATTCCTTTATTTACCCTTCCACTACTTCTAAAAACAAATGTCAACCTCTACTTTCTTCTTGGTGTGACTTGTCAGATCCTCACATTGGCTGCTCTATCTTGGGATTCTTCCTTGTTTGTAATGTAAATCACTGTTATAATCTTGTTTACAACAAGCCTTTAGTCAAAATAATACGTTGCCTACCTCTTGCTTATACCTCTTATTTTTTTTACCTCACCTCAGATTTTTTACTGACCACTTGTTTATCCCCTGGGTTATGAACTTTGTCTGCCTTTTCATAAATTTTTTATCAGAATGCTACATGTATTAGAATAACCTTTTTACACTTATTGCTACAATATAGTCATAAAAAAAAAACAACTTTTGCTTGAATTTGATATCAAAAAAATATTGTCCAAAATAACCCTGAGTAATTTTCATAATCTCGCCAATGAACCGACAATTGATGTCTGTACATGCTAGACAAACATTATGCTGTTTTTCCTAAATTTCCTTTCTTTTTCAATTTGTACGCGTTTTTTATAACATTGAACCTGAATACATGTTTATTCTTTAAAATCAACATTAAAACTGTAATTGAAGAAGCTTTACATAGGATGAAGCGCTTAGGAAGTAGTCTAACAGGACTGTCAAGCAAATACCTTTAAATAATCTTCTTATTGTCTTTTTTCTGTTTGAATATTAAGAGTTATCCTGTTGTTGACCTTGGACTGTGATAATTGAAAATTTAAACTTGTTCAAATTAATTCTTTAGAAACCACTAGTTGTCGATTGTAATTAAACCGAAACTATAGACAAGCTGAGAAGTCCTATCTTTTTCTGATTCTAATCAATAGAAAAACCTTCTATTTAGATCAATATACAGTTTTTACCACGGTTTTAAAGTTAAAATCAAAATATTCTATAGCAAAATGGATAGTATACATATATTTGGGTACCAGATAATTGCTTTTAATTCCATATCATTTGACTTAAAATATAATTTGTTCAGATAATCTAGCATAAAGCAAACAACTAACTTATGGCCAGGTTTCTAAAGGCAGAATTCTTCAGTTTTTCATAAATATCCTTTCTTTACAGTTCTGCCTCAAAAAGCGACACACAAGAAAAAAGTTTTTATTATGTTTTGTAAGAGATATCGAAACATGTAAATCTTTTTTTAGTGCAGACTTGTATGTTTTTACTCTCATAAGTTGTGCAACTTTTTGATGTCAAGGTCGGTTACATTTTTTCTTGCTGTATGCATTGTACTCTTAAAACAGATGTTTTTTTTGTTTGCAAATCTGAAATAAATATATCATACAATTATGTTATTGAGGAAAGTTGTCTTCATCAACATGTGTGTGTAAGACTAAGAATTCTGCAGTTAGTCACAGATGGAAAGAAAGGGAAAATGTTTACAGTCTCACTACAAAGTGCAAATGCTCTTTGAAAAAACATGGAATTTACTGAGCGATTAAAAATTAAGTTCAATACTTGTTAGCTTTAAATGTTCCTAATTGTCTATTGGTCTCTTTACAAAACCCTTCTGAACCCTTCTAAACCAAACCCTTCTAAAAATATGAACAATTCTAAACAAAACCCTTCTAAACCTTCTGAACAAAACCCTTCTAAAAATATGAACAATTCTAAACCAAACCCNTGTATGCATTGTACTCTTAAAACAGATGTTTTTTTTGTTTGCAAATCTGAAATAAATATATCATACAATTATGTTATTGAGGAAAGTTGTCTTCATCAACATGTGTGTGTAAGACTAAGAATTCTGCAGTTAGTCACAGATGGAAAGAAAGGGAAAATGTTTACAGTCTCACTACAAAGTGCAAATGCTCTTTGAAAAAACATGGAATTTACTGAGCGATTAAAAATTAAGTTCAATACTTGTTAGCTTTAAATGTTCCTAATTGTCTATTGGTCTCTTTACAAAACCCTTCTGAACCCTTCTAAACCAAACCCTTCTAAACCCTTCTAAACCAAACCCTTCTAAAAATATGAACAATTCTAAACAAAACCCTTCTAAACAAAACCCTTCCAAAAAGTACTTAACATTGACCAAGCCGGTGCCAATCGTAATTGCTCTTTAAAAGAGACATTTTCGTGCCCAGGCTACATGAACTAATTGTTACGTGTTCGGTTATTCATGCTTATTAGCAAAAAGAGATGAAGGTTGTCCTTTACTTTAATTTACTTGTATTGTTACTTTGTCCTCCTTCTCATTAACGTGGATGAGAATGGCAAGATACGAACTGAGGCATCTCAAGAGGAACAAAGTCAATCTCTACGGAAACAAATAAATTTTGTTTTTATTTTTTGATTCATTCAGTGATTTCCACCATTATTTTTCATTAAATATCCGATTAAGTTAAAAGAACTACGTGTAGGCCTAGGCACAATGGATCTGGGTTGACTCTCATATTTTCTGGTCCATTGACGTATTCTGAATTGAGTGGTATTTTTACAGAGGCACAGTAATAGTCTGATTCCAAATATGATAGAATGTGTATCCTAATCCACAAAGATTTGTGTTGATGGATCATATTTACACTTTTTGAATTTCAACCGAAAATGTTTACATAGGCAGCCTGACCTTGAGAAAAGATGTAACGATTTTATTAATAATGATGTTTATTTACTGCCTGATTTTCCCGGAGTTTCCTTTGTTCTCCGTCAAATACAAAAGTGCTAGGGATCATCACACTTACAAAAGTCGCCTAAACTTCCTACTTGATAGCATTTTGTTATCACTTTGCTGTACGAGAATTCATGATGTTTGCCAAGTCACGTCGTTCTTATAAGATTCATTCAGAAAACTTCTCTAAAATTTGTGGAAAATATACTTCAGTGTCTCGATGCAAGAAATTTACAAATTCCTTAATTTGAGGATACGAAAGTTATTTCGATTCTAAACCTGGCCTGAATAAAACATGTGCTCCACAATATTGCTGTATTTCTTTACTTGCTCCTCTGGATTACGGCACTGGAAGAGTGGACATCGAAAGAAGATGAAGTTCGTGACTCCCATGATTTGGCGTGAACCAACAAATCACATTTCTGACTGGCATTTTTGTTTGACCGAATTCAATCGTGGAGTAGGTAATGCGAGGCGTGTCACCAAATATGCTGTCGTCAGGTAGGCTACAACATTTTTGTGTGATTTTAATAGCAAACTTTCTGGATAAGCCTATATATAAGCTTAGGTTCCTTTCATTTCAAAATTATAATCTTTGTTTAAAATTACAATATTTTTACAATGTGCACATCATGTTTCTCATTTTGTTTCAGGTCAACTATTCAACAAGTACTACACAATGATGGTGATCTACCAGTGGCCAGCACCTCTCAGCTGAAAGAAGAATCACAACCATTCAGTGAAGTTAATGACTTGCCAAAAGCTTCAGATCTCGAAGCAGAGATTTCAGGTTGAAGCTCTGATTTTCACCTCATCACACAGCCTGAGCTTAATGACCTTGCAAGGTATTTAATGCTGTCAAAGCAGTGCTCGAAATCTTAGATTCCAGGTTGAAGGAAAGGAACATGCTTCACTCATCCACAAAATTATCAGCATTCCGTACAAGAAATGTAGAAATGACAAAGTTTTTCTCAATGACAGATTTTATATGTCACTACACTGATGTTGCTGGTGTAATGAGTCCTGTGAACATTAGATATACCAACAGTGAATGGAGACTATTCATAGATTCCTCGGTAGTTAGCCTAAAAGCAGTTCTACTGAACAATGGAAATAAAAATCCATGCATACCCATTGCACATGCTGTTGGATTAATAGAAACATGTCAAACAATGCATAAGGTATTTGTTCTCATCAAGTATACTAAACATGAATGGGATATTTGTGGTGACTTTAAATTCCTTCAGGAGAAGTTCATCAAGGTCAGTGAGGCAAAGTTAAAGGCTGGGGTGTTCATCGAACTCCAAATTAGGGACCTCATGAATGACCCCGAATCCCCAAAACTCCTCTCTGAAAAGGAACAGAGAGTTTGGAAATCTTTCCAGGCTGTAGTCCTTAACTTTCTTGGTAAAAGAAAGTCAGAAGACTACAAGAAGATTGTGGAAAACCTTTTGGACGACTTTCGAGGCATGGGCTGCCGAATGTCACTTAAGATGCACTACCTGCACACTCATCTGGACTTCTTCCCCAGAAAACCTTGGTTCAGTCAGTGATGAACACGGAGAACATTTCCGTCAGACCTCTGCGACCATTGAGCACCGCTATCAAGGTCGTTGGAACCCTTCGATGCTGGGAGACTATTGCTGGCTTCTGCAAAGGGAGACAACAAGTGCTCATCGCCGAAAGTCCTGTTTATTGAAGTTTTCTTATTAGAACTATTAAATGCTTAGTGACAATGAGTTTTGTAATTCTATTTCATGATCGATTCGATCGAAGTTCTATTGATGTGTTGTACACAAAGACGATTAGAGTACTTTCCATATTTATGCCTTCATAACAGTTGAATACTTACAAATTTTTGCTGTCTTTTTTTGTGAATTTTGCTTGTTTTTATAATATAATTTGAGGAAAAATTCATTTGTTTTCGAAAATGTAGTTAATTTTTAGGAATAATGCTGAAAGCAGTTTGCATAGATACATATGACTGTCCTCAAGCTAGTGAATGGGAAAGCATGATCACATGACTATCCACAATATTAGCCTACCTCACGAAAGGAGCCACATCACCACAAAATTAAAAATAAATGGTAGAATTGTTTTTACATGCAGATTCGGAATCAGCGCATCAAAGTTACCCAGAAAATGTATCTGCCGTTCAAGTGGCAAATTTTTTTTAAAAATTTGTAGAGCAGTGAATGATCAAAATTTCAAACAGAGAACACATCAACAGGAAAATAAAGAAAAAACCAAAGCTAATATTAAGTAAAGTATTCGAATAAGGGATCAAGAAGAATGTAAGTACGATTAACTTTGATCTTTTCCAATATATGATTGATAGAAAAGGTAATGATAAATGACTGACGGTTTTAAAAACATTTAATGGAACAGGTAAAAGATCATGCTGCATGGGTTACCACAATTATTTTAAAAATTGAAATCTGCCTACTATTTCAAAGTTCCAAGAGTTGATTTGATTCTTTTAATTTGAATTTTTTTTACTTAACATGATTTCACTAATTCCGAATTTCTTATGTTTTTTTCGTGGGTTAGATATTTCAAGAATTTTTTTTATTATAAGGAGTGTCTTCCCTTTCTTTTTCCATTCTATTCTTGTCTGTTTTTCTATGCGTGGTTTTCATTTAAAAAATTTTTAATGATGAACTATCTAGTTTAAATATTTATTTATTTCTTTTATACATAGATTTAAGCATCAAATGCTAAAGGCGATTGACAAATGTGCTATTATACTGTATGTATCCAACAATGTTCATAAAAACCATTTACTTTCTAGCAGTATTTTCCTTTAAAGAGGTTAATCTGTGTAAACATGACTTGATTAAGCGTGATAGCAAAAAAGTGTAGCACAGTTTCTGAAAGTGATCATATTTTGTTTAGAAACAAGATTAATAATTTAAAACAACCTACAAAATTTACTATGACAACCTTTCAAGTAATTAAGTCAATAAACACAAGGTAAAGTTTAAGATATTACAAGCGCCACCGTTTCTTGGCACTCTGGCAACAATATTTTTAGTAACTTGCTAATATGTAAACTTAATACTTTGTTATCATGATGATAACATGATGATAACATCTCAATTTCATTATTTATTTTTTCAACAATCTTGTTATGGTAACTATAGAAATAGTGACATTCCATGAATTCATCGAAAGAATGGTCAATACTCTCTAAGAGATTAAAAAATATGGGCAAAGGTGACTGAGGTTAGAAAATATCCTGAGACCCTTTTGATAGGGAGATTGAGATTATCACAAAAAAAAGCTTTCGGATATTTTCATCCTAATTTCTTATAAGGTGTGGGCAGGACGATAGATTCTTAGGTCTTTGCCATTTTGTAGATAATTAATAGAGGTTATGTCCAAATATTAACCCTGACACCTGGCAAAAGTGCCCAGTGCCAAGACAAATGAATTATTTTAGCTTTCCATTGATTTAGCAAGACCCCTCAACTAGGAATACATTTTACTATGGCAGAAAACGTGATTGGCAAGCAACTGTTTTTCTGTATTTGGAAGCCTATTAGGTTTGAAAACGAAGAAGAAAATTATATTGACTGATTGCTAGATTATGCACTTCTCTTTCTATTTCGTCAAACTTCAAGACTTACAAACAGTATTATTATACGTAGATACAACTTGATTGCGCTAATTATGACAGCCTGATAGTTCTAGCATGATAAGATATTTGTTGGCAAATATCATATTATTCTTTAGAATAATATATCACAAGATTGTGATTTATTAGTGTAAAACGAATACAGCTCTCTGAAAGTCCTAAAGTTTCAGTAGTACCTAATTAACCCGTAATTAATCTTGCGATTATAGAATTTTGCATTACTTTGGCAAATACTTTGTTACTTAATTTGCTTGTTTTAATTGTGAATGGTCAACTTGAATCCAAAGTTTTCTTTACTTAAAAAAAATGGTTGATGATAAACTCATTAACATGGATTCTGGCTTAACCTGACAAGGAAAGAGATTTTCTAAAATTTGTGCACAAACACTTTTTAATCTATTTGTATAGAATACTGCCCTGGTATGATTTTTCAAAATTATTTTTCCATTTAAAACTTTGTAGAACCAAGCCTTTGTCAATCCTTTACTATTTAAGTAGCTTACCTGAAAAGAACACATTATTTTTACATATCAAATAGCTTCCACTTACAAGTCAAACCATCTTTCACGTAGTGACCACTGGCTAATCCAAACGGGACTCCGGCGAAATTTGAATCACTTAGACGGTGCCATATGTGGTCTTTTTTCAGCCCCAGAAGGTTTTTCGATGAACCCAGCAATGGTTCTGATAACTTATCAGCAGTTGTGGGTAGCAGTACAGTGGATGTAAGAACTACGGGTCCACATATATATTTTTCTCTATCAAAAGAATGACAAGCACAATAGTTCCACTGTTCAACCGAGAAATTTGTTGTACCAGATCTACTCATAATTTAAACACAGAGGTGAATGCCACCGCGACTCTATACTCGTTGAAAAGGATCTGTCAGAAAAGCGAAGACTGTGAGAACAGGGAGTACCCCACTGACTAAAATGCACTTGTTTGGTAATAATTAGTACCCCGAACATCTGTAATTTATAACCAAATGAAAGACTAGATGAGTTATGTTTCCTTCAAAATAAACATAATGGAGACGAATTTGCCTTTAAAATTACAAAATACATCACTCATTCCTAAGTAAAAACATAATAAACTTATTTCTGATTATCAACTTTTCACTCGAATCGGCTGATGTATGGTGATTCCATGAAAAAGTGCTATTAGTGCCTCAGTTGGTAGTGTTGGCATCGTATTGTCAAAGAAAGTTCGAGATTTGCGTTCAAAGCTTGAGCTCATAAAGCCTTGTATTTTACATGCCGATTTTCAATGTAAGTTAGTCACAACTATAATCAGCTGCTACAACCTTACTAATATATGCAACTTTGAAGAAAAAGTGGACAATCCCTGCAAAGAACTAAAATCCATATGCAATAATGTTTCTCCTCATACGTTTCGGCTGATGTATGGTGATTCCAAAGTTAAGATGGGAATTGCAGCCCTACTGAGCTTAAGTCTGAGAATAATCTGCTTGTCATGAACACACGTTTTTTGAATAGAGCAACGCGTCTATGAACATTTAAATATCTAAATATTAGCAAAGCTCAAGTTGTTTAGAATAATGTGAATAAAATGGTCAGAAATTTGAGACCTTACTCATCTTTTTGTAGTGTCCTGTCAAAGCACAGAATTTTATCGGGAAGAAGAAATTTAAGTTTTCGTGTCCTTAAGCAAAAGTTCAGAAATTCTTTGAGAGAAATAGATTGACAGCGAGTAGCACATGACGTAACTATATCAAATGCTTTCACCATCTTAGTCTAAAGTAAAGTTGCAAAACTATTCCCTGACCATGCTAATCCCATAAGAAATTGTTGCTTTATTAGGACCAGGCCAAAGAGGTCGCACTGGAATCTCTTCCTAAAAATATTGGTAAAAATCAATCAAGTGTATGACTTAGCTCCCATCACATAGTCATGAGGTCTTGAGATAACCTTAAAAAAAAGTAATAAATTTAGTTTCAGTTTTCCACTACAATCAACAAAAGGAACCTACAAATAGCAAGAGTCGTTTTCAAGCTGCCTGTCACCTGGCAACTGCTGAGCATCTTTTGGAAAAATATTAATGACACTAGCTGTGGCCCAGATAAAATCCAACACATAAAGTTCTGGAAATTATTCAATGAAACTGTTGGAAAAAAGATCAAACCATCTATTTGAGTAAATGGGAAAAAGTCTCAGAAAAGGAAAAAAGAATGGATATAAAAATTTTCAGAAATTTTAGGAGAGACTCCAACATCATACCAAAATCTGTCCAAAGTCTAAGTTACCCACATCTTATACATTTCTACTGCTTCACCTATACTTGCTGAACTATTATAATAGATAAAAGATTTTGAAAACAAAGCACTCCGTCCAAACAACATAATGTCAATTAGGAGAAACCACAAATATGACAACAGCCTACCTGAGCTATGTAACATCAATCATTTTAAACCGATAAATCACCTCTCCGGTTAACATCTGACATCATACCAAACCCAAAGATGGAAGTTCATTGATTTTACTCATGTACACCGCGATGAAGAATATTAAAAAATAAAAAAACCCCAATAAACAAGGTAAACTAAAAACTTGGTAGGCAAACAAAAAACTTAAATTATGGGGTAAAGTTGATTACTTTTACATATGTGTTTCATCGCCAAAAATATATGAGGCTTTTATGGTTCCTATTGCAGATAACTGTAGCATGACGGTAAGTGTTGCACTAGCCACCTAAACCTTTCCAATATGAAGTCTGCTGCATTTGTTTTTATTGTCATTCTGGTCAAAAATACCTTCCATGATACGTCTCAGCTGCAAACGCTAAAGAAATGAAATTTTATCATCATATTGATAATCAGAATCCATTCCATAATCGACTATAAATCATGTATCACAGTCAGGTAGTTTTTGCTGAAGTGGTTAAATTTATTATTCCTTTCAACTATCATTATGAAAAATCTGAGTCGTAAGTAGCTCTAAGGGTCCATTTGCACAACTATTTGACATCATAGATTAATATAATTGACAGCAATACAAATAAGTGAAATGACAGTAAAGAATAACTTTGAATGTATAAGAACAATATGTTAAAATCCATCATATCCGAGTTGTCGAAAGATTATTATACATGATTAAAGCTTACATTACACAGTAATAGTTGCTTAAAAAATGTTATACTGAATTAAATAAAGTAACGAAGTATTAACCACTTTTATATATTTTTACAATGTTTCCATCTGAAGTATTGATCGTCTGTGACCAGTCAGCAAGTTTTTTCAAGGGAAATGCCGCAAAGCATTCCCCGTACATAAGAATAACGAATACTGGGTCAGGTAAAGTCGTGTTATTTTTGCAATGCTTGCAACGCTCTTGACACCAGCGTTGCTTTGGGATACGCTTTAAGGTTAAAGTCTCAAGTCTCTGTAATTGCTGTGGTAGAAGAGCTAAGATACGATTTGTTGACGGTTGCTCGATCAATAAATGCTCTCCTTATATTTTGTCTGTAATTCAGCTGGAATAATAGACTCCAGCAATATTTATGAATTTTTTTAGCAACGATGACTGAGCTACTCGGACAACTTAATATTAGCACCAGTACCACTTTTGTTCCTCATTCTTTGGCAGTAGTTGTAGAGTAGTTGGTCTAACAAGTGGACCTAACCCATATTATTATTGTAGCACCAAATAACTTTTAATTCATCAATCATAAGTAGAAAATCTTTAGTATTGCATTTGCTTTGTTGGTTTTACAAATTCGTGATTGTTGCTGACAAAAACAGGCCAATTACCATTTCGCTGAGACAGAGAAAGTTGTCAATCTTAGAGAGCTTTCCCTCAAACCAAAGAGCCACCTTTTACGTTCCATGGTATCCTAATATAGCGAGTAGTTTTCTACGCGTGTAAACTGTAGTCCCGTCTCTCGTGAGTTTCGTGCCAGCTTGGTCCGAGTAAAACATTTGTGACAATATATTACAAAATATTCTAACACAGTTTGAAGCTGCAAATCAATCTCTTGATAACACAAATCCGATATGCTCACTACACTAGCATGTTTATTATTAGGCTATGATAAACATAAAAGGGTACCGATACGAACTCTGCCCGTCAACCAACATGCAACAGTCTTTGATAAGAACACCATACGAAAGCAAGCGGCGTCAAATGAGATTTATGTGGCTTTAGCTTGGCAAATTTGTTTGTCTCGTTTGTTGTGTGTATGCTTTAGCATTTGAAGAAAGCTGATTAGTTGAAAGCTGAAAACATTTCCATTGGTCACAACTAATAGGCAGAAGGTCTCGCTCCTGAAAATTACTGGCGCTCTCCAAGTATTGTGTTGTTACGACTCAACAATGACATGTCGATAAACAGAGCTAGGTCAGTCTTCAATAAGCGAAACTGATGATTTTCGAAATGATTTGCATACCGCTTCGATTCTGTTTGAAAGAGTTTGTAAATTAGAACAGTTTTAAGAGATTTGTTTTAAGAATTTTGGCTTTGGAAGTATGAAAAGGTAAAAAATATATGTCTTACACAACAGATTTTAAATGGTAACTGAAGAGAATAAAGTATTATGTACTCGAACGCTTGCCTAACAGGAAAATGAAGTCGCTTATGGTAATGTGATTAGACAGCTTTGCCATTGAATTTTCATTTTTAGGTTGACAGTGAAAATTAAAAAATATATTAACGATTGGCAAAAGCAAATATATTTTAGGCTCATTTATTTAGTTGTTTATCAAATCCAACAAAGATCTTTGGAAAATACGTTGGGATAGTAGCATGACAACAGAATGTAACAGTTGTTAGTATTAAATAGAAAACTTTGTAATTGTTGTAGGGATTTTCCTTTTAAACGTTCCCGATTTGCAAAACAATGCATTCATTAATATTTCATAGGGTAGTGATTACTTGAAAAAAGTACATTTAAAACAGACTAATAGTCTAATTTTTGGATTGATAGTTTTCATTTAGAAAACCCCTACGGTTAAAAAAGCCCCAATATTAACCCAATCGTAATTTCATTCTTGTTTAAGTATTTCTCCACATGACAGGGCAACCCAATTCTACGAATATGTTAGTTAAAAGACAAATGTCAACAGGTGAGCATTAGTTGAACTGGGGTTTTTAAATTATCTTGAAAAGTTTTGCTGTTACTAAATATTTTAATACCTTGAATATAATCAATTTTTAATGAGTACATTTATCAAACTAAAACGGCATGAAAGGGCAAAAATTAAATATTGAGGCTTTTTTCAGTAATCACATTACGTGGGTGTGCAAACTAGATAAAAACAAGTATTCCAAGGTTACAATATTATCAAAGCTTCGATTTAGGCTAGACCAGGTAAGTTTATTTAAAGTAATTCCTCGTTTCTTTTACTTAAAAAATATTTATATTGGAATTTGTTAGTGGATCCAACTGCAAAACGTCACTTGCCTCTTGATTTTTTCAAGATACATGTAAGTATTTTATAACATGATTTCATGAAAGGTGTTTTAAGCTGCTTAAGTGTTTAGCTTGATTTCGAGATTTCAATTATAACAGAAGTTATTTCCAACAATTTTTATATTTACTTGTTTTAGTTGCCTCTTGCTCCATCTCGTAACTGGTGGGCAATTTTGCCGTTGTGGTGAACTAATGAACGATTGTTCTTTTTAGCTCTTAGAAATTAATCCTTTCATAATCATTACCTGTAGCTTCTTAAGCCAAGCCATTAGTCTTGACGTGCACCTATTATCCTGTTGAGTATGCGCAGCTAATTTAGCTCTGAGGAAGCACTAATTTATAGATTTCAGTTCCTTTTCGAGAATGACTTTGACATGTTGTCTTACCAGCAGAAAGGTGTTTCTCTTTAGTAATGGAGATAAAGTGCAATGAATGACTGGGTATTTGTTTTATCCAACAGGTCTATGCTATTTAGTTTCAAACTGTTGGCCTGGTACAGATAGGTTATTGTGTTCCTTTTTCTTTGTCTATTTCTTCTTTCCCCCTCTCTTTTTTTCTCTGTAGCTCTATCTTCTCTTCCACGCATCCCCTTTCTCTCTCATTCTCATTTGCTCAATTGGTTGGTTTCAGCATGTGATTGTGCATTAAATGGCTTTTTAGAACCTTAAAAGTAGCTAACCATCAAAATGTGTTTTTTTTTCCTTTTATGACTCTACCACAAGGGCTGACATGACAATTTCTGTAACCTGATTTTGGCTTGGCCTCTTGCTAGATGTCTAGCTTGAGATATGGGGGTGACCTAGGTGTTCTGGACCTTTTAAGTCAGCAGGTCCACCACCAAGCTAAACTGTACTCGTTTTTTTTAATGAAATATCAGTATGGAACAACATCGGATGTCAACAAGAGTGTCCATCAAAACTCTACAAGTAGAGAAGGTTTTGGCCAGTGTTAGAGTACAGAACGTTATGCGAAAAAACTACGAGAGATGTTGGACTCTTATCCTATAGTAAAATGGCACCTGATTTTAGGGTAAAATTTGCTCTTGCGTTCAAAGACAGATAATAGAGTTTGATTTTTTCGGGTTTCAGGGATACCGGCAGTTTCTCCTCTGGTCTTATTGTGATATAGTTGTCTGCTGAACACTAAATGATTATGTGATTAATACAAATTTCATAATAAATCTATTTTCAGATGTCCTCCAAGGCTTTATTTATAAAGAAGATAACTAAATAGGCAATAGGACTCCAGCTGATGTCTTCTTTTTGTAATGATAGCATTTATCCTGCACCTTTGTGAACTTGGCATTTGACTTGGTTTTCGAAATGAATATTGACATTTCCAAAGATCATGAATTTATCTTGTCGGATGTCTGTAACATGCATGGTTAGATATAAATTTCCTGGGCAACACTCGTTATATGGTTTGATTTGTCTACCCTGAATTGCCACTACTGAAGTGATCATTTATATTCCTTACTGTGTAAAGTAATGTGATGAACTGATTTGTCATTTATGATGAAAATAAGCATAGCTTACATGCTTTTCACTTGACCGTCTACATAAAAGGTCTAGTATACTCATCATAAAACTTTAGTATTCAGTCAGGTATATTTCTGAACTCAGGCACACCAATGTCCTCCTTGTAGGGTATTTCCGTAAGTGGACGCTTTCTTTTAACCACACTTTTTACGTTTCACTAAAGCATTACAAGTAGTTTCATCTTTCTTATCTTCTGTATTAGTAGCCATAATACCAACAACATTTCTCTAACATGGCAAAAGGTAAAGTGATCAACAGTAACTTAGGTCGAACTCCTCAGATGCAGAAAACATGGCACTTGTTCAATCTGATGGATATCCATTAGTACAATCCACTGTAGTATTCAGCAGTGAACTTTTTTATCGTCTTAAAAATGAAAATTCTATCTTCAGCAACTCTGGTTTTTCTTTACTGTTGCAATAGAGTTTGTCGTTTTACTAGGATGCTCACTTTCACTTGGTGACTAATCGTCTATCTCTTTTCAGGATGCTTTTCACCCCCCGACATCAGTGTTTACACTTTAAGCTTTCCAGGAAGCTTGGTTTTAGTCTAGATCTTTGTATGTTTGCATTTCCTTTTATCATAAAGAATCTTAGAATCACGAATTGATTTTCAAAAATAGGCATTTGGATTTACACCAAGGTGAATCCACATACTTGTGAGAAATGCATTATATACCCTTAAGGAAGAGGCCTTTTTTACAGAATCATCTTTGTATCACCTAGAAGCTTAAGCTGCCAAATTTCTAGGGCCAACATGTACTGATGGACAGAAGCGTGTCAGGATATGTAGATATATGCTAGTCTGGATGATGTCACTTTGCAGTAGGTTCAGAGCGAAGGCCAGAGCCCATGATAAGAAAGGAACCCAACTTAAGAAAAACAATGAGACAATAACGCAAGTACATGGTTTTTGGAATTACTACTCTAAGACAGACTGCAGCCCTAGACAAGAGATGTCCAAGAAGGAGTGTCCAGTGGGTAAATTTACTGCTGGCAATGTAAACTCCAACTCTATTTTCTTTGAGTTAAACTTTGAGACGAAAATGGAGAATAAACTTGACAAATAACAACAATTGAGTAGGGTTCACTAATAATATATAGAAAAGAAGGATAGAATATAAACTGTCATTCATTGTGATTGTTTGTATAAAACAATGAAAACTCCTGTGCCTATTTAACTCTGTTTTTGTAGGAACTCTTAAGTAAGTGGTACCTTTTACCTTTGTCATGTCTTGCTAGGTAATATCAGTTACACACATACACACACAAATGTATATATTCGTTTATGTCTATATATATGAATTTGAAAAATTTAAAATGTTTTTGGTTTTATACTCTACATCAGACTTAGATATTGATTTTTTTCTTCTTTCTCCTCCTTTGCTATCGATGAGTTTTTGCTGTTTCCCCTAGTGTCAAGGCTTAGTTGGGAGATATATTCGTTTAAAAGTAAGAAATGAACACTATATCACAGGACCATAGTTGTTCTTGTCCGCTACAGTCAGATGCTTATCGTTTATTATATAATTCAATAATTGTTTCTGTCTGTTTTAGATTCTTTTACTACTTCCAGATAGGCTCTAGATTTTCTATAGATCTTTTTTACTATCTCCTACTGGGACCATCTTAGGCATCTCAGCTTTAATTCTTCATAATTCCTAATAATGTATTAGTATGACACTTACTGTAATTCAGGCATCAGTATGACTGAAAAATAATGACATACCAAGACATTCTGCTAATACAACCAATTAAAGAACAATAATTTGCTTACTAATTGGTTGTGACAATGAGTATCCTATTGAAAATCAAAAGTTTGAAATTTAGCACAAAAGTGACTTGATCTGGACTAGTTTTTGCCCCATGTAACACAAAATAACAATAAATTTCACTTTACTATTTAAAAGCTGTCAAGTCAAGAAAGCAATTAATATTACATCAAGATTATAACATGATATGGTTGATAGCTTTGTTATTAAATCTACCTGTTTGTTGAATATTATTGCCAATTAAATTGTTAAAGAAATAAAAGGTGTGTGATGCTATCTGTTAAAAAGTCATGATAACCTAATAAATAGGTAATGAGAAAACAGCACGAAGAAGATGTACCATTCTGTCTTAAAGCAAAAGCCGCTTAACATGAAAACACTTAATATATGAGTCGAAGCAATATGAATTGAATTTCTCTTATTTTTTCAGTCTATTGTGGTATTTGTATTTTCTTGAACTAACAAGTGAAATCGATCTCACAGCTTCTGACGCTATTTCTCTTGTTCCTCTGAAAGACTTTTTAATATAAACACATTATTAGTTGTATGGAATACGAACTTTAGATTCTCATTTATGTTTTGAATTCTCAGTGTGCATGCCTCCGGGTACAGATGTGTTATGAATGTTTTTATTAATTACATGATATATGTCATAATATACTTCAAAATTACCTGCAGGGTGAAGGATATCACGCTATAGATGTTGATTAACGTATTAACATATATTTACTGTAGGTCCTCCAATAAAGACCCCATCGTTTATTAAATTTTAAGCCATTTGTGAGACATTTATTAGACGGCATTTATTTCAAATCACACGTTATTTTGTAAATGATAAAAAATAACAAGAACAAAATCAGTTCATTACGATTTAACCTCAATGTCTTCATCGCTGTTTTCATCCAAAAGATGCAATGCTTCGGCGGCGTCTTCTTTATCAGAATACCTCAGTGGAAACGGATTCTTTGTCAATGTCATTTCTTCTGCAACTTAAACCCGATCTTTTAGCAAAGTAAACCCAGTCAAACAGTGGGCCTATTCTTTTGAAATAATGGGTTTAATTGTTTTAGCCGGCATCATATGCAAGATTAAGACCACAGCTCTCAAGGAATTCTTGATCACTTCTTTTTTTAAAACACCCCACCATTTAAAATCCCATTTCACAATTTTCCTGCCTGGTGGTTCTTTGAGATTTCCAGGATGTGTACTGTTGCAAACCTTTGCCTAAACATTTATCACATTGATCGATAAAATGGCCTTGGAATGGTTTATTCAATATTCTGGCATTTTCCTAAGAAGCAGTTATTTTTATCCTTCCTTGCATCATGCTGAAATTGCTGGCTGAGTGCTCTGTACCTTTCCTTATTCTGCTGTTGTTTGGCTAGCCTTTTTTTGCTATTACTATGGAATCTTCTGTCAGCCACTTGGAATTATTATTTCTTTTCCATTTCTGTAAATGTTCATTTGCTGATTCTGCTACGGTAAATAGCTCATTTGATGTTTCAGTGTCTAGCACCTAAAATCTTCTTGACACTAAAACGTTAGATCACTCTGGTATGACTTCAAGATCGAATCTGACTGGCCATGTTGTTTTTTCCTTTTTCTTTAGCTTTATTTTCAACGTTGTCACAAGCAACGCATGGTCTGATCCACGGTCAGCATCGTTAGTGTTTTAACCGTTTGAATCATGTTCATCCATCTACTATGAGACAGGATTTTTTCAATTTGGTTTCTATGGACTCCATGCGGTGATGTCCATGTATATAGGCAACTTTTCGGTTGTTCAAAAAAGGGTTTATGATCATCATGCCATGCTCTATACAAACTTGATCAGCATATCTCCAGCCTCATGCCTCTCTCCTAGACCAAAATCACCCTTTACCTCAACGATATTTTTTCTACTTTGAGTTGAAGTAACCCATTACAACAATAATATCCTTCTCAGGGGTGTCGTTGATTAGTTCTTTAAGGGTATTATAGAACTCTTCCCTTACTTCCTCCTCGGCCTCCGTGTTAGGGGCATAAACTTGAATAAGTGTGAAGTTCACCGGCTTGCCTTGTATACGTACTGACATAATCTGTCAGAAAATGTGTTGTGGCCGAATACACACTTCGACATATTTTCTTCCACAGTTAGTACTACTCTCAATTTTTCTGTTTGTTTCATTCCCGAAGTAGAAAACGGTGAATGTGTGGGACCGAACATGTCCACTTCCTGTCTATCTCAATTCACTAACACCCATCACTTCTATTTTTATTCTTCCCATTTCAAGTTTCACTAAGTGAAGTTTTCCCCCTTTCATACTTCTTACAATCCATGTCCACGTATTCTCTTTGTTGGAAAAAGGCCCTTACCTAGAGTCATTTCTCGTGACTTTAGGTGAGAAACTTCTCCTGGGAAGCTTTGATCCTTCCCTTTCATCACTGCCAGACGCATTCAAAGCAGAGGTTTCTTCCCCAGTAGCTTGAGTAGTGTTTTCTGACCTGGGGTCTCATCTTCCGACACATAACGTTTCCTTCTAGAGCAATAGTTCATGATGTTTTCAGGGCAAAATAGTGAAATGGTTTGCCATTACCTTTTTCAGCGCAGTTTCACCTAACTTAGGAGGTACTGCCAGCCATTGGTCCTATCACTGACTCATCTGCCTGCCAGTGCAAGAGTGAAGCCGTCTATGACTTTACATATCACGCGCCTTCACACTTATCCATCAGTCTATCCCCACTGACTTCGCCGCAACCCTGGCACTGGACTCATTACCGGGTACTGTAAGTAAGAGCAAGCTGAGTCTAGAACTCTACGTTTACTGGGCAAGGTCGTCACACAATGAGGTGACCAGACCACTCCTTTAACCCCGTGAGAGGATCTAGGGCCGACCATTTCTGATAAAGGGTTTTAAAGTCTTCTCAATTAGATATTGATTGCATTCTAAATTGTATATTATTTTGTAGTTTTGTTTTGTATTCAGTCATTAACCACCCTTAAATGAATTGTCTCTAAATTTTTCCCAGTTAAAATAGCAAAAGTAATTATCTTCCATCCAAATCATGCCAAATTAATACTCCCCAGGCTGCTATTTAGTGAATCTACGGTACAATATAAAATACAGTTCAAATGTACATTATTAGGTTAAATCATTATTTCTTGTTATTATCATTTTCAATATTATTATATTCACAATAGTATTTGTATTCAAGTACCTAAATTAATACCATTCATTTTGTCGAGAAATAAAATAGGTCCACGTCAGATCACATCATTCAACCACATTAACATAGCGATAATGACGAAACTTGAACGTTAACCTTGCTCTTCTTTCTCAATTCCTGTTTCTTGATTTCTTAACAGAAAATATACACAATTTTTATCTGATAAACATCATCAATTTATGTGTTCGTTCCTGCCTTTACTTTGCCACTCACTGCTTATTTTATTGCACAAAATATACAGGACGCGGCCTTTCTTTCTCTACGTTTGGGCTGAGGCTTATAAAGTAAAGGCCGATAAAGGAAGATGTTCCCTCCCACCAATGTCACACAATGTCAGGTCAAGCATACTTTTGGTGGAAAAATGTCTGTTCTTAGTCAGTTGGACAAGTGATTTTGGGTACCAAAACATCTGCCTTGAAGCTATGCACAATGATTTGTTATCAATGTGAAATCTCATAAAGTTTGCATTTCACCATACTGCAGACCTACATTTTACAGCTACCCGACAAGTTACCTAATAAAAGAAAAATTGGTTTAAATTTGAACTTTTTGAACAATTTATGAAAACTCCTGCTCGTTGTTGGCGTTGTTTCTAGATTTCCATAGCGGATATTCAAAATTAGACGATGATGAATACATGTCGATCATGTAAATTTGCTAACGATGTGGTATATTTAGCTAAAAAATCACAATGCAGTTTAATTTTTTTAGCTATGTAAACCAATATTTTATTGACAAGACAAGACCAAAATACAGGGCCACACGCAACCGGGGTGACCATGGGAGACATGCTTCTCAGTTTTTAGCTAACTTTTAATGGTATCACCCCATGTCATGTTTTCACAAAAAATATCATTTTTTCAAAATCATTATGTAAGACGAGGTTAAATTAATTCATCATCACATTTCTAGTGCTTCTCTGAATAACAAATTCTTTCAGTAAGTCTCCTAATATTGCTTCCCACCTCTTCCAGCTTTGCGCCTTTCTTATCAACTGATACTCTTTAGGCATTCGAGCAAGATATTTCACTCTAAAACTTCTCAAGCATAAAAATGTTTTACCGTCTGTTTCTACATGCTTGCGTTGTCATTCTTCTGAATGTGTTTTTAACATTTGAAAAGCAACTGTTAATATTATATTAATATACATATATTGAGCTTTCTGAGTTAAACTTACTGTTGTTTACAATTATTATTTCAGTTAGCTGAATTTATTCCTTTGATGATTGTGTCGCTAACTTTGCCAGATTCGAATATCTTAGGGTTGACAATATTCCTCATTATAACAAGTTACTCTCCTTTTTTTCATGGTATAGGTTCAAGATATATCTTTCCAGCCCCTCGTATATTTGATCATTGTTCATGAAGAGTGTTGCACCCATTGAGTCGAAAAATCCAAAGAATAAGTGTTCAGATACCAGGGTTGGCAAATTTAAGATTTGGGCCACTTTTTAGGGCTTAACCAAACCAAGAGTTTTTTGCCTGTTCCCCAAAAATTTTACTTCTGTCATATTTTTCTTAATAAAAAGCTTTATTAGACCATAAAAGAAAATTTAGACGACAAGAAAAGGTTTTTAGCTTTGGAAAGTTGTAAGGTATAAGGCTTTTCCAAAGGATAAAGACCAAGAAACGTCCAAGAAAAGTTGTGATAAAAGGTCAACAGGACAAAAAGTTATGTGGTCTATTTAGTTTGTGGAAGACTTACTTTGATTCAGTTACTAGTTTTAAATGAGCCATAGCGTAAGTAAACACCTTTGGAACAACTTAGTAAGGTTGTTATGTAAAATGATTTTGCTTGTTCTCTCGCAGTTCAGTTTTCTTAGTGTAACAGCTGTTTTGAGTATTATTTATAAGCACAGGCGGATTTTTTACGTAGGAGGACAAAGAATCAGCAATGAGAAATGCGCTGATGATACTGTACTAATTGTCAAACCTAAACAAGAAATACAAGAATTACAAGAAACTTTGAATATAGTAACGAAAAACAGCAAACTCTGTGACAGGATGCTAAATATAATAAGAACATGTTTGTGCCCACAAAAGTCTCTTTCTCAATAATGAAACATCTTATGTAAAGGAGAAAAAAACAAACAGTTAGACCAATTAAAATATTTGGTATTTACCATAGGCACAAATGGTAGCTGTGATACTAAAACAAGGAAAATAATTGGAATATATAAAGAGATATTCAGTAAAACAAGAACAGGGTTTCTCAATAGAAACATTATTTTACAAAGAAAAATGTCCTGAAAGCTTACGTTTTGTCATCCCCCATCAATGTTTGTAAGTGTTGGAGTCTGAAGAAAGAGGTCATAACACGTAGGTCACAGCTGCCGAAATGTGATTTTTGAGAGGAATTCTTAAAATATCGTGAAAAGAAAAGTTTACATACAAACAACTGTCGAGAAACCTAAATGCATGAGTTCACTTATTAACTCCATCAGAAAACGACAGTGGCATTTGTTTTGTCATGTTAGCAGAAAGCACAATGTCAAACATCGGATACTCCTGGGCAAAATTGATGGAAGGAGAAGTCAAGGGCGACAAAGAATAAAATCATGAGCAGCCTGAAACAATACGCACAACCAATAAACACTACAAACGTCTTCCACCTGGCTGTTCACACAGAGGAAATGAAAACCGTAGTATCCAATGTCTTCACCAGACCTTGCATATAAAGAAGGAACAATACGCACAACCAATAAATACTACAAACGTCTTCCACCTGGCTGTTGACACAGAGGAAATGAAAACCGTAGTATCCAATGTCTTCACCAGACCTTGCATATAAAGAAGGAAGGAAATATTGGCCAACCTGACTGAGGACTGAGAGATGATCATTTTTACAATGGGACTAAAAATTTTCTTTTTTATGATGTCATCTGCCTAATTCTCATTTGAGGCTTCAGAACGTCTATGCTTATATATACTAACAATGTTGCTGAAACTAGGTATTACTAATGAGCAGCTTATTTTCTCTTTACTAATGTGCTGTGTCTTTCAATTTCTACCTCCTTTACTGTGTTTCAATTTCTATGTTTACCACTGGCTTCTTCATGTGTATCACACTTGAAAGTTATGTGTTGAGGTCTCCCATTGTCACAAGTACCTCATTCGATTTGAAATGAAGCCTAGATTTTTCTGACGCCTTCCATCACATACATCTAGGTCTTTATACTACTTTCCTTAGTAAAAGAATAAATCTAAATTAGTCAGGTGTTATACTGATTTTCCCAACATCCAGTTAATGGACCATAATTTTAGATTAAATTAAAAAATATATCAACACCTATGCCTAAAATTTTCCAGGTTATTTAATTCCCACCCTCTTTGTATCATTTTTCGTAATATCTAATTTGCAACATTGTAGACGAGGTATATGGTTCTATTTTGCAATCTTGCCTTGAAGACAGCCTTTTGGCTTCTCTCAAGCTATCATATGCATAGTAAGGACTTCAGTCGATAATTTCCTATTCAATTTCATTTGACTGGGTACTGGAATAAAAATAGGTACAATAATAACAGTAGTTGTGGTGCCTGATAGGGTCGAGATCAAGAGAAATTTTAACATGGAAAGAAAGTAAGGGGAAAATGTAAAAGGAAGGACAAAAACAAGAAAGCAACAAGATCGAAATGCAAAAGAATATTTCAGCTTGTTTTGACAAAAATAGGATTCAAACCAGACCATATTTTCTATAGTAATAAACATAATTATTTACGACGATAATTTCATATTTTAAATAAACAAGTGTATTCTTTGTTTCGTAGATATATAGGTATATTTTGCAAAGAAAAAACATCTTTATGTTGATGAAACGCATTTCTGTAGTCAGAAATCTATAAGCATTACTCTTCCTGAATGCTTTTTTTTCGGATAGCAACCCTGTCATGAAATTTGCTCTCGTTTTACCAGCGTTTTGAGCAAAATTTAATTGTTATTTACCTACTTCCTTTCGTATTCAGCTGCAAACTGTGTTTTTAATCTTATATCTTGACTTTTTTATGTGACAAATCAAGTCTTTTTGCCATCACAATCAATATTGATTTAGTTAAATCCTCTTTTATTCACCGCTGCTCTACATGTCATGTATCATCCCTTCAATTTTAAACGAAAAAAATAACCTCACATACAGTTATGAAAAATAAAATGAGAATTTAGTTAAAAACAAGATGTTTCGACTCTTTCAAAACTTTTAAGAAAGAACTACGAGCAGGAAGGTTTTTGAAAAAAATTCTATAGAAGTATGTAGAACAAAGGGAGCGATACAACATTACGACGATAAGAAAGGGAGTGATGTTGAGAAGCAAGAAAAGGTCAGATTATGCTTTCAATATGAGTTTAAATACCATGGAGAAGGCTGAAATATAATGCAAAAGTCCGACACCTAACAAGACAAAAATAACTTGTGCAAGCTATGATTAAAGTTTTGACCTGGTAAACGAGACAATGTATTGAATTTAGGAAAGGTCATTCAAAAGAAAAATTTCGAAAAGTTAAAAAAAATAAATCTGTCAGCTCAAGAAGAATCTGCACGGAAAAAGTAAACAGAACTGGCAAAGCTATGTATATTAATAATGTGAAGAGTAGTCTAAGTAGCATTGAAAGTCACAAGTCACTGAAAATCCCAGTCACTAATACAATCAAGATATTGTTAAAGGGAACCAACAATTCTAGATTGATTAAGAGAAGACGCTTTACTGTCAATGCATGGGTAAAAATGGTATCATTTGCAAAGAAAGTAATGTCACAATAATCTCAGGAGGTCATTTAAGAAAAAAAGAATATAAAAAGTGACAAAAGGATTGAGAAACACCAGAGATAATAGAAAACTAAAGGAAGATTATCCCCTAATGGCAACTTTGACCATGTCATTATTTAAAAAGATGCTATGATATTTCAAATTATTAATTTTACCGGAAATGGCATAGCAGCTTAGTTGTTTAAGGAGACCAAACCCTACCAAATGCCTTAAAAAACCCAAGTATTAGCCCTTGCCTTGCCAAGTGCATCAAAAACAACATGAAATCTCTCAATGGTTAGAGCGAGGAGTTCTCTAAAAGATCAATATTTATGGAGACTGTATTCCTTAACGAAAAGAGATGGTGGGACTTTAAGTGCAAGGCAAAGTGATGCCATAGGAGTCCTTTATGCCTTGCTGCAGATTGGAAGCAAATTAATAAAACAATAGTTTTAAAATAGAATTGGTCTCAGCATTTAATGACATGAGCCATTCATGGTCATTAGTAATACAAATAAAAAGATCGAAAATGATTATTTTACTCAACATTTATCGGATTTGATCCATTAAACATAGAACAGATGCAATGTCTTAATAATAATGGAATAACTATATAAGAAAACAGAATCTGTGTTAAAAAAGAAACTGATTAGTTTCAAAATGACACCTATTGTGAGGCAAGGTGGCTGAGAGTCACCATATTTATTCAATCTTTTCTTGGATTACATAATACATACTTACAACCAACGTGTGGAAGAACTTCAACTGGGAATATGTTTCAATTTCCGCATTAACGAGAAATGATCAAATCCAGTACAGAGATTGTGAGAAGTATGCATAGCTAGGTTATCCATATGAACTAGTACTTACAAAAGATACACTAAAAAAGTTACCGTTGGCTGCAAATGTTCTAAATGACCTTTTAAAGAGATTTGGTCTTGTCATTAGTACAGAAAAGACCAAGACTATGATTCTGAATTTCGAAGATAAAAAGGAGGAATATCCAAGACAGCTGATTATCATTGACAAAAATTGCAAATGTTACTGAATTTGTATATCTTGGAGCCCTTATTACATACAATGAACCAGGTACATTAGAAAAGAACTGGATAAGGGATATTGGATTTGTAAACAGTAAGTTCACTGAGCTGAAGAAAATGCTCTACAACTATCATGATAGTTGCAGAGCATTAACTTGAGATTCGAATGAAATTTTACAATACCTATGTCCAAAGTAAGTTGTGTTACTTTTGTTAGACTTGGACACAGACCCAAACACAGTATGCCAAGTTTCAAAGAGCACATATTCAATTTTTGTAGACGTATGATTCTTGGCAGAATCGGAAGAATGTCATCAAAAAATGAGATTGAGTTAACGAAAAGTGATAATGATATGGAGAGAATAATCCGGGCCTGGAAACACACCAATGAGAAGATTTTGAACATAACAAAATCAGTTTCAATGACAGAATATATCAGAAACCAGAATATAATATGGTTTGCATGTGTTGTACGAGTATCTAACAACACCTTGACAAAACGGCTCACGTTCGTCGACGAGAAATATTGGAGAAAAATCAACCGTAATAACACAGTGCTGGAAAATGCGATAGTCCAAAAAGTAAAAAAAAAAGGAAAGTCGTTAGAGACATTTCTGAATGCACTAAGGGAAAGTTTTAGTTTACTAAACTGATTTGTATATTAGTCAGTGCTCTAGAGTCCTATAAGGGCTATTGGGTTAAGAACTTATATATGTTTGTATAGCACTGTTTAGCTTAAGCTCCCTTTTAATACCCTTAAACGACATTTTCTAGCATCAGTAAAGATCTGTTTATTATTGGAAGTGTTATCATGTCAAAACCATATTGATCTATATTGCTATCGGCGATGAAGCACAAAAGCATCTATACGAGCTTAAATCCGAGACCTGACTTTAGAAGTACATTTCTTAGCAAAAAGTAAAATAAAGCATTTCTAAGGAATACCATTCGGGAGACAACGATTTGAATTTCACTTACCCTGGGTATAGTTGACAGAAGGCCCCTGGGACGGGAATATGCGTTAAGATATCTAGCTCTCAAGATGTTTTTTTCATGCCAGCAGATTATTTAATGATAAGTGATGTTAAATGGAACCACAAGAGCAAGTGGTAAAGAATCTTAGACAAAGATACCTAGGCCATGTATTGACGATCTGAATTCTTAATAATTAGAAAAACATAACCATTAACAAAAAATTCGGAGCTGCGGATAAAATATTTAAGATCAATATTTCAGACTTAAGAATGTCCGGAGAGTTATTCATTACAAAATATTCAAGGAAATTAAACGTGGAGACCTGACCCTGTATGGTGGTAAAGGCTATTGATACATTTTTTGGTGTTTCAGTTAAATTTAATTTACTTGAATAAACGTTACTCATTTTTGTCATTATGAAAAAAGTGTTCAGGGAGGAAGGAGCGTGATAGGTAATCCAAAAAAAAAATGACTAGCAAAAGCTGTCACCTTTATAACAATCTCGTTAAGTTTGTCTAACAAAAACAGTCATCGAGGCAAAAAACCATGCGCGAAATGGCATTACAGCTATTCCAAAATCATACATCTCTTAAAAGGGTAGTCTTTCCAAGTGATACCAAGGCTTTTAAGCTCCATACCATCAGTCGAAAGAAGAAACTAAAATACTGCACAGTCTGGTACTCTTAACAAGTAAAAACAACTGTTTTTCAAAACCTGGGACCAACACAATGTTCAGCACTCTAGTCTGAAAAGCAATAATCCCTACGAATCTTTAAACCAGACCAATAGACAAAAAAGGAAAAGCGAGAAACGGCCGATGAAGCATTCCATCTACTTCTTATGGTGCTCTTATGCGACACCATCTCTAGGAGAATTGTCGATTAAGGCCAAAGACGCCAACTATTCATGGAAAAACAATTAACTTCATCGATGTCAACCCACCACTTCAAGGTCTTGGAATAGTCTTACAGCTACTATACCTTGCCTTTGTTAGATATAAGGTAACTATGATAACTGGGTAGCCTCATTTATCTACGTCAGAACAACACAACATAATAGAAGTTTACATCAATAGCCAAAGTAAAACAATATAAAGTATAGAAACTACACACACAAATTAAAATACACATCACAACTACAAAAGGATAAAAAAATTTGGAAGTCATAAACAATTGGACGCATCCAGACATATTCGTATATGTCAAAATAATATATCCACTCCACATCCTCACGTTTTTATTGTTACCACGACTTTTACAGTTACTGTTAAAGTATTATATTATCAGTTAAACTTGCACATTATATTTTGAATATGTCTAGATGTTCGTAAAATGTCGAACTATAAACTATGAAGTTACACTTATGGTTGTAATTATTTTTCAACACAATAAATTAAAGATTAAAAATGTTCATTATTTGATTATGGTATTTTTAAGTATATATATCACTCTTTCGGAAAGTATATATTAACTAAGAAATGGCTAATCAATAAAGGATTGTCTTTTAGGTTATAATTAGTGCCAAATCATCATTGTGAAGGTCACTTATTTTCATTGTCAATAAGCAGATTTTTTTGGGAATTACTTTTAATGTCGATAGGCAAATTTTTTTTCTAAATATTCGTTTCGTTGACTGAATGCATAACATGGTCAGTTGTTAATTTTTCAATAGGGCTAGGTATATTAAAATAGCATATATAGCAAAAATAAGATGTTGTTTAGCTTCTTGAGTAGGTAATCACAGCAGTAGAACCCATATTTTCTTTACATGTGTCTAACAATTTAGATATTCCGAGATTTTGAGCAACAGGTAAATGAATTATGCATTTGAAAAAACAATAAATGCTCTCAGTCTCAACTCTATTCCCTTGAATAATCAAAAGGGTCCTTTTATCTATAGAATGGGCAAAAATAGGATAATCTGCAGAAACTGCTGTCTCTAAATTCTTTGCTAAGATAAAGTATTTTTGTAGAGCTTGTTGCTGTGAATCTTACAAGATTCAAAGGAAATGCAAAAAATATTAAGTGTTTACATTACACAGGTGAGTTGGCAGTACCGTTATAATACTTATTACTAATAGGAAAATTACAATCTAGTTTGTTCATAGATGTGTTTTGTAACTATAATGTAGATGATAAAGAAATACCTACAAACTATTCTTTCTTTTTACAGTAAATGTAAGAAATACACCAGTGTTGTAAACTGCCCCAGAAGGAGCATTTTTACATTTGTTTTGTCTGGTATGAACCTTTTTTGAAAGTTATTTAGGATGCCAAAGATATCTAGCTACTTTGCCTACCAGTAAAAATAATACAAGGAAGTAAAATACAGAATACATATTTTGTAGCTCTGTGCAAAATGTACCAGAAACTGGAGGCATTTTAAAAAATAAATATTGGTTCTGTGCATTGAAGTTCATTTCTCAGTGGCGTGTGTCCAGAAAATATCAGATAAAATTTGTATTTTCTATTTATTCCCATACTGAGACAATATCCTGGTTTTTAGGTAACCATGTAAAATTGTTAACAGTACTTTACAGTGATAATGTTTTAAGCTTGTTAGGTTGGTTGAAAAATAATGTTAAATAGTTCTTTTACTTTATTTAACTCAAATACATTTTCAACAGTGCTTCTCATATTAAGTGCTTTACTAACTTTACAAAATTTCACCAATTAAAAATAACTGGCTTAATTTTGTTGTCAACCTTTCTTGTAATTTCTATCCTCAACGTTTATCGAAACACTTGTTGTCATAATATCTGGTTTTTAAGGGATATCATAAACAAATGTATCAATTAGCCGAAGTGTACAACGTTAGTGAGTGACGAAAATGTACAACGAAATGTCTTCGGTTGACGAAAAATGTTTTTAACATAAAAGTATCATTTATACAACACATGAATAAAAAATAAAATATTATTGAAATGTAAAATGCAAGGTTTTTTGTTACAGATCACCTATAAATGCTGTACGAAGACAAAAATCTAACCGTTTATCATTGCCTTTTTTTGTAGTCAATGACAATTCGTATTTGTAATGAAAACATCTTTACTCTTCACGAATGTATTCCAACCTATGACTCAAAAGCGTAGGATGATATGAAAGCGATTTCAAAACACACCCAGGGTGAAATATTTAAAGAAATGTTAACATATATTTTAAAAAATTTATTATTTGAGTACTTATACAATTTTTAATATCATGGTATAGCCAAATGCACATTATAGATATCCTAGCAAGGGAAAGGGAATTGTTCTGAAAATAACATTCTGAAAATAATAAAGATATTTGCACAGTAAAGTAGAGTGTTATCTTGTAAGCGCATATGGCAATTTTCAATAAATAAACCTGAGAATCACAAAGAAAACAAAATGAAAGCTTTTTTTTAATACGATATTTACTGTTACCAGAAGCTTTTATATGAAAAGAAAGTAGTCATTTACGAGAAAAAAACAACATTTTTGCTGTTGCCATCTAATAAGAATTGCCTGTTCACAAATAAGTATTATGTTTTTAGTGTTTGGACTTCATTATTATTCAAATAATTTAGTCAACGCTTTCTAGTTGAAACTGCAACAAACACCGGTATAACTACCATGCTTATGAAACTTTTATAAGTCTTTGATATCGAACTTTGACCATTTCTTTCAAGGCGAAGAAAATCAAAAATCCAGTTTCTTCAAAAAAGAGAAAAGCTATTTACCTTCATTCAATGTTAGCAATTCACATTGTAATGTTGTTACCAATTTTGTTTATAAAAATATTGTTTGAGTGAGAAGGTTAAGGCTAAATCTCTCTAAATTTATCCTCTCCTTGTTATAAGACGCAGAAAACACGCAGAAAATGGACTGAAATAGTGGTGTTGATATGAGTTATAATATTGAAAGTAACTTAGTAGAGAATATTGTGTATTAAACTTAACATTCAACTTTCTACAGTAAAAATCTCTGAGGACATCGTGAGATAAACTTCTGTCATATAACAAATTGCTAACAGAACCAGAGGTTAAAATCGGTTGATAAGGGAATAAGAAAAAAGACATTAATAATTTCCTGAGAATGAAAAATGAGAGCATCTTACAAGGATAACTTGATTGTTTTATATAAAATGCTTGGCCAAAAGCAGAAAAACACAAGAGCCGAGCATGCTAATATTCTGTAGTTTTTTCGTTGTCCAGTTTAAACCACAAATCTTTAGAAGGTCCTTGTGATGATAAATACTGCTGTTATGCAAAGGTTAATAGTTATCCCTGCGAAAAATAACAAGTAAATTAACAAGGAAAAGTTGAAGATCAATTAATTTCCCTTTTATTAGGTTTTCTTTGGATTACTCTAAGGACAGTGGCATAAATCGAATACCATAGCTTTCGTATTTCTAGCAAACTAAACATAATAAATGTTACTAAAGCATTTTACTGGACTTCAGAACTTTGCATTCGAAGAAGATCGACTTTGTATCTAAATGTTTTGATCCAAGTCTAAAACTTGTCAATACAAGGGTATGATGCATAATTAGATTTCAGCTAATAGCAGTCTTGACTAAATAAAAGTAACTCATAAAGCAGACCAAGCTATTTTTCTTCAAGTTATAGTAAGGCTAACTTTCTTTCTCTATTACTCTCTCTCCCCAACCCTCTCTTTCTTTCTTTCTGTCTGTCTCTCTCTCTCTCTCTCTTTCATTTTCTCTCTCCTATTTTCTCTCTCTGTCTCTCTTGCTTGTTTTCTCGCTTTTAGTAATATTCTATTACGCCTCTCCTGACTTTCACTTTCTGCTGTTTAAAGTCCTTAGCCTGTAAAATTTAGAAAGTTTGTTTTAATGAAAATGCCAAAAATATGAATAAAATCAAACCAGTTGGTTTTACACAGAAGGGTTCGGAAAAGGTAAACTTAAAGCATAGAATAATGGGACTACTTATACAAAGGATAAAGTCCAAAGAAAATAAGTGGTTCCGCACTATCTAATAATAGATGGGCAAAATTACCATCAACTTCAAGGAAAAAACTTTTTTTGACGTTAAACAAAAGCATCAGAATTCAATGAAGTTTGAAATTCACAGAAAGTATTTGTCACAGATATAATTTCGCTAAATACTACTAGCCGGCAAGAGTATGACCTTGCCGACTTTATTCCCCTTTTCCTTTCCACTCCAGTTTTAAGAAATCTTATTCTTTCAATTTCACCAAGAAGAGTTTTAGTACTCTATGAAATATAATTAGAGAGACAGCCTATTTTCTCAAGGTCCTCAAGACAGCCCTCTGTCACCCTCTTTTCTTGGCAGATATCATCTATCTACGTCCCATTTCTTAGCAAAAGCCCCTTAAATGGTAAGCATTTTTTTTGTTTTAATGTTTTTTTTAATGTTTAGAGCTATTTCAAAAAATAATTTTTGTATTCAAGAAAAATACACCATATTGAAGGCTTTCTTACAGCCTACCTACCCCACGAGAAGATCAGTCGTTTTTTCCTTAAAATTTTTTAAAATTACTTTATCAATCAGAAGCTGATCTATGGTGACATGTGATCGTTTTAGGAGACCTTTCGTTCTTCTGGCAACAACTGGTTTTATTCCATGTGATTGTAGATACTGAATAAGACAGTGGTGAAAAGCATCCACATAACTGAAAGGCAGGTGATCAGTCTAAAATTAATCACCTCGTCTTCTTGTGTCTTATCTTTCATCATCAACACTGTGGAACCTTTACTTAGCCATTCAGGGAAACTACCTTATGTTAAACATTCATTTATCATTGTTGCTAGAAGAGGATGTATGGCAGGAAGCTTCTTAACCCAATACCCCTGAACCCTGTCAGCTCCTGGTCGTTTCTATTTTGAGTGTTTCTTTACCCTTCTTTTAACATCTCAATGGTGACTGGTTTACTTGTTTGGTGTTCTAATCTGGTGAAAACTTCTTTTTCTGGATTTCTGATCCATTCTGTATCTTTTTAATGCGTTATATCATTTTCCTAAATGGTCAAATGGTAAGCATTAGAAAAAACGTCATTTTCTCTTTTAATTCTTTGTTTTCAGAAACTCTAGTTAGCCGATATTGTTCAATTCGGTCGCCGTGTCGATTTAATTTAGCTGTTTTAGCAGTAACACGTTGTTTGAGTTCCTCAGTCACATATTCACAGCCTTTTCGATGTTTAACTTTTTGCATTAATCTTTCACAACCATTTTGGTATTTTAGTGTGCCACCTTTGATAGCTTGGGCCTTACTTAGATCCTTTTCAGTTGTTTTATTTGAACGTTTTTACGCTTCCACCATCACGGTTTTTTAGCTTTTACTTTTTTCCGATTTTTAATTCCAAGTAGTTCTGAAACAACGTTACGAAAGGTCTTACGCATCGAAATAAAGTGTTTATCATTAATAACGGCACTCTATTGGATTTACTGGTGGCAGATTTTCGTCACTTTCGATTAACAAAGTTAAGATTTGGTGGTTCCTCCATATTTCCAATTCTCAGTTTATTGCTATTCATTTTGAAAATATTAATATCTTCCTCTGACAACCCATGTTCTACCATTCGCTTTATGATAGTTAATGGTGAAAAAGCCTGGTTTATATATACTGGATCGGTTGCTGCTTGTTGTTCTACTACATCGGGTAGACTATAATTCCCAACCTTATCTAAATCTCTTTCAATTTCTCTTTTTAACTCTTTAATTTCTATGTCAGATAATCATTCATTGGTTTTGATCAGATGGGGTTGTTCTGAAAGGGTTTTTTAGGTCAAATCAAACAAGCCTAACTCGTTCCATAGCCTGTGCATTCTATGTATATATTCCATGGAGGAAGGTTCCCTTCTTAAGTAACCTCTCATTACAATTCTGTTTAGAGGTTTTGTCTAAGTAGTTCTGGTATTAGTGTTTAGAGTAGTTTCAGGATGATGACCAGGTCCTCGTTGGTATGCCAGGGAACACCAGGAGGCAAGGGACCTTCACTTAAATATCATGTCCCATTTACGCCTTTATTTAAAAATTTGGAGAATTCATTGAGGGTAGTAACTTTATGGTTATACTATCACTGGTATTTTTATCGTGACACAAACACTGGAAGGGTTTCCAACCATAGCTAAAGAGGCCCTTCCTCAAATGAGGCAATCTTAACACCGTCAAATGCCAACCTGTTATTTCAAGTTCTCTGGGTAGGCTTGCAGGTGCTACACCTTTTTAAGGGTGATCTAGAGGTTGTTGTGGCAAAAGGTAGCCTCCTTCACCCACGTCGAAACTCCATAACCGGATTCAGTTTAATGTCATACCAAGGACCAATTATTATTTCTATTATTTTTATTGTTATTATTATTTGGTATTATTGTTGCCATTATTTTTGTTGTTGCTATTTTTATATGATTGATTTTCAGACTTCAGGATTTATTAATCTGGTGTCTAATCTGCGGAAGCAACTAGTAGAACACAAATGTCCTTTTCTGAGCTTCTGTCCAATCTGCTCAAGTTTTTGAGAGACCAGATTGTAAAGAATTGTTACTAAGACCCTTTAGTGCCATTTATTACCTCTAGTTTTGGATCTAGTGCTTTACAAAATGCATAAATTTTATGTAACAAACTCCACAAAATAACAATTATACAATACACAAAAGCTAATCATGAATGAAGGACCTTTTAATTGACCTTCTCCTGTGCTCTTGTTTCAAACACTAACAGTAGTCCACACGAAAGTTCACGTCACACCGGCCTTGGTAGCATTCTTCCAATGACACGAATGTCCTGGTGGAAATGCTCTCCCTGTTCCTTCTATACAGTCTATACAGTTCTGAGGGAAATAGAAAGTGTATTTTGACTGATATGTGAGCCCCTAATTTTTGAAAGTTCTTCAGGTATTTGTCAACTTCGGTCTCATATTCCTCACTCCAAATTGTTTCCAAGAAATGTTGTAATTACTGACTTAAGCGACATACAAGTAGAGAGCTGAGCTGGATAAAACATGCGAGCCTTTAACTTTTCAAAGCATTTCCAAGAAAACTTCCGCCGAAGAAAAAGAATTCTCTGCCATCTCTGACCATTGCCTTTGCAAACGTCTTCATCAGTTTGATATGTAATGGTGGAAGTAATATCCTGTTTGGTAAAGCAAGATGGAGACTGAGCAATGTAAAAAACAGGTTCCAGCCCTTGTTTGGCGGCTATTCCTGTCTGATATAATGTTGATCATCAACTTGACTGCCCCACAATTACAGAAAGCATGGATACGTTTTGCAGCCACCCAATAGTCCTAAAACCAACCCAAGAAACGTAAGATCTCCAGAGGCCAACCAGCCATGATCATGAGATTTCAGAGCAGACATCAGCTGATTCATGTTTTTTTCACTTGCACAGAATGACCAATTGAAATTGGAGAGTATTTATTTCCATTATAAAAGGGAACTTTCTTGAAACTTCTGCTGAACTAGTTAAAACGCCTTCATTCCGTAGCAACATAGTCCATTTCCATTGATTTCATCAAAATGTTGTTCCAGGTGCTAGTGAGTTGTTTTCGCGAAGAAGAGAACCCAGAAGCTGTGCCAATTCATTTGAGAGGTTTAGACCTCGTGTCAGGTCATTGAGATCTGCTTGTGTTAAAGGCACTGGCTGACCATTCTCTTCTTGCATGTATTCTTCACCCTCTGTTCTGTCTTATGTGTTATTACATTTTGATTCAGAGCTAGATTGCCTCTGGCTCGGTAACAGGTAGGTCTGGTCCATGAGGGACCGGTCTTATGGTAGACAGAACATCAAGATACTGAACACAATGCTTGTTCCTAATTGACGTCTTGAAGATCAGTCATGCAAAAGAAACAGTCTGTCACATGACCTTTTCTCTCTCTTTCTCTCTCTCTCTCTCTCTCTCTCTCTCTCTCTCTCTCTCTCTCTCTCTCTCTCTCTCTCTCTTTCTCTCTCTACACCCTAGGAACAGTGAATGGCATATTTTCCTTTTGTTATTTCTCCAATCACGCAAGTTCTCAACACATGTTTTGCAGCTAGCATGGGGTGTAAATGTGTAAATGGCTTGTCCTTGTGTCCACGCTTAACTGTAGAGTAGGCATCTTATTCCTTCTTCTCAAAATCACTCATTTTTTCAAGGCGGCCAGGAAGAATAAATTTCAATTTCCCAAAGTTAAAGTTAACCGGTGAGGATAATTTGTATATTTGAGACCCATTCTATTTTGATCCAAAATACTAAATAGAAACTCTGCATCTCTTCCTAGTGATTTCAAGTCACACTGACTGGAATTCAGCTCTACCAAACAATAAATAACCATCCAGGTGCAAACAGAAGAAGTGTCAGTCTCAGTTTCCTCAAGTAAAAGAAAGATGCAGTTTTGGCTTCAGATTGAAGCTGCTTCAATTTCGCCTTCTATAAAAAAAACAAGATTGAGCCAGCTACAGTTCTGTTTTTCTTAAACTGAGTACTATTCGAGGGTCAAAATGTATACTAATCATATCTCAAAAACTTGACCTGAGCAAAGGAAATGGATGGTAGTTTTTTATTCAGTGCCCCAAAAATGCACAAATCAGTAAAAAGATGTAAATGTATATAAATATATGTATAAAATACACTTCGTTCACACCAAATAGAAAAAGAGTTGATGAAATGTAAGGAAACCGATGTAGTTTACAAATTATTGGAATTAATTATTTGATGGTCCTTTTTTGCATAAAGGTTTAAATAAAAAGTAAATATTTTGTCTTCTTATTTTTACTGTTGATGCGCGGATAGAGAAAATAATATATACACAGAGTGACGTTGAGATTTGTAGATAGGTAAACTGACCATTTCATAAATGTACCTTTTGTCCAAATCTTGCTTTTTATAGTTGAATTTAGTTTCCAGTGATAATCTTTTTTGTTTACTTAATTATTGAAATGAAAGTCAAAGTTTTAATTGATTTTTAATTAATCGCTTAAAAGACAAATGTATTATCCAAACTGATAAAACCAACATTTTTGGTTGTATTTCTCGAAAACCGAAACCTATTTTTATTACAATAAAGATCATAATAAGTCGAATGGGCTTCACAATAGTATCTACTTAGTATGTTTTCCTTGCGTCATAGTGGTCACTCTTACTATACCACAAGATATGTACTCACATTCAAGTCTTAATAAATTTTACCACATTTACAAACAACGCAACATTCATGGGGCTTTACCTCTTGCAATTACCACTTTTTGTAATTTGATATTTTTTCACAAAATAAAACCATGAAGCAAATTCACAACAACTAAAAGGCGCTTAAAATTAATAAGTTAAAAGTATATAATTGACATCTCATAAATTATAGATTTTTTAAAAAATAAAATTTTAGTAATATTTCTGAAAAGTGTTGTTTATTACCTGTTATCGACTGGTTATCCTTAACATTCTTCATAGCCCTTAATTGACATGCAGACAAATTGATCATACTTTACCAAACATTTGTTTACTGCGAACACAAAAATTTTGTATTAACAGAGTTCAGGATTGCCACAACTTAGAAAAAAAAGACAACCTAATATGTAAGCTAATGCAAGCTCCCTGCGAAAACACTTTTTTAAAGCGTATCAAGGTCGTATCTGTAGGATGGGCGGAGGCAAATTAACGCTAAGTTTGTACTGTACATTATAAGAAAGTTCACTATTTGTCGCAGGTTGTTGAGCTTTATTTGTTAAGATTTTTGACCCTCTTAACTTCATCTGTCAACTTTTAGTCGTTTTTCTTCTTTTCCATGATTCTCCTGTTTCATGCTGTTATTTCATTTTCTATTATGTTATATTATTTTTCAAACTGTCAATGATGGCTCCTGCAAATACTGCATAGAGCAACAACACATTTTCAACTCTCAAATGAATTAAACAGTATTTGCGACCCGCCATGGGGAAAAATAGCTCAAATCATGACAAGATAATTCATATGCATGAACAAGACAAAGATTTTAACATTGATACCTGTGTAAAAGAGTCTGTCTCGAGAAATAAATGTCTGTGGTCAAGCCATAAGACTAAAAAAGGTCTGTAAGAAGATATTTTTTTGCTTAACTCTAGTGAATCAGTGTGACTCTTTTCTTTAAAGGATGGCTTTTCTTTCCTGGTTTCATAACTAAGTGTATTACAAAGTTGTATAACACGTGTGTTTCAAATACCTTTTCTTTTGTTTGTTCAACGTCTTGTAGAAGTCAACAGTTTTCGTCAATGCAGTATTAAGACCCCAATTACTTGAGAATCTTGATTGAGGGATAGATTCAAATTCAAAAGTCGGTGACTTGTGAATTTGAGAGACATTGACGAAATTCAAAACTGTATTCTCATAGACTGTGCACATGAACTTGCATCATTAAATTCGCATCTTATCAACCTTTCTTTGAAGACTGCTCGGATACCAGAAGATCTAAAAACAGCTAAAAGTTACACCTGTCTACAAAGATGGTGAGAAATGTAAGTTTAAGAACTATCGACCAATTTCGGTGCTACCAACCATCTCTAAAATCTTGAAACGATGTGTTTATAGTCAACTTATTAACCATCTTGAATCGAAAGATCCACTTTCCTCAGAACAGTATGATTTTCGTCAAAAAGGCAGTACACGGATTGCAACAGTGCTGTTTCTTGATGAGGGCCATGGACTATGGAAACCTCACATGCTTTGTTTGTCGATTTTAACAAAGCATTTGACACCATCAGCCAATCTACCATCCTGGATAAGCTTCCAGAATTTGGAATTGCAGGAGATAAAAAAGTGTGGTTTACTGACTCCCTTTTAATAAGAACATGAGAGTCAACTATGGGGGTACACTATCTACTGTAGAGTCCCACAAGGCTCACTTTTGGGCCCCTTTATTTCAATAAACCTCCATCCATATTAAAATACTGTAAAGTGATAATGTACGCAGATGACAATGTCTCTTACTACAATCACAAGGACTGGAAAGAAATCGAGAAAGTATTAAAACAAGAACTGTGTATTATGTCGAAATGGTTACAAGATAATGAACGTATCACAAACATGAAAACGGGAAAAACAGAGGTCAAAATGTTTGGAACGAAGAAACGGTTGAATCAACAAGAACACAAAATGGACATTCAATGCCAAGGAGAGTCAGTAAATATAACATCTAGCTATAAAGACCTAGGTGTTCAGCTCGACCCTTCACTGACTATGCAAAAACACTTTGGTTCAATTTGAAAAAAGGTATTTACATGTATACATCTACTGAAAAGAATACGTTCTTTTATAAGGGCCATAGCCACCCTGAGATTCTATCAAGCGCTTATAGTTCCGATAATTACATATTGTTCGTCGACCAACTTCTACCATCAACCATCTCGAAAAAATTTAATAATGGAACTTGAATCTCGCATCAGTAAGCTGACAAATGAAGAAGTTTCATCCATCCAAAATATACATAGGATTTATATGCAAAACAGTTATGTAAACTGATATAATGCACCTGTTGAAATATTATCAAATAATAGTAATAATAATTTAGTCATAATGTTAATGTTGTAGTTACGATTTTGGATTAATTTAAGTCTTTGACAAACGCTGCAGCAAAAGTTTTACTAAAAATATTATGACGTTTAGTAACAATAAAGAGTTCTTGTACGTTGAGAATGTCTAACTTTAGGGATCAGCCCCGGCACGCATTTAGAACCTATGATCCGACCACAAACACTCTGGTTACGACAAACAGTTAACATTTTGACCCTCCATGTTATACTTGTTTTCCTNATGCTCCGACCACACACACACTAGCCACGACACACCGTCACCCTGCTGCACCTCCCCTTGCTACGCTTTCTCCTCACCCCCCCCTCCCCCCCACCCCCCCTCTCTCTCTCTCTCTCTCTCTCTCTCTCTCTCTCTCTCTCTCTCTCTCTCTCTCTCTCTCTCTCTCTCTCCTTCTATCTATCTATCTATCTATCTATCCATTTATCTCTATCCCTCTCCCTCTATCTATCTATCCATCTATATCTCTCTCTCTCCCTCTATCTATCTATCCATCTATATCTCTCTATATATATATCTCTCTCTTTTCCTCTCTCTCTTCTGCCTAAGGGGTGGACTTTAAATAATTCCTTGCGCGATACACATCAGTTATAAACAAGTTCTCAGAATTAAGGAAACAGTCTCTTTCCACAAAACAGAAATGGATAGAAATGGAAATGGATATGTATTTTTAATATTAGAACTGGCAAAATCAATGAAAAGAAGAATTGAAATAAGTGTTGTTGAACATGCTCTTGTTGTTCAACTTTACTCTTCTTTTTCTTTGTTGTGAAGTTACTGCTCTCTTTTTATTCAAGAATTTATTCTTTGAACATTATTATAACAAATTTTCTGCTCTTGTTCCTTTAGTGACAGTTTTCAAGGGGTTCACACATATACAAGTGGTCATGCCGATAATTTTTTGAGCCAGCTTGTCAAGATTCCTGCTATTTCATCAGTTTTATTCCACGCAAATCGAAAATCTGGAGCTTACTTCTGATCTCTCTTTTTCAGATCAATTTTATCTTTTTTATTGGAATACTTTGTAAACCGTCATCGAGCTTCGCTTCATTAAATAAGCTTGTTCTCCCCCTTTTTCAATTCCTAGTGAACATAAGTAGTCCACAGGCGGCCTTGCTAGAAATGAATAACAATATGAATAAGACATGAATAAGTAAAAAAAAACAAAACAAGCTTACTTAAATAGCAGAAACCACAGAGAAGGTGTGTAGCTAGAGAAAAACTGAGTCTCTTACAGGGTACTAGCAGTTTTGAAGACTATTACAGTAGACCGTTCAAAAAAACTTAAATACAAAAAAGATGAAAATGTAAAATACTTGTCATTCTTATGATATAGTTTATGAGAGAACACTAAGTTAGCCAGTAAAATATCAATGAAAAAAGAAAAGAAATCAGTTGCAAATATGGCAGCAAATGCTATGTTTGTATGGTTATCACGGTTTTGAGAGCACTCTTTATTTGTCCCTGCATTTCGAGAGATTTTATCATCATTATGCAATCAGAAATGTGTTTACAGAATATCGTAGACTAGACTACTAAAAATCATATACTTATATATATTTATATATAAGTATATATCTATATACGTATATATATATTTGTATATTTCATATATACGTATATATATATATATATATATATATATATCTATATCTTTTTGGTGCCTCATAATTAAACTAATGAACAATGTACGCACTAAAGTGAGTCATGTCACATTTGAAATAGTTCATTTTGTATCATACAGCATTTACTTCCATCTAGAGTTTGCAGTATTACAATCTTTTGTTTAAATGTGCACATCATTTATGATATAATGCAAAACAACACTGGATTGAGTAATAATATTTATTGTTAAAAATAAACTGATTAAAAGTTTATGTAGAATGTTGTCTGTAAGCTTCACCTTAAAATTAAATTCAATATGCCAATTATAATTTTAACTCCAGGGGAACTAATATTATCTCAAAACAAAAGAAACAGTAGGGGACTAGCTGTTATTATTTTTGGCATCCCACGAATTGTATGAAAAATGATCATATTGTTTGTCTTTAAGTACATTTTGGATGGTAGTAATTAAGTCATACTTAAAGTCTAAAACTACATACATTTTAAAAGGTTTTCAGCCAAAATTCAAAATATTTGTCAATAAATACTAATTCTAAACAGTAAAATACTTCGAGTGATCAAATTAATGTTACCTTACAGTTTTTGCAATGAAAAGTATATTTATGAGAAACAACAGGCAAGAGTATTTATTAGGTTTCTTTTAAAAATGATACCAAAACTTTTTACTGGTTTTACCACATTTGAATGGTTTTACAGATGACAATAGTGTCAATTAGCTGTTTGCTGAATTGATGCATGATGTTTTCCAAAACCAACGGGGTTGCAAGAAATACAGGTAAGTAACAAGCTTATCAGCTCGTTTTAATTATGTTAAAATACCAGTAGCAATATTTTAATGAGTTATATTGAATAGATAAATGCAATGATAGAGAATACTTTAACTTGGTTCGTAGTAACGTCGTTAAATTTTCTGGCAACATTAAAATCAATTACTTGGTAAATCATGAACCTTCAACAAACTTTAAATTCTGCATTACGTCAATCTCAAAAAAGGAGATGGCACTTTGAGCTACCTTAGACGAAACAAGGGACAGTACAGTAATACATCGTCATTCCGTGCTCCGTACAATGAAAAGAGAGATTAGTCAACTGATCGTAACCATAACGCTTGAACTGAAGCTGCTATTAAAAAATTGCCTGTTTCTAGCACAATTTTTTTTGAAGGCAGTAAATTAAAGCAGTACATATAAATAGACCTTTCTATCTCAACAAAAATTATATATTCTTTATACTAGAAAAGACAATGTCCAATTTATGAAAAAATTTGCAGCCTTATAACATAAGACATGGATAATTTAGGTAGACTAAGTGATCAAAATATGATTCACTGAGATACCTCAGATACGGAAAGCACCATAGCTTCAATAAGTGTAACTTTCTGCTTTTGCAAGTCACCTATTTTGCTTTTGCAAGTCAATTATTCTAATATGACAACTGTAGTAATACAAATATCCTAAAAAGGATTAGACGCAATGTTAAAAATGTTTATATTCCTGCGTTAACTATATTACTGGATAAACATATTTGTGTGAAAATAGACAAACTAAACTATAACTAAGATTTGCATTACTATAATTGCTGTCAAAAAATAAAACATATAATATTATGTACATATATATCATATATTTTTTAAAAACTAAATTCACTGAAATGGTTGGTGCTTTAGAAATATGAATTCTTCTTATTACCATATTTACTGACTCCAAGGCATGCCACGTTAAGATCTAAAATACTCAGTCATTAGCTTTATAAATGGCTTTTCAGACAATATATTTATTTCACTAGTTAAAACAAGTTTTTAAATTTTGCTTTAGTAGAAGTATTTGTTAGACAAAAAATATTTAATATATATGTTTTAAACATCCTATTTTACCCATTTCTATCACAGGCATTTTTCTATAGAGCTGTTTAAAGACACCTTTTTTAGTTTTGAGGTGAAAAAGCTTTTCAAAGTTTACGATTAACCCTTTTCCTACTTCAACATATTACGTTTTCAACTGTTAAAATTAGATTGAAGGCTGAGATTATTTCTCTAAAGTCAAATTACAGGAATTGATTTTGAAAAATTGTTTTGAGAAAATTCAATCATTATTTGATGATCCAAATGCTTATGGGTTAATAAATGACCCAGAATGTTTTAAAATGTTTTCAGTTAACACTTCTAATAAACAATGATAGATGTTACCCAAAAGTTGTATAGAACGATTAAAAGTTAAGAGGCAAAGGACAATTTGCTGTAGAGGTAATTCATAGTAATTTTCCATGACTCCAGTGATTATCTTTTGAAGCGTGCAAACTAAAATAGAGGAAGCAAAATAAACTGCTGATATTTCATAAGGTGTTTCAATCAAAGGAACAATTTTATGACGATTTTTAAAAAGTTTCCATGCCCCATGTTGGAGTAGATAAACAGAAAGGATTTTTTGTTATAAAACGTACGTAAAAATATACTTTTAATTTGCTTGAAGGGGATTTAAAACACAACAATTTTTCTAAAAGCTAATTTTAGTTTCTGCAACATTTCGTTATGTAAACTGTAGAAAAAGTAAAACTACTGAAGTATTCCAAGTTAATTTATCCTGGCAAGTATTCAAAACACTTTCTAAATCATTTCATTTGGTAAAAACATTTTTTTTAATTCGAAAGAACATCCATTGTATAGGATTTGTGAATTTGAGAGCCTTTTTATGAAAAATTATCTCCAACCCCCAACTACTCTACTACTTATCCCATACATTGGCAATCAGCTATAGAAGTAACTTTACGTTTAGTCAATCATATAACGCGAATCATTTACAATATTCATTTCACAGTTATTGTGAATCATTTAGTTGTTAATCATTTAATATTATCTCATATCAATCATTATTTATTTTATTAGTCAATCATTTTATGGACTCCATATAGTAATACTCATTTTCAGGTTAGTAGATCATCTATACGAAGCATATTAGAAAACTGTGCCATGATTCATCAGTCTTCCATTCAACTGACTTCTTACAACAAATATACAATCTTAGTATGTAATGGATATGAATAATTTGAAAAAGAATAACAAAAAATACTTACCCTAATTCAAACCTTCACCAAGTATTTCTTAAAGAAGAACATTTAATTTTCCCGTTTTGTAACAAGAAAATACAAGAATCTAGTAAAAAATACAATATTCTTGTTCTGATATAATTAGCGATAGTATTATGCTTGTGTGTCAAAAGTGTGGTTAAGTTTATGCTTATAAAAAAGTGCTGATGAATATATCAATTACTATAAAAATAGATATAAGATTGTTACGAAACCTGTCTACCAACGTAAGTATCATATATCAAATTAAATATTTGAAATAGATACTAAATAAAAGCTTGAAATACATCGAGCCAGAAGGTAAACATACTGAAAATATTAAACAGGATAGAGAAGATTCTTCAGGAAATTTTAGAAAACAGAAAAAGGATGATAAACATACTATTTAAGCTGTAGTATTTGTATAAATTCCTCGATTTACCATACGATAAAATATCTGTAAGCAAATAAAAAAAACATCGATAAAAACAATAAATACTTGAAAAGAATTTAGACGTGATTGGTGATAAAACTGAAATAATTATTAAAAAGTAACAATATTTTTACTTTTTAAAATTAAAGGAGCTCCAAATGAAAAACAAAATGTGTCCTGTTAAAGGTGATGATTTAAAAAAATTCAGTGTAAATTTTTCAGGTATAACATAACAATGTCCTCTACCCTTTTGATACTTGCAGAATAACCTACCATGTGCATCATGAAAAGCAAAACGAACATGGCAGCACTTTATGCTTCCGCATATTCGTTCTGGAGTGTATATACCACAGCCTATTATAATGCTATTGGATCGTGATCAATATGGGAGCAGCTTCGGCATGTTCGATTCTATTGATGTATTCCTTGCAGTATTCTCATTCATTCTTATTACGATTATAAACAAAAAAACCAAAATAAGTCATTCGCTTCACAGGCTCCCTTTTTTGTTGAGTCTTTGTCAAAATATTTTATGTTTCTGACAATGTTCTTATTAACTTTTTAATGATATTGTTTGCGTCTTGTTCTTCACTTAAAGCCACCGCTGATAGTGGCAATAAACGAGTGCCATACAGGAGCGGAGAAAGGAGCTCACAGGTGGACTACATGCTTTGTAAGAGAAGGAACTTGAACAAAGTGAGCGGTTGTTTTTTTCTGGGAGGAAAATGTGTTGCTACTTAGCATAAAGTGGTGGTGTGCAGAGTTGATATTGCAAGACAGAAGGAAGCAAATAAGACAGTCAAACCTAGAGTTAAATGGTGGCATCTAAGGGACCCACAATGCCAGAGAAGGTTCAGCATCGAGGTTATGGAGGAAATCAATTACAAGACTGATGTTCTGGGAAATTGGTCGCACATTACAGGAAAGATCCGTGGCATTGCAAAGGATGTGCTGGGAGTGACGAATGGAGGAGAGAGGAAGGACAAAGAGACGTGGTGGTGGAATGAAGCTGTACAAACCAGCATCAAACGCAAGAACGAAGAAGAAAGAGTAAATAATAAGACAAGTAGTGAAGTGAACAAAAGAGAGTATCACGAACTCCGATCGGAAGCCAACAGAGAGGAAGCAAAGGCCAAGGAGGAGGCAAAAAAGGATCTCTACCACAGGCTGAATACAAGGGAAGGGGAAAAGGAGTTGTATAGAATTGCAAAACAAAAGGACAGAACATCAAATAACATACAGCATGTGAGGGTCATTAAGAATGAGGATGGCAAACCAATCACCAGTGAGAAGAAATGGCTACAAAGATGGAAAGATTACTTCGAATGTCTGATGAACACGGAAAATCCCAGGGAACCAAGAGAGGAAGAGGCTGGAAGCAACGATCATGAATTCGAGCCAATAAGCACAACTCAAGTAAGGAAGGCAATGAGAAAGATGAAGAGCGGGAAAGCTGTTGGTCCTGATGAGATCCCTATTGAAGTCTGGAAAGGCCTGGGAAATGAAGGTTTGAAGGCGCTGACGAAGTTATTCAACAAAATCTTGGAAAGTGAGACCATGCCTGATGAATGGAGGAGAAACGTGCTGATCCCAGTATACAAGAACAAGGGTGATGAATAGGAATGTAGTAACTACCGTGGAATTAAATTGATGTACAACACAATGAAGCTATGGGAAATAACTTTGGACGGAAGGGTAAGGCAAGAGGTTGAAATCTGCAGGCAGAAATATGGCTTCATGCCAGGCAAAAGCATCACCGATGCCTTGTTTGCACTGCATCTCCTCGTGGAAAAGTACCGAGAAGGTCAAAAGGAGCGTTATGGCATGTTTGTTGATCTGAAGAAGGCATATGACCATGAACCAAGGAATGAATCGTGGTATTGTATGAGGAAAGCTGGTGCATCGGAAAAGTATGTAAAATTGGTCCAGGACATGTATAAGAACAGCACGACAGCAGTGAGGAGCGCAGAAGGTTTGACTGAATGGTTCAAAGTCCGAGTAGGTCTTCACCAGTGATCAGCGCTCAGTCCCTTATTGTTTGCCATAGTCATAGACAAGATGTCGGAGGAGGTTAGGAAGAAGGAGCCTTGGAACATGCTCTTTGCAGATGACATAGGTTTATGCAGCGAAACAAGACAACAGGTAGAGGAGAAGCTGGAAAATTGGCGTGAGGCACTTGGGAAAAGAGCAATAAAAGTGAGCAGAGCAAAATCCGAATATTTGGCACTGTATGGGAGAGATGACTATGCAATACCCATGCAAGGTATCTAAGTGAAGAGGTTGGAGGAATTCAAGTATCTTGGGTCCACTGTACAGAGTAACGGAGACTGCGAAAGAGAGGTGAAAAGGCGTGTGCAGGTAGAGTGGAATGGATGGCGGAAGGTTACAGGAGTCATATGCGACAGTAAGATATCGGCTGAAGTGAAGGGAAATGTGTACAAGACAGTGGTTAGGCCAGCTCTGCTATTCGGGCTGGAAACGGTTGCAATTTCAAAGAAGCATGAGCAGGAACTAGAAGTCGCTGAGCTAAAAATGCTCCGATGGTCACTTGGTGTCTCTCGGCTAGACAGGATTCGAAATGAGAGAATAAGAGGAACAGCACGTGTACGAAAGCTGGGAGAGAAGCAAAAAAAGCAGAGACTCCGGTGGTTCGGGCATGTCATGAGGAGAGAAGAAAATTACGTCGAAAGGAAAATACTGCATATGAATGTCCCAGGAAGGAGGAAGAGAGGCAGACCTAAAGAAGATACATGGATGCTATCAATGAGGACTTGAAAGAAAAAGGATTGAGAGTGGAGGATACGATGGACCGTGTAAGGTGGAGGAGATTGATCTGCAGTGGCGACCTCTAAAAGGGAGCAGCCGAAAGTAAAAGAAGAAAATAAAAGTATGCCAAATAATTTTTTACAGAATATGGATACTAGCCCAAGAATGGAGGAAAAAAAATTTACTACATACCTGTAACTTAAATTCTTACTGATATTTTGGTGATTTCAACACCCATTTAGGTGATGAAGACGCCAAATAAAGCCACCACGAGAGAAGCAACTAAAACAGACAGTATCTTCTTAAACATACAGAAGAGTGTGATCTGAACATCATGCATGTTATGTTTGAGTAGAAAAGAGGAAAACAATGGACTTACGTATCCGATGTAAATGGTTCTAAATACATAGGTTTACTTCATCTTGGTAAACAAGAAATGGAAAAATTCAATACATAATGTTGAAGCTTTCAGCAGTTTTAGCAGCCTGGGAAGCGACCATTAACAGCCAAAATCCGATTAAGTATACGCAAAAGTAAAACGCCATCACGCAAATGCTAAGACTGGTCTGTTCTTAAAAGCAAAGGTCTTGAAGAACAATATACCACAGCAGTACACGATAGATATACTGGACTTTGCGATGAAAGCAATGACATTACTAGGGATTATAAAAAGTTTATACAATTGAACTCTGAGTTTTAGCTGCCTCAGAGTTCATACAATTGAACTCTGAGGCAGCTGAGAATTTGACCCCAACAAAGAAGAGACAAAGGGAAAACAAGCTGTCAGAAGACCCTCGCGTTAGGACAGCAAGGAAAGATGTTCAAAATGCCTTCTAAAGATTTTGTCAAACCACAACCTCTGAGGAACAGCAAAATCTTCAAACTAAAAAAGATAAACTGAACAGAGTCTATGATGAGATATTTGAAGAAAAATTCATCATGATACAAAATGTGTAACAGGCTAACACACTTTACAATCACGGAGAAGGTTTGAAATTCATAAGCAACATTACAGGTAAAAATTCTATTAAAAGGAGCATAATAAAAAAAATTCAAGTGAAGGTAGGAAAAAAAGCTGCCACCGGCATTTTTGTGGATTGATTTGAAAGCAACTTGAAGGTAGTGGTGATGATGATGAAGATATACCTGTTCTTCTTACAAGTCTAGAAATTTACGATGGTGAATTTACAATTAACGAAAGGAAAGTTGTCAAGTCACAACTTCATGAAGAGAAACAGTCTTGCTCTGATAATATACCATCTGAAGTGCTTAAACGTTGTAACCCAGATGATATTTGACTTAAATTTGTCAAAGAGCTACTCGAAAAAAATAACTTTCTGGTCATCGTGTTAGACACCAAGAGAAGGTTGCTAGCAATCTAGTTCTCTGGCAACCAACTGAAGGGCAACCAAGTAGAGAAAGAAGAAAGTAGATATATGTGGATAATCTGCTACATGATACTGGAATAACAACAGTTGAAGAACTGAGAGTAGCAATGAAAAACAAAACCCAGTGGCAAGCTCCTGTCAGCGATGTGGTGCGTCCTGAAATACGGCTGAGTTGAGGTGAGGTGGTATTTTGACAAAATTTATTTATATCTAAAGACCTTAGAGCAAGATAAAATATAAATACTTATTAAAATAAATATAATATAAATATAAATACTAATTTTTGAACCGATCTATAAGAAAGTTGGGTATAAGAGTTTTGAATGTAGTAATAAAATCATCATAGTTGATGAAATCGAAAAAGTAGATCAAAAATTAATAATACTTGATGATTTCAGTTGTAAGAGCAATTAAAAAACGATCATTAACATTTTCGTACAATGACTACATAAAAATTGTTGTCCTATTTTCTTATCAATCATTTTATCATAATGATAAAGATATTAGGCTTAATTGTTCTCACTTTTGTTCATCATATTTCCCTTCTCGAAATGAAAGATGCATGTTTTGTGGGAATTAAACTTTAATAAAAACGAAAACAATAAAGCTGCAAAGGAACCATATTTGTTTATTTATATAAAAAATATATTTAAAAAATAATGAAAAATTTTAATAAAAATATATTAATATATGATTATTGGCTAGTGAGTAAGATGTGAAAAACAAACTAGTAACCCTAATGAAAGAAATGAGACCTCTAAGAATGGTAATTGATGCTTTTTTAGACATGTTCAGTAAGTGGGTCCCAGAAGAGTAAGTGTTTAAAGCAGCGAAGTGGCGCGGGCGATATTTGTAAAATGATTGGAAAGTTACCAAACTAAAGGCTGGTTGGGTAGCCCAAATAAATATAAGTATTTATGTTTATTCAATGCTTTTAATAAACAGTTAGAGTATGATATGAACACTGAACAGGTCCCAAAATGGCATATACAGCTTTACAATGACGTTGAAAAATTAGAACCACATCATGATATTTGTTATGGTATAGTAAACAGTAAAGGAAAATGCGATAATAAAGTGGTTGAGACATTAGACAAGATCCTTTATGGTAAAATGCCAAAATAGGGTTTGGTAGCTAGAAATGTTATCGATGTTCGTAGAAACCCGTCCAGTCAAAACTACTTGAAATAGAACGAGAAAATGAGTTTCAGAAACCTATAAAAAGAATTTTCTCTCGACGACTTGTTATTTAAAAACATATTGATGAGATTTTGGTAATAGATTTTAGTATAAATCCAAAAGTTTTATTTATTGATCAAGGGCTATAAATTTTTTTATATGAAATGCTTGTAAATAAGAGTCAAGCTATGTATTTATAAATTGATGGTTTTTCGTTATAATATAATATAATATAATATAATATAATATAATATAATATAATATAATATAATATAATATAATATAATATAATATAATATAATATAATATAATATAATATAATATAATATAATATATAAGAGACAGATATAATATAATATAATATAATATAATATAATATAATAAAATATAATAAAATAAAATATAATAAAAAATAATATAATATAATATAATATAATATAATATAATATAATATAATATAATATAATATAATATAATATAATATAATATAATATAATATAATATAATATAATATAATGTAATATAATATAATATACAAGGAATGTGGAAATCGGCCAAGTGGGAAAGTTTTACTACCTCGGCTAAGTTCTATCCGAGCAGGGTGGATTTCGGGAAGAAATAGATGCCAGGATTAGCAGAGCATAGAGAAAGTGGAGAGACATTAGCGTGGTAGTTTGTGATAGAAAGCTGCCTCTGAAGCTACAGAAAAGACCAAGATCTATACAACAGATATACGAGCTGTGCTACTGTATGGATTGGAGACAGCGGCGTTAAGAAAGGTAGAGGAAAGGACCCTTGAAGTGACAGATATGAAAATGCTGAGGTGAATATGTGATATATCACTTCTGGAACACCGGTCCAACGAAGACATTCGAAGGTATGTCGGTGTGCCAAACATTTCCAGCAAGACAAGAGCAAGGTTAAAGTGGTTTGGGCATGTTATGTGGAGAAACCAGGAGAACCCGATAAAACAAGTGAGGCAGGCGACAGTTCAACGGAAAAGGAGCAGAGGCAGGCAGAAGATCAGATAGAGATATGTTGTAGGGGAGGACATGAGTCAGTTGGAGAGGATCCGGAGCACTACAAGGAGCGTGAAAAGTGGAGCAGACTGTGTTGACCGGCCGACCCGTCCTAGCGATGGAACAAAACCGCAAGAGGAAGAAGAGGATCAGAATGTTTAGAGACCTCTGGGTTGACCAAGTGTCTTATGTGATGAACAGAGAAAAAAAACAAGTAATATATTTTAAATAAACCATATTATTGTGATATATGCAACACAGAAGAGATTACATTTTAGCCAAGAAGTGGTGCCACCTAAAAACTCTAAAGCATGCTAAAAGCACTAGAAATTAAATGATATATTTTACAATTATAATGATTTAGTTTTTGGACCTTTTATATAAATTATCACACTTAATCATATGCATAAATTATTTAAAATGATATCTATAGATTACACACACACATAAACACACACACATATATTTACATATATATATATATAATTGAAAACAATCACTAACATAAAAAAAAACATCAGAAAAAGTTGTAGCATGGCTGACATGACTCCTTGTCATGACGAAAGCTGCAAGTCGCCTTCCATTTCGTCTGTATTAAAAAAAATTTCATTTTGGCAAAAACAGCAAGACATTTTTCTTGAAAAAAATTGCTCAATGGATATGTGAAGGTTCTTGATAGACTGTAGAAGCAATCGATAGGGATTTTATCAACGTGGTAAAATATAAACCTTAAAAAGGTCAAATGCCCCACTACTAGCAGAACTTAGGAATAGTTGTAACGGCCTAATAAATTAGAAAAATAAGGTAATGAATGCTTCAGATGGTGTCACGTCAGACATATAAACCAAGAAAAAATGACCCTCAAATAATTGGGAAATCTGATGAACAATACAATCGAAATCTAGATTAAAATAGTATTGATTATCCAATTACAACCAAACACTATAACAAAATTAAAAAGCAGAATGAGATAAATACTAATGTATTGATGTAGAAACCAAGACGTATATCCCATCTATGTCTTAAAAGAAAAATACGAATTTCAGAAAAATTTGTTGTTGATTGCAGAAAATGAATACAACCATTTTGTACTATTCATAGACTTTAACAATCCCATGCATAACCAAAGTACACACAAGAAAAGAAAGCATTTCTGCATGCATTGTATTCAGTGCTTTAGCTTAGAAAAAGTATCAGAAGATTATAAACAAAACTGTATTTAAATAAATGGAACACATGCTATTAAGATTCTAACAAAAGAGGAAAATATAGTAAGATTTAACAAATATTATAAACAATTAAGAACACCATTTGTAATCTATTCAGACTTTGAAGCCATAAAGGAAAAAGTACAAGGATGCCAACTAAATAAGGATACATCATATATTGAACCTTATCAAAAACATTCAGACTGTGGATATGGATATAAAGTAGTATGCTGTTATGACGAAAAATACTCGAAATAAACTGAAGTTTATAGAGGCGAAACACTGTTTATAAAGTTATGGAAGCTATGCTAGATTAAGGTTGTAGGTTATGAAAAAAGAAACTAACAAACCATTAAGAAGGACAAAAAGTGATGAAGATCTTCAAAAAGCAGATAAATGTCATATATGTAAAAAAGTACTTGCAAGAACATTAAAGTTAGAGACCATTTTCATATAACTGCAAAATATGGAGTATCAGCTAATCAAGAAGGTAAGTAAAAACTAAATATAGATCTTGATAGAATTAAAATACCAGTAATTTTTCATAGGCTGAGAGGTCATGATTTGCACTTTATCATACAAAAAGACTGCTCATACTGCAAAGAAACATCTATACAATAAACAAAATTGGAGAAGACAAAGAGATGAACATCAACGTGATACGAAATAATATGGAAAAGAATATGCCATTTATGCTAGGTAATCATCTAATGTTCCTTAATAGTTTTCAATTAATGAGTGCAAGTCTAGATAATCGTATTAACAATCAACCTATAAAAGTTTCAATGATACCTCTGAGGAGCTCAAAAATCAACAACAGGTAAAATTAATGAAAAAAAGGTGTTTATCTATAACCATATACAGCTTTTACAGATTTAATGAAAAAAAGCCACCAAACAAAGAAGAGCTTTACTGCATATTAAATGATGAACATATGTCAGGCAAAGATTATCAGCCCCTCCCAAAATGTATGGACTACTTTTGATTTTAATTCACTTGGTGAATACAATGATCATTATCTCAAATCAGACATCATTTTGCTTGCTTGTGTGTTTAAAAACTTCATTATGTTATGTATGCATTAATAAACACTTGATCCATGTCATTATTTTATTAAACCTGGTCTATCATGGAATGTTGTGCTCAAGATGTCTGATATCAACTTTGAGTTGATTACTGATTAATGGATATGTTCAAGTTCATTAAGAAGGGTATTGGAATGTATTGAAATCAGCTATGTAGCTAATCGGTATGCTAGAAAAACAGTACATACATGAAAGAGCTTGGTGAGAAGACGCTTTCAAAGTATATCATGTATTTGAATTCCAAAAATGTATACGATTTGGCTATGATTCAGTATATACCAACATGAGGATTCAAATGAATGAGGAAAAAACAGATTGATAAAATAGACCAAACGAAGTATAAATAAACAAAGCTAAGCTGCTTTACGCTGATACCGATAGATTAACATATGGAATCGAAGCTAAAGATGTATATCAAGATTTTTGGAATAATAAATATAAATTTGATAAGAGTAACTATCCAGAATGGTCACAATATTCTGATAAAAGGAACAAAATAGAATTCGTAAATTTATAGATCAACCCGCTAGTATTCCAGTTGTTTAATTTGTTGAATTACGATCTAGGATGTATAGTTATATTAAATACCATGAAAAAGGTGAAAAGATTGCTAAAGCAATCGAGAAGAGCATTATCTAAAACAGTATCAAACATAAAGACTATAAGATGTATTACTGAATGACGAACAGATGCATCATACAATGAGAACCAAAAGAAGTCTTAAACATAAACGTACAAGCTGTGAAATTGATGGAGTATCACTGAGTTGTTTTGATTACCAACGGTATGGTCATGAAAATAGGATGACAAGCTTTGCATACGGATATTATAAAAACATTAAATCAATCTTTGGCATCTACCAATGTAGAAGAAACAAACATTTGTTTTTGAGGATCATTTTATGGTATAGGAAAATCGCGCGATTGAATTAATAAGATTAAAAGTGAATAGGAAGACTCATAGTTTAAATAATTAGATGATTGATATATTATGATTAATATAAGATAAATATCACATTATGATTATAATATCATTATAAAATTATGCTTGTTTTTTACTGATGTGAATACAATAAACCTTGAGAAACTGCTTTGTTGTGGTGTGAATACGCATAATGATTATTATGTATTGTATACGGTACTGAAATAATTGCATGATAACAAATGTATGCTGAACAAGTGAAAACACAGAATGGTTACTAATACATTTTACTATTACATGATAAAAATATTATAGTAATTGAGAAACTATAACGTTTGTTTATAAAAAATTGTGCTTGAACCCTCAATTACTATACTACTAACATCCATGTCAAAATACAAATTTTCAATTATTCTTATTTTAATTCATTATATCAGAAACAAAGTATATTTGAAGCGACTCCTTTTTCTCATAACTCCTTTTGACTACTTTCAAACAATGAATGGTTAGAATAGAATAAAATAGAAAAAATACCTTGTTCTGCTAACCAGAGCTCATGTTTACAAATCTATTTTTATAGAGAGTACATTAATAGAGTTAATGTCCTTTAATGCCCGTAGTTTTCAGTAAATGTCTGTTACTTTCAATAAATGAAGACTAATTTCAGCTACTCTCTCTATATATTAAATGGTTTGCATTATCTAAGAGCTAGTTACACGTCCAGCGATGAAGGTACGGCCTAGATATCCTAATCATTGTATTTACAAAAATTAGGGTCGCGATAAACTTCTCTTCTTTTCTTAATTCCTAAATTTTTGTAGCGTTTTAATCATAATGCCATATTAACTAGATTTTTGTTAAATTTCATGATGAGAAATGACAAGCATAAAAGAAAGATTACGATTGTCAAGAGTAAAATTATTTTAGATAATTTTTTCCAATTTATTTCTTACTAAATGGAGAAAATGGACAAAATGAACACATATTGCTCCATTGGTTTACGTCTAGGGCTATCTGTGACAGGCAATTCGAGAACAGCAATTTTGTTACCCTAACTCGTTACAGAAAAATTGGTTACAAAACCAGCTCGTGACCGGAGCAAGTCGTCACAGAAAAATTATTCATACGGTTAAATACTTATCAGAGATTACATTTTGGATACATTTCGTGATATTCATTACATGATATTCTCATTTTCTATCTATTTGCACATAACACATTGGTAATTAACTGTTTACTCACAAAACCTATGAACTGGTTACATGTGTAGAATTTCCATAGCTGTGACCGATTGTCCGAAAATGTTTTAGTATGCCACTCTTCCATACATCACTACCTTTTTCTTGAATTATCTTATCAAACCTCCTGCAGACTCTTTTCAAATAGTCATCGTGCTGTCGATATTTCTATTTTTTTGCTGGTGGTAAATGTCCAAGCTCCAACTCCTGTCGTTATTGCCGTACATTACAATCTATTGTATTTTTGACCTCTTGACCGTAATATAGAAATGCAGTGACGGAAAGGCTTTGGTAAAGAGTTTATCAGGTTGAAATTTGTCCAGTCACGGGTTTGCTATCACGAGTTATACTGATTCCCGTGCTCCTTTTATGTATCATTGCACTAATAAAGAACCAAAAGAAACAAGAAAGAAAACTTCTAAACGTCAACGAATAACAACAAAGGACAGCATGCAACAGAATATAGCACTGAAACAAAGGAACGCAAACAAAAGAAAGCTCAAAGTAAACAACAGTAAGTGGAAAGAACTTGACCTTTTTACTGTGAAACATTCTTGGAATGGTTTCAGAATCTTTCCTGAACTACAGTTTTACAGAGTGACGATAAAAATTGCGAGAAAACATTATAGACTATTTACCTTTTGTTTTTAACTTTGAATATATGAAGTATAGAGTTATTGTAAAAGTAATAACAGGCGCTAATTCACTCACTAACTCACTTACTTTATTAAGTAGAAAGAGGCAGGGAGATCCCATTTCTCCGAGTAAACTGTGATAGTTATATAGTCCTTATAACTAGACAGGTAGACAGGTAGATAGGTAGATAGATAGATAGATAGATAGATAGATAGATAGATAGATAGATAGATAGATAGATAGATAGATGGATGGATAGGTAGGTAGGTAGGTAGGTAGGTAGGTAGAGCAATAGACAAGGAAACCAAAGATGATTGTTGACTGATTATAAAGTTGTAAAACGATCCAATTCATGGATAAAACAGCTTATTCTACTCTGCAAAGATAGAAGCCACTAATTTTTGTTGTTTAATCCAATACTTCAGTGAGATGGGAAATACCTTTTGTTTCTCGTCTTTGCATGCTGTTGTCAGTAAACCGGAACTTAATCACTAAGTAATAATTTTTACTAATACAACCTATGCAGACNTTTTTGGGGAGTTTTAACGCCATTTTCCCCCAGTAACTGGGGCTCAGACGGTGCCCTTCATAGGGGCTTGGATTTGGCAGTGAGGAATTTCTTAGCCGGATGCCTTTCCTGACGCCAACCAATGGCTTTTTCTTTTGTGAATTTCCAAAGTCGCCCTCTCGGGGAATCGAACCCAGAATTATTGGTTACTCTGCAGTTGCACTAACCATTAAGCCACGGCTCCTCTTCTTGATTGCAGTATACGATTAAAAATATTTATCAATCCTTTTCATACAAAGTTGTTTTGGTTAAAATTCCCTTGAACTGCTAAGCCATTCCATGATTATTAGGTGCATTAGTAATTGTAAGATCTACACAAATAAAAATTATATTTTCTAACATCAGGTATGTTTTTTCAATAAATTGTACAAATGAATTTTCTTTGTGATATATTTCGCTGATAGTTTTATACTTCGTTATTAATAAGTAAGTCGTACTGGGTTGATATTATATGCATATGCAAGCAGTATAAAAAAGTATATTGTTATACCAAAAATGGAGCTATATTTTATCACAAAAGAAAGTGTTGGTTTTTGTCTCATTGAATATGAAAGATTTGCAGCCCGTTAACTCTATTGTTCAGTCTGTACTTTATTTTCTGTTACAAAAACATTTTGAAGATAATACAAGAAAACTGGGGAAAGCATTATTGATGAATAATGCTAATAAATTTGCTATTAAATATCATAAATTGTTTTTGTGTCATGAAAGTATTAGAAACTAGTAATTAATTCATGCCGTTTTCTCCACTTTTATGCTGCTTACACTGTAACTCGTTTTTAATTCTTTAACTTATATCAAACAGAGATTAATTTGCAAGGTTTCGTATTTTCCATCGATTTCATCAGGTTAGTTCATAATTATTCTTATATTAACCTGAGATACATATAAAAATGTTATATCTATTTTTTCATACCATTGGTGTTGTGAAATATAGTAACATTTGTTTCGGTGATATCCTAAATCAATAATTTTGTAGAAACACTATAAACAGGCAATAGGTATCAGTAGCATTCCGCTTTGTAAGAATAAAGTATAAATTAATAACTCTATTTGGTTGATTCTTCTTACATTAATTATTTTAAACTTATTTCATTTGCCTTGCTATCAGTTGCCAGTTATAATATTCCAACTCACCATAAAACTAATATATTGTGTTTCGACGTTAACGATGAATCTTAATTCTGTTTACCATGTTTTGGCCACCAACAGATTTTACCAGAATACTAAACAACTAGGCAAAATCTTAACTGACGCTGTTAGATTTTCTTGAAAAACCTGGCAGGTGTAGTTGACACACTGGCATATTTCTAATCCATAGTGTCATTTCAAAATTGTTTACAATATTTTGTAGTATTCACCTGCCACCAAAACAACTAACATTCCAACCAAAGACTGCATCAACATTTTTAACTCATTAAAAAAAAAATTAAACCTGTATATTCTTTCCATTGAGACGATGTAGTAGCACGCTTTTGTATAAAACTGACTTGTTGTTTTGATTACAACTGTGTGCATGGAGAGTAAACGTTTCGATAGCCAAAGTTGAATACACTTAAAGCAACAAAATAATAATAGTATCAAATATGAATGACTGGTGCTGCTGAGACTGGCTTGCATTGCAGTGTGTGATACAAAAAGTCAGTTTTATTAAATACAGTTTTCTGGCAGTAGTCATTTATAATTTTTAATATACGGGAGGGTGATAACTTATTCTTGTAACTAAGTTTAAATATTTAATACAGCATTTAAAATATGTTAAAATTTTGGGGCATTATCAAATTATGTTAAAACAGTTGACAAAACCTGATACTAAAATTAAGGTATCAGTGAGCTGAAAAATAAAAGTGTCCACTAAAAACCATAAAGTAAAATTTAAGTTTACTCATTTAAAAAAATTGACCAATGCTTTTTGAATTCAACATAATAGATGCCTTTTTCAGTCAAGGATATAATCCTAGTAACAGTAAGCTGTTTATGGGTAAAACTCTCCACTCCTTTTACTTATTCATGTAGAGTAAACACAAGCAAATATGAATATTGATGATTATTTTGTAAGAACAAGTAATGGAACTGCTGGTATTAAATTTTTAGAAAACCCAAGAAAGGTCAATTAAAGTTTCTACCAACTTGAAGGATTAATTTCCTAACATCACAACAAAATATAATTAATCTTTTTTAAGACAACCAAAATTTGCCCATGTTCTTACCTTTTGCTAACGCATGCATACATAATGAATGATTAGATTGTAATTATTAGTTTACTTTGAAACTTATCAATCTAAAAGAAAACAATCGTTTTCTTCCCTATTTCTCGACTAGCGTACACGGTAGTGTTATGAGTCTAGATAATGATAAACTGAAATAAGTTACAAGGACGATTATTGATTGAACAAGTTTGATTGAACAAGATTGAGTTTGAACAAGAATAGCACCCTGAAAACCAAAGCATTAATGAAATAGTCATCAGTAATTTTATCAAGTGTGGCATCAATTTTACGGTCTGAGAGAAAAGACTGGATCATACACAAGGCGTTTCCACAAATACAGTAATCAAAAATCCTAAAAGAAAGTCAGCGTGCCACATTTCACCAAAAACCTTGAATATGACTTTTTCATAAACATACAGAAAAGTTATTTGATGACAAATAAAAAGTCACCAATGGAGAGAGATACATAATTAAACATCAACAAAAAGACCTAGGTTCTCCACAAATTCCATAAGTGAATTGATGATCAGTCGTTCAAAGACTTCCCTAATAACAAGAAGAAGGCTGACTTGTCGATATCTGTCAGCGTGAGATGAATTTCCTGCATTCTTTAAGACAACGACAGACAAAGATTGACAAGTTTGAACACCACGGAAGATAACTCCGAAACACACCCTTTTTAGATAACTACCGAAATCAAATTTAAGCCAGGCGCTTTTGATTGGTCAAGCCAATAAATAATCTTTAAAATAATAGATTTATGATGACAAAAATACTAAGCCTGACAATTTTTTAACTGAACCACCGGTAGAACAATTCCAGTGTCATTCAGAGAAGATTTCGTGCAAAACGATTTAGGAAAGTTGTCAATTCTTTTACCTAAAGTTGAGGAATAATTGTCATGCAAGAATAATAAGTACCTTTGGAAGTCATAGTGAAAACTCAAATTCCTTTTTTTTCAGAAGAAAGTGATTTCAACATTTCCTCATCATGGAGAGATTTAGCATCAGTCATCAGCTTGATACAAATATTGTTGACCCGTCTGAAAGCGACCTCAAAATTTGCGAGTTCCATTACTTTGAAACTGAACAGAGAGATGATTGTGATGATCAACGGCAAAAGACAATAAACATTGAATCTTGGAGGAAAATGAAATTCGCCTATATAAGCACGACTGTGTACAATTGTTTCAATGCCAAACTAAACCTGTTTTGTGGATTCAGTTGCAGCATCAGAAGCAAATTTTCTAGAGACTAAGTCCCAAGTAATTTTACCAAGAAATTGATAAAATGTTTCCTATTCAGCCTGACCAAATTATAGTCTTACAATAATATTTGTAGTAGGCTGTTTCTCGTTTATTTAGTGATAGTAAAATCCTGCACAAAATTAGGGTGTTTAATCTTGTGTCGTCATCAGATCTAATCCAAGTAGATTAAAGGAGATTTATTATTAGGTACATTTGTGAATTAGCAAGTATATTCAAGATAATGACAATAAAGTTGTTGAATAAAATTGGCGATATCATACAACCTTGTCTAACTTAAACTTAATCGCTTAATTATTTTCAGTAAATAACAAATAGTATTCTTTACTATCGTATTCACAAATTACAATGTTCACTATAATTTTGTTTACCAAGTTGTCATACTACCTCCAGATGCCATTACAATTATCAATAATACAGATGTATATGCTGACCTTATAGAGACAAAAAGATGAGAAAGAGGTAAAAGGTATCATCTGGTAGAGTCTAAAGTTATCATCTCAGTATTTACTCCCAAAAACATTTCAAAAAGCATAAGATACAAACTTTTGGATGACTGTGATGACTGTGATTTAAATTTCTTGCACAAGCCGTAATTAAATTTGAGTTCTATTATCCTTGTATGACGTATTACGCAAAGCTTCCCATTTTACAACCTTTAAAAAATAGAATTACTGAGAAGTAAAAAATACTTTGTTCTTTAAGCAAAACCCAGATACTTTTAGTAAAATCTTTACTGTTGTAATTTGAAATCATTTGATAATTGTTCTTAATTTTGCCTGCTGAAATCAAAATTTTCCTTTAAAGACCACTGTCGAATAAAAACAAAAGTGCAAATAATTTTTGACAGAAATATACATAGGTTTTTGAAGCACTTTCTTGACATTCCTTAATGCAACTACAAAACAAAATAAAAGATTTAAACAACTCTTATGACAGCTTGTATAATACAATAAAACCATTAGTAGATAAGTAACTACAAATATGAAAGATAAGTAGACAGGATCACAAACATATGTGATATCTAGCAGATCTGATATGGAAAGTAAAAGTGAAGATGGCGTAGCGGATAAACCCAGTAAATATTAAAAGCCATTAGAAAAAGACATTCTAAAACACTTCTCAAGATCGTCTGGTTAAAATCAGAACATTTGAACTAGACAGAAATCATGGAAAAGATTTCCTTGAACACTATTTCAGAGACAACCAAGGACATTTTAAAAGTATGCTACGGGATGTAGAAGTTTTATCAATGTGAGATCTGATCCTCAGCTGCAATAAAGATAACAACACTTACATGATTGATATATTGAAAATATCTTCTTGCTTGAATAAACTATTTTTAGGTATATCATCATTTAAATCAGGAAATCGTACAATGTGAATCAAAATATGTTACTTTTTACTCTCAAGGTATTACGAATTTCATTTATTTCTGAGCCAACCATTAAATATAACAAACCTATATTGCTTGGTCATTTTTGGAATAACAACTCATGGGGGACTTACAACGAATCTTCCAACGTTTTACAGCTAATGAAGCACAAAACTATCAGGCCAGTAGAGGACTTTATTTTTGACTTCATTTTTGTTATGGTCCCTTTGTAGTTCTAAATACATCCTGAGATACTGAAACAACAAAAATCTTTTGTCCCAAAATTATCCTTTTTCAAAGTTATAAGACCATTACGAAATACATGCCGACAAATTCAACTCTTACTAAACAACTACCGAATCCCTAAAAATGTTTAAAATATTTTTCTTTTGGAGTAACCAAATATTTAGAAGGATAAAAATGTATCAATACTTCGCAATTTGCTATTTGAAGAGGACATTCCAATATTGCATCTATTGTTGATTTAAAAGGCAAAGTAAAATTATCCATCTAACAAAATAGTTTTTAATATACATCCTGACATGACATTGCTGATATTGGATCGTGAAATTTGTTTATACTAAAAAAACCACAACAATACTACTACTACTACTACTACTACTACTACTACTTCTATTTATTATTATTATTATTATCATTATTATCATCATCATCATCATCATCATCATATTTTCTTATCTTCCATGTTTATACATTTCCTAACCAGGTCACCTCGGTGATCTAAGGAGAGCAAACATTTTGGAGTAAGACAGACACACGAGAGTTAGGTTAAAAATATTATAGATTCGTAAATAAAAAATTGTATGAGAATGAAAATATAGATAAGTACAAAAATTTTAATTAAATTAAACTGGTAGGAAATGAAATTATTTCCTCTGCGAAATTTTNGCCGACAAATTCAACTCTTACTAAACAACTACCGAATCCCTAAAAATGTTTAAAATATTTTTCTTTTGGAGTAACCAAATATTTAGAAGGATAAAAATGTATCAATACTTCACAATTTGCTATTTGAAGAGGACATTCCAATATTGCATCTATTGTTGATTTAAAAGGCAAAGTAAAATTATCCATCTAACAAAATAGTTTTTAATATACATCCTGACATGACATTGCTGATATTGGATCGTGAAATTTGTTTATACTAAAAAAACCACAACAATACTACTACTACTACTACTACTACTACTACTACTTCTATTTATTATTATTATTATTATCATTATTATCATCATCATCATCATCATCATCATATTTTCTTATCTTCCATGTTTATACATTTCCTAACCAGGTCACCTCGGTGATCTAAGGAGAGCAAACATTTTGGAGTAAGACAGACACACGAGAGTTAGGTTAAAAATATTATAGATTCGTAAATAAAAAATTGTATGAGAATGAAAATATAGATAAGTACAAAAATTTTAATTAAATTAAACTGGTAGGAAATGAAATTATTTCCTCTGCGAAATTTTATTTTTATAATTAAAATTTGTGCTCGTCAAAAGTTATAAAAATATGATAGTAATAAATAAATATATATATATATAAGATAAAACACGAAAAATGAGAACTATTAGTTGCAAACATATTTCTTAGTTTTCGTGTTTTACCTTATAATGCTCTGCTATACGCATTGAACACTTTTTGATACGAATACACAAAATTACACAAATAAATATATATATATATATATATATATATATATATATATATATATACGTATAATCCTAAAGTGGAAAGACACTTTCACAAAATGTGAGCAGTACTGCGCTTAAAACTATTTTCTGTATCTCGTGGAGGCTATGTTTGCCTGATAATTTTTCCACATACTTTTGAGTACTTTTCGTTATTATACCTGGGGCGTCTAAGATGACGGGAACGGTCTTTGCTTTGAGATTCTACACTTTCTTAATCTCTGTTTCGAGGTCAAATAGTCCAGTGCAGATATTGTCCAATTCTATCATGTCTCTTGACATACCCAATGTGGGTTAGGGCAGGACATCCAGACACTTGGTCGTCTATGTTTCAACACATTTGTTACAGAAGGGGTATTTCGGGTCTGCTCTAATTTTTAAGATGCTTGATAGTTTGGCGTGGAGACACCTTGGTCTAGGGCCTTTGTGCTAAAGCCTTCAGTTTCTGCGTTTAAATCTGCACTCCTCCGCCACTGATCGGTTGCTTGTTGATCGACATCAGCGTTTGGTTTTGGATTAAATATTGACCATGTAGAGTCTTTTGACTGTATCTTTCTGTTAGCTGGCTTGGACCTTTTCGTTTCATTCACATATTTCTCTACTTTTGTTGCATAAAGGTCTTTATCTTCAACTATTGTTTCAACTTTTAATTCATTTTTAAATTTTCTAGCTTCTCTAAATACTGAGTGAAGCTTTTTACTATTTTCCTGTTGCAAAGCCAGTTAGATTATCCAATCATATTAGAATTTTAAATAATGTTTCGTAGCCATAGTTGTTGATTTATAACAAAGTTTCAATTGAATAAGGCCACGACCTCCTTCCCTTCTAGGTAAGCAACAGAAGATCAACATCAGCTTTCGGATGAATTGACCTGTTCGATGTTAATAGTTTCCGTGTTTTTCCATCCATTTGCTATATATCAGATGTATTCCAATTAATAATGTTAAAACTATACTGTACAACTGGTATGCCAATGGTATTGATAGGCTCTATTCTATTCTTTGAGTTCAACTTTGTTTTAAGGACCAGCCTTATCCTTAAATGGTATTCTTTTCTGACTTTTTCTTTCATTGAGGTGTGCTCTGTTCCATCTTCTTCATTCACTCCCAATAACTCGACTCCGGGTCTGGGTCCTTGATAGTGGTTTCAATATCAAGGTTAATTAAAGTGCTTTCCCGCAATATTCTTTTCATAAATGTTGCCTTCGCACACTTATCATGTCCAAACTCTGTACATACATCTTTACTAAATTCACTAACAGTTGTAAGTAAGCCTTCGAGCTGTTGGTCATCCATGTGAAAAAGGTGATTTAAAACTTTGTGGAAGATAGAATAACCTGAGCCTGAGTTATTAAGTTCATTTGAAAGAGGTATAGGGGAGATACAGGAAAGAAGTGTGAAAAGAGAGTCTCCCTGGAAGATATCTCGTTTGATTTTGAAAAGGTCAGATTCACTCATGCCGTTTTTGTGGCTGAGAAAAAGCCCTGTTTGCCATTTAGACATACTACTGATAATAAAGTTAGTGACGAGTGGAGAAACTTTGTACGTGTCTAGACTTTTCAGTATCCAGTGGTGGAGAACGCTACCAAACGTCCCTCTATAGTCAATCCAAGCAGTACTCAAATTTCTCTCTTTACTCCCACAGTATTCCAACAACATTCTATTTATCATTAATTGATCCTTACATCCGTAAGAATTCCTTTCACGTCCTTTTTGTTCTTCTGAGAGGATTAAATTATTTTCAGAAACTTATATACTCTTTTATTTATTATTAAGGCTAAAATGGTTTTGGGTTTCTTCACTCTTTTGCGATAAATATGTTGTCCCTTCAGAATACCAGTCAAGAATGATTTCAGAATTTTGCAACAGATCAGTGTAAGATTTTGTGAGAGAGTCATGTAACTCTGTTATGGAATTCAACTTAAAATTGGGAATCTTGTCGAGTCCTATGAATTTCCATTTTATGACTTTCCAGTGGCAGACTGGACTTTTTCGATCGTTATTGGTTCTCATTCTTGTTCCTTAATATCAGACAATCCTATTTCATCTCTACTTGTCCATTCCGCTTCAGAGTTAAAATGCTTTTCATTACTCCATATACTCTTCCAGAACTCTTCCATGTCTTCTATCTCCGGTGGCCCTTCAACTTCAATCTTGCTTTTTCCTAGCTATCTGTATAACTTCTTTGCGTCCGTCTTAAAAACCTTGCTTTGTCTTTAAAATTTGTTTCTTTTATTGAATCGCTGTAATCTTTGTGCTTTTACTTGTAGTTTTTGCTAAAGTGTTTCCTTTTCTGTAGCAATAGAGTTCAAATCATTAATAGTATTTTTTTTCAAGCCTTCTACACTTCCTAGTCTTAACATTAACACCTTTTGACATTTCATCTAATACTAATATTTCTGCCAGCAGAAAATCAATTTCTTTCTGAATTTTCACTTTCCATTTTGGTCATTTGTTCACATGTTGCTTCTTTTTGGTTTAGATTTGAAGACCTGTATGAACTGTTATTGCGTTAGCAGTAGAGTACATAAGATTATTATGCGACTTCATATCTTTATCAGTGTTTTCTACAATATTTCTCAGAGCTATGTTATATAGTGTAATTGTAGTTTTCGTTATATTGTTCAAGGAAAGTTCAGGGAGAGGTTCTATTTCAGACATTGGTACCACTTGGTACCTCATAACCACAATATATAATATATAATATATAATATATAATATATAATATATAGTAAATGCATAAATCAAAAGAACCAAGTTGCAATGTGTATCTAGATTCTAGTTTTATCTAACTTTTGATTTATAACTACGTTAAGTACAAATAGATAAGGTAATGATTGCAAAAGCATTTAAGTATATTCAATAAAATGACTGCAGGACATTTTAGTAGAAACTTATTAAAATATTCCCTTGCTGTATTATTTCCTTTTCCTACTTCTGAGTTCATATTGACTCATTAAATCAGGATTTTAGGATACAAAGGACGAAAAAGTTGGCCTGCTCTTTGGAGAGTTTTTTTATGTTTTTTTATTTTAAATTTCACAGAACATTTCTCAACACACTAGCATAACTATTCCATGCTTTTGCAAGGGAAAAAATAAATTCTGTTAAAAAAACATTTTCAAAACATTTAGTTTATCCATCATTCTTTGGTCTTGAGAATTATTTTTTACAATCTTATAACTATGTAAGTAACTTTAATTCCAAAATCAATTGTACAAATAGGAAATTCATCACCAAACAGGTTGTACCAGTTACTGGTTAGATTTCTGTTTATCCAAATTTCATATTTTTTCATTTTATTTCTGCTTGCGTTCTAATTTTATGTAATATTTTTGTCACTTTTATCCAACGCTATCTTGTTTTATTCATTTTGTGTTTAAGAATTAAAATCTGAAAAATATCCAATCCTCTACACATTAAACAAAGAATAAACAGTAACACAGGATTAATTGAGATGACCACTACTTGAGATACCATGAATTAATGATGCTACTTTATTTAATATTATTTCAAAGAGTAAAGGTTTAACTCTCCTAGTACTATTAATATTAATTGTAACCATATTAATAAGGCCACATATTGAAAAACAATGTGATTGAGTGCTCTAAAAGTCAAGCAGTTGTTTACTGAAAAAGGTTTATTTCTGAAAATGGCTTTTAGCTCGAAATAGTGTCACCTGTTTGGAAGAGCAAGAAGTATTAATTCTAACCCACATGACCTCAGAAAAGAAGAAAGACACCTATAAAGGGTTCTCTTATCCAATGGATACCACGCTAAGGATGTCCAGAGAGCCTTACATAGAACCACTGGACCTAATCATGAAGATAAAGAACCCCTGAAACGTATACGTCTGCCTTACATGAAGAATACCAGTGAGCACCTAAGACGAGCCCTCCGACAACACAACATTCAATGCTCCTTCTTCACTACATCCACCTTAAGGAAGATCCTCTCAAAACCAAAAGACCCAGTTCCACTTGATGAAAAGAACAACATAGTCTACAAACTACAATGTAAGGACTGTCCTGCCTCCTACATAGGTGCAACAAAGCGTTCCTTGGGTCAAAGAGAAAAAGAACACAAGAGAGCTGTTCAGAAAGGTGACACCAAGAATCATGAAATAGCCGAACACTGCTGGACACAGGATCATACCTTTGACTGGGAAAATAAAAGAATTTTAGACAAAGAAATCAACACAACAACAAGAAAAATAAAAGAAACAATCCATTCCTTGCAATGCAGCAGTCACATCAACAGTATATCCTACACCCTTCCATTAATATAGCTTCCAGCACTGAAGAAAGAAACACAACAAACACAACAAGCACAACATAGGTATGGCGCCACTTCCCGAAACAACTCCAGCCCTGTCTACACTCACGTCCGCACTACCAAAGTATAAAATAGCCGTATCTAATCATTTCAGTATCCTGACGATGGAAGAATTGTCTCTCGAAACGTAGCTCAGTAAAAGCTTACGACTCATGACATGATAAAGCTCTTACATCTATGGCTTACTCTGAGTCCATAAAGTTCAGAATTTTCAAGATTAACCTTTTCAATCGCACCTCGTTAGGAGGTTTAATGAAATGAAAAGTTGAAAGGGAGGCTTATTTTAGCATAAATTTAAAATGTAGGTACCTATAACATCTTCGTGCTCTGTTATTGTTGTTGTTGGCAGGAAAAGTAAAATTGCATGTTTTTGACCTTCACAAAAGGAAATAAGTTGGCCAAATGCAGCCTCTACAGCAATATATTATGACATTAATTACTACAATATAATATAATAGTCTTTTTTCTCTTTGACATAAATTTATACCTTTTTTACAATGGTAATGTCCTTGTGGGAATATGATTCTTCTGTGCAGCAATTTTTATTTTTATTTCCAAATGGATCAATTTGTTAATATCTGGTACTTCCATGGAGATAAGAAAATTTTATATTTCTAAAGACGTCTTAAATTTTATATTTTGTCTATTTATGAGTAAAAGGATCATAATTCAAACCTGTTATTATACTCAGCGATATTTTACAATTGCCAATCAGGCAAACATCCAACAAATATCAAATGACTGGGTCAATATGTAAGTTTTGACAAGTATTTTTTTCCTTTCGGAGGACCCAATCGACAAATGTTGGGATTGCATAGGTGGAACAACGACAAACAATTGTATAAAAAATCTAAGGATATGGAAGTTCAAAGTGAAAAGAAACACCATAGGGACTGATAGCAGAAAAGTAGGAAAAACACTAGGGTATCAATCCCTGAGTAAAATCGTTTTGCATATTAGTCTCCTTCGTATATCTGCTTGCAAGAAGTTATTGACCATTAAATTACTATATTCATCTCATCAAGCATTCATTACTGTCGCTAAGAAAGTTCCTGTTCCTATTTTCAATGACAAATAATTTGGTTTGTTTGGTCTTTGTAAGGGAGTTGTAGGTGTCGCAGGCTGTTCCTATTATAATTTCTCTTGTTCTTAATATGTTGCTATACATTGTCTTTTAATCCAATTATCTGGTGATGTCTTTTATTTTGTCTGAACTTTTTTATCGCCAGTTAGTAGAGCATTGTTACTTCATAATGTATGTTTTTTCCCTTCGGCTTCTGTCTTGTTTTAGGTAGGGTCACCTTTGTGAGCTGTGTAGGAAGTAATTTTGTTTTCATATTACTATCCTCACAGTTACAATGGATTTTTTATCTACCTGATGATGATATCCACTTCTCCCTTCCATACGTTTGGAGTTGTAAGGAATCCACAATGTTAGACTTTAATAACTTCTTTTTTAAAAAAAATATTGAAGGTTGTGACCTACGTTAGGGCTCTTCACACAACCCCTGGGGTTTAAGCCTAAACATGACGACAGCAAGTATACATTAGTGATAATTGACACTATTCGTGCCAGGAATCGTTCTTTTCCTTGTCTTTGTGATCGTTATCTGAGTTAGGGAGCCAGTAGGAAATTAATCTTGTTTCAAAAAGCAGGAAACGATTAAGATTTTAGCCAGCTTGTGAGGTAGACTGGGTTTTTTTTCGGTTTGTGCTTGGGATCACCCATGGGAAACTTGGAATATAAAAGATTGCCAGTGGTGCTACTCCATCCCATAAGTAGGATAAAGCTGCATTACAACAAAGATAGAATCATCATCACGTGCTTGTAATTTTTTTTTACGTAGAGGTTAAAAATATATACTACACATTACATAACAGAGAGTTATATATTACATATATACAACACTTTTTTTTGGGTTTTAACGTTTTAAAGTTCTTTTGTATACTTGAGGTATCGAGCCCGGGACCCCTTGGTTACGGTGCAACTGCATTAAACATTAAGCCACGCCTCCTCTATACATTAGAATAACACTATTACAAGTAAAAGTGGCCATAAATTAGTTCTCCACTTTCTGTTATCTTAGACTAATTACTGTTGTACCCTTCATATCGTGTTTTTTTAATACTTGCTACAAACAAAGATGTTAGATATAAACTTTGAAATTCTTTTTAGAGACATATTATGTGGCATTGTTTCTATATTTTTGCTATTCTTAAAATTATTTTGTCGATTTCAAATGATTTTTTGTGGTACTTGTATGACTATTAGTTATTGTTTACTACTAAATGATCACTGTCCACAGAAATCATCTGAGAGGAAATACACTTTGTCAAGTTGATGTTATAAATGTGGTTGATATAAGAATGAAAAGTCTTTCGTTAGTGCTTCCTTGTCTATACCTCCGTAAACACCAATTCTATTATGGCGTGTATCCTAATTGTAATTCTAATTTTTCAGACATTTTACAATATTCACAACAAAATGTGGTTTTTTATGCCAACGCGTCATTGGTTGCTAATTAACACAAGGCCTTTATTTTTTAACAAATGTAGCGTAAGCTTTTGTTGTGGGTGACTCATTATATTTTTTAACCTGTAACATTTATGCAAACTTTCTGAAAAGAAATACTTAGAAGAGCCTGAAAATTTACGAGGAATAAATTCTTTTTCGATATTAATAATAACCTTTTAATTTTTCTAGATACTAAAAAAATTGTATATCAACTAAAGATCAATTTTCTTAAGTGACATTTTCAAACACCATCTAACATGCTTCCCTTATGTAATGCCCAATATAAACTCTGTGTGTCACTAAATCTTAAAAAAAGTTAATAGTAAATTAATTCCAATTTTATCAAATTGCGCAAAGATGGTTTCATGTTACAAATTGACCAGTAGTAGCACGATAGTTTTGTACATGGATGAGCATAACCAGATATAAATTCGATACTTTGATTTAAGATGCATCAAATCTATTTTTGAATTTTTCTACACAACTTTAAACTTATTATGTAGTTAATAATTCTTTTAAAAAATGTGGAAAAAATACAAGTTGTGCATAAAGTTACAATGGAACTTTTCTTGATCACGTGGACACAGAAAACCCCCCAGAAATATCAAAATAATATAAAGATGGTTTCACCCTACAAATTGACCAATAGTAGCAAAATGTTTGTTCAAAGATGAGTATAATCAGAGATATATTCAATATTTGCTTTGGTTTAAGACGAAACAAATAAAATAGTTATTGATTAATGTACATAACTATTGAACTATTGCAGTAGGAAACAGTGTCCAGCGTTTCAAAAGTCTTTTTCTCAGGTCATAGTTTTTTAACTGATTTGTGTATATTTTGGTGAGATTAATCCAGAAATACCATCGATTTTCTTGGCCAGATTAAGTTTCTGCAATGAGATTAGTGCACGTTTTGACCCTTGAATAGCACTCAGTTCAAGAAAAGCAGAACTGCAGCTATCCCAATATTTGTTGTTATATAGAAAACGAAACTGGAGTAGTCCCAATCCGAAACCAAAACTACATCTTTCTTTAACCTTACAAAACTGAAACTTACACTTTCTCTATTTACACCTGGTTTGTCATTTATTGTTAAGCACAGTTGAACTCCAGCCAAAGTTACTTGCAATCTCAAGGAACACATGTAGTGTTTTTATTTAGTATTTGGAGCTTAGCTTTGAGACCAATATAAGCCATTTGCACACCGTGTTAGCTGTAAAACATATGTCGAGACCCTGCGTGATTGGAGAGATAACAGCAAAAACACCATGCCATTCGCTGTTCCTATGGTGTGGAGGGAGGATAAAGATCATGTGACAGACTGTTATTTTTGCATAACTAATCTTCAAGAAATCAATCGCAAGAACAAGCATTGTGTCCAGTATGCTGATGTTCTGTCAACCATAAGAGCAGCCCCTCATTGTCCGGACCTATCTCTTCCAGAGCCAGATGTTGCAATGGAATCTAGCTCTGAATCGGAATCTGATAACACATATGACAGAACAGAGGGTGAAGAATACATGCAAGAAGAGAATGATTAGCCAATGTCTTTAACACAAGCGGGTCTCAATGACCTGACATGAGGTCTAAACTTCTCAAATGAATCGGCACAGCTTCTGGGTTCTCTTCTTTGCGAGAACAGCTTACTAGCACTTGGAACAACATTTTTCAGGTATCAAGAGCGTGAAAAAGAATTTTAGACAGTTTTTTGCAACCCAAAGAGACTAGTCATTGAGTTACTGCAATAATATTGCTGATTTGATGAAATCAGTGGAAATGGACTATGTTGCTACGGAACGAAGGCGTTTTATCAACTCGTTCAGCAGAAGTCTCAAGAGAGTTCCCTTTCATAATGGAAATAAATACTCTTCAATTCCAATTGGTCATTCTGTGCAAGTGAAAAACAACATGAATCAGCTGATATCTGCTCTGAACTTCCATGATTATGGTTGGTTGGCCTCTGGAAATCTTAAGTTTATTGGATTGGTTTTAGGACTAAAGGGTGGGTGCAAAAAGTATCCATGCTTTCTGTGATTGTGGGAGAGTCGAGCTGATGATCAACATTATATCAGACAAGAATGGCCACCGAACAAGGGCTGGGACCTTTTTCACACAATGCTTAGTCTCTTCCTCTTATTTAACCAAACATGGTATTACACTTACCCTTACATATCAAAGTGGGACTGATGAACCAGTCTATAAAGGCAATGGACAGGGGAGGTAGAGGGTTTATTTTCCATCAGCAAACATTTCCTCGGAAAAGTTTTGAAAAGCTCAGGGCTGGCATTTTTTATAGACCTCAGATACGGGACCTCGCGAAGGATTCAATATTCGATGATGCGCTGAGTGCAACTTAGCTGTCTGCTTGGCTGCCGCTTCAGTAAATAATTACAACCTTTCTTGGAAGCAACCAGAGTGGAGAATACGAAGGGAACGTGATTGGACAAAATTAGTATGATTCTTGGATTTTGCATACCAAAGTACCCTATAATCGGCTATCACATGCCTGACCTATAAAACTTCACAGATCAATGTTATTGATTCTGTAATGGCTTACAACTTTCAAGTCAAAATCGCTTTAAGAGGGTCTCATGCGTATAAAAATACGGCATGGAAAGGCATAAAAGTTGGACATTAAGTAGATATTTTTATCGAAGAAAAGAGCAATTGAACGAAATTGATCTCTACTTTTGTACATTTAAAACAAGGAATCCTTTCTTTAGAGTCTTGGGAACTGTTGATTATATAGAATGGCAAATATCTCGCCAATTTAACTTCGTTTTCTTTACTGAGGATGGAAAGTTATTGGTAAACATCTCCTCCATCCATTACAAACTTTTCCAATTCCTGCTTGAGGACTTGAAATTCCTGTGCTTGTCAAATTTTCTTACGATAGTGTGTCAGCAGTAAAAAAAAATATGAAAAAGTGTATGACAGAAATTTGTAATTACACTAACGAGCTGAAGTATACTAATGAAGTTGAAGTGAAGGACAAGGATGTATCTAGTGTATTTAAAGAAACGGAGAAAATAAAAAATTCTGAATAAATCGAAAGCTATAAGGTCAATGACGACAAGAAGACAAGGAATAATATAGATAAAATCTAAAATTCAAAATCGTTGTAAGTTTTATTAGATAAATAGGGGTGAATTATTTACTGATTGACAAAAATTTTAAGGAAAGAAGTTTAACCAAGGAAACATAACTCTGACAAAATATTTACGGATAAGGTATGGCCACTTCTTTTTGGAAGGTTGTAAAATATCTGTACAGTGATTAAGAACCCCTGCTTTTGTCTTGGCACCAAATGTGTCAGGCTTAATTTTCCTTGGTCTGGGTGAAACAGCAAGATTTTGTCCAAGATGACCAATTTTTCATCAAAAGCTGAAACTGCATTTCTGAATAAGTTCAAACATTTTATTTGTGATTATAAGTATTGTAGGCTGGTGGTTTTATTTTGACATGACAAGGTTGTTAAGTATAAGAACCTTGCCATGAAGTGAAAGTAGACAGTTTGACCACATGTTTAGCTTGATCCTCAGTCTCTAAATTACCTGTTGTTTGTCCAAATGGAACTTCAAGTATTGTTAAAGACTTAACGTTTCCTTTCATTTTCTTGAGGGAAAAAATATAAGCTTTTTATCTGAGATTATAAATTTTTCCTGCCATTTATGTCTAGCTCCTCCCTTTATTTGGAGATATAGTTACAATAATTGCTCCTGTAGGTGGCGATGGCTTTCTTTTCTTCCTAGATTTACGGGCTACAGTTATATAGCCTTTTTCCTGCTTGAGTCTGTCAAATGGATTTTTGTTTGACCATGTGTTTACAGAAATGAACAAATGTGTTTTAGTTCTTTTGTTTTTTTGTCTCATCAAGCAATAGAATAAGAAAATTTAGCATGTGTGAAGAGCCAGAAAAGCCATAAAGAGCTGATAATGCTTTGGTTCTGGTCCTATCAAGTCAATCTAGAGACACTCTGATTACCATCGCATAGGGAGCTAAAAGAGACAATGGATAAAATTATGAAAATTTAAGATGCGGAGATAATTATTGTAATAGGTAGATCAAACAGAAGCGTGAGCCAATGCGTCGAGTTGCGGTGAAATCTGTGTAATATTACAATGTTGGATTGTTTCAGTCAAAGGGTGTGCTTTTTAATTCATGACTGTTAGAGAGGCCTGCAACACTGGCACAGAGTACTTACCACAGGAAGGGTCCCCCCATTGCCCTATACGTGGTCCTATTTTGATCCAGCACATAGTTTTAGTCTCCATCTAACACTAAAAGAATGTTTCCTTTTAAAACTCGTGTAAGGGATGAAAAAAAATTCTTTTGTACACTATCTGAAGGTGAAGGATTGACATAGGCAAATTGCATTGAAGTATTTTAGATTGACGCTACCAATTTTTCAAAATGTAATGTTTAGTTTCATATTGGATTATACCAAATTTATAAATCAATGTTTCCACTAAAAACTTTTTGAGAAAAATACGGCTGTGCAAAACCCCAAAAGCATTGTTTTGACCAATCTTTTTCGAATAGGGATCATGTTTATGGGCATCTTCTTCATAACTGTCAGTAAAGAAAAAACACCTTTTTTTCTGTTTTTTCAAAGTCCATGGCAGTTAAAAAAGCAAATTTTCAGAGATTTTACCTTTCGTATAATTAGTCTTTTTAATGAATTTCATGAACCTAGTCGGTCTGGTAGAGGGATACGTTGGGCTTTCTCGGGCTCCAATAGAACTTGGGCAGTTTCTGTTGAATTAAAACGTTCTAGGATATATATATATATATAAAGCTTTCGATTCGGTTATCCGTATTAAAGTGCTCAATACATAAATGCAGAGCGTAATATAAGATATGATAAGTTGGAAAGAATCAAAACTGTGTAGTTTTTTGATTCTTTCCAACTTATCATATCTTATATATATATATATATATATATATATATATATATATATATTT
>RDPX01000024.1:1531692-1617068 GCA_003991215.1 Morbakka virulenta | reverse complement strand
CTCTCTCTCTCTCTCTCTCTCTCTCTATATATATATATATATATATATATATATATATATATATAAATATATATACAAATTCTTTTGAGATTCTGGACCTTTAAAGGCAGTCAATTTTATGTATTTGTGAAATGTATGAATGTTTATTTCAGGCTAATGTTGAAAATTTAAATCTAAAATTACAACCTGAAAATGTAAATCTAAAATTACAAGGACAACCACACTTCTTATTGACTAGGATCTCTTTGTTTTTGTTATATAAGGTAAAGTAATAAGCTCAACTAAAAATTGACATTCTTAAATGGAAAAATTTTTTACTGGACTAATTAATCCATTGAACAGAGAGAATGCCGACAAAAACTGTTTTTACTACACATCATTACTTTTGAAATGATGTGTAGTATTCACATTTCAGAAACTCTAATATGCTGACTGTTATTCAAAGTGCACATTGATATTTTATTTTTATTTTTTGAAATTTTATACATTTTTTCAGTACATAGATGTCTTTCTCTAACGTTAAATTATCTATTTATTTAAAAACATTTATTTTGTTTAGTAATTAGAAATATTTATACAGGATATAAACAATTTTTGTCCTGCTACACATAGTAAATTTTTACTTCTGGAAACATGCTTTGCCATCGCCATTGTCATAGAACAAGAACACAAAATTATTATACTATCCTTCAAATAGATGTAAAATTTAAATTACGATGAAGTGATGGAAAACTAATTGTAAAATCTGCATTATTCTTTTATCTTCTGTGGTAAAAAAAAAGTTTTCCTTGTTTCTGAAGCACATCAAATTATTTTTGCTATTTAGGAACAACACTCAAAAAATATATCCTAGTTTACATAAAAGTGGATATAAGCACAGACTTAAACACTTTGAATCCTATCTTACAAAGCGCGAATGGTAACAAATAAACTAATTCATTAGAGCAATCCTTATCATTGCACAAGATTTTATAAAAGTGATTAGTGGTATATTTTTTTATGCAGAATAGACAGAAGTCTTATCTGGTTGGCCATGGCCTTTCTAACCTAGAAAAACTAACAAATTCAATTCAACATTAACTTTACTTGATCAACATTGCCTTTACACAACCATGCTTCGTACAACAACATGATTAAAATCTGTCACATAAATTTTTAAAATCCTCTGAGTAGGAGGTATGCTTAATTCGAAAGGAGAAACCACACCAAGCAACATTTCCATTGCCATGATTACTAAATAACATCAAGTTAAAACCAGACAATGGATTTAAAAGTCCTTTAACACGACTACCCAAAACTGTCAATATGCAAGGTGATTAAGTATTTCACTCTAGCAACATCAAACAAGTACACAAACAGAGACCTTGAATATCCAATACAAAAACTGATTGAGATGAAAATGTGATTTTACAAAAGAATGCTTAGAATCTCGTGGGTACGAAGGGTGACGGAAGTGAAAGTCTTCAAGAAGATGAAAACTACAAAACAGTTGATGGATGTAATCAGATAGTGACAGTAAAGATTTGTTGGCTATTTTCTCAGAGAGGATGATGGGATTCAGGGTTTCCTAATGGCTATTAAGCTGGTGGGAAGGAGAGCAAAAGGAAAACAGAAGAATAAGATTTTGACCGGATGAAGAAGAAAATGAATGTGCAGAGGGAGAAAGGCCTGGATGACTTTGCGGGAAACAGAAGCGAATTCAGGAAGAGCAAGCTATGGCTCGTAAGAAAAAGCCAATTCCATTGCACAAGCAAAAAAACAAGAAAACAAGTTACATGCTCCCTAAGAGTCTAAGCTATATATTCTTGTATTTTGTTGTAGCATAAACACTGCTCGTGATACTGTTTTTACCAAACCTCATTTTTATCGAAGTCACACACAAAAAGGTAGTATTCGTGTAGAGGTAGATACAATAATTAACGGCCTAAAAATCAACCTTAGGCGGATCATCTTTTGAAACAAGCAAGGTCTTATATTCTATATCACATTGTTTTTGAAACAAAAATCGATGGTGAACCTCAGGAATATTTAGTAACTAGAAAATCTTATTCTTTTACTCCTATTAATCTATATATTTGTCAAACTATTGTCTTCTGATTCATCTATCGATCAGTCTATCCTGCAGTCTGTTTCTCCAGGTAAAAGCATGATATTCTTTGACGAGTCAAAGAATGAATTTAGAAGGCTCTTAAAGGTATAGTTAAAAATGTCGTATGTTTAATAAGTGTTTAACAAACTCTGGAACGACATCGGTCGCAAATTTACCTGTGGACACAAATTTACCTGTTTATGGTATATAAGGCATCATGCTATCGCATCATTTTCCCTAATTATAATTAAAGTCATTTAACCAAGAGAGTTGATTGCAAACTGCACTTCTGTTCATCAAAGACTATTTATGTACATTTTTCTTCCAATGTTCAAGTTTGAGATAAAGGTTTTTTAGGAAACTTGAGCCAGTGATTATTACAGACGTACAGTAATTGAGAAATCTCTGAATTAGATCTCTAAACACAGAGACATTTTCTAATACCCTTTTAAGTGGTGTATTACAGAAGTCACAAAACGCATCCGTCCAAAAACATTGGCGTTTTCTTAATAAATCTCTGATTAAAGTAAATTCTATGCCTTAAAAATGAAAAGAAGACGTTATATTTAATAATCCAAGCCAATTTAACAGAGTTTTTTTAATGATTTACTCTCCTTTTGGAAAAAATCCTAGCTGCGCATAATTTTTTTTGGACTATTTTTGTCTTTCTAATATCCTTCCCTTTTTAAACACCTTTTGATATTCCATTATTTTCGGTTGCTTTTATGTTGAGTTAAGATTTCATGGTTGAGACGCTTATATCACTTCTCATCATAACTTTCTGTGCCTCCTACTCATAAAACTCAAAGAAACTAATATCTCTCTTTACCGCTGTTCTTAAGCTTTTCTTCTTCCCTACAAGCTTTTACCTAATTTTTTTTATTGCCTGTCTTACTGATAAGAAAACCTTTTGATTCTTTACAATTTATTTGCTAGTTCAGAAAAACGCAACACAAGTTAAAACGCAGTCTTAACACAACGAAAAATGTTTTTTTGCATTCCCATGTCAAATTTACTTTTTAGTATACACTGCGACTGACCAAACAAAAAAGTCCTACAAAACGCAACTCAAATGATCTTATTTATTGGCATTTATAGGCATTTATATATTTATAGGCATTCAGCATTCACCACATCAAATATCAGAAAATGTTTTTAATGCAATGATACCAGTTTAAACAAGATATAACGGTAGCATATTCGTAAAATACGTCCAACAAAAGCTCAACTTTGGCTGTAATCCAGCCACCCACACTTCCACCTGATATAAACCACATCTTCCTTATTAAAAATAATCGAACAATACTTGAGACAGCGCAAATCTTAATGATCTATATTCCTTGTTAGCAAGATTTCAAACATAATAAGTCAACTGAATAAATATAACTACCAAATCTATTTAGCTAGTGGGTTTAATATCCTGCACTTGCAGTGAATCCCATCAGCAAATAAATGTTATATGGAGAGAAATACAAACATTTATTTCATTTTCTCTTTGGGTATTTTTCAGTATACACGCCTAAAGCATTTTACTTTTCACCCTCTTGTCTTATTTCTAAGAGTTATCCCTCCCTGTGCGTTTTATAACTACTTTAGTTTCCAATCTCCTTTACCGAAGGTCTTTTTGTCTACCTTGGCGTTCTTATACCCGGCCTCTAATTCCAATTCATGGTCTTTTTAATGCTCCTACAGTACGATAATATTTGCCATTACAGACCTACGTGAATATAATACATCTCCAAACATTCTTTTAACCTTGTTTTGTCTTCATCCAGACAAATTGTAGCTTATGCTAAAGACCAATATTATTTTCCTCCTCCTTGGGAAGACCTTGTCTGATACTTAATAACTTTCTTACTGGATTTAATATCATTATTCCTTCTTACGATATACCTAATGCATTGTTAAAGTTTCAATTTTTAGCTAGTCAGGCTTAAAGGCGATGTGTACTATAGATCTACTGAAAATTGTTTAAGGTAAGAAACTCCTCAACTTCATGTGGAGAGAAAATATTGTTAATGTGAATGAATTACCATTTCTCTTAATTCATAGACGTTTAAGGTCTCACAGGTCAAGGATTGGCAGCGATATTGGCTAATTTTAGATTTCTACATTAACTTTAATATTACATTGATACAAAAATTCAAAGTATATTTCATTAAAAGTTTAGAGATTTTAATTATCTTTAAACGTCTACTACACCTAATTCTATTTTTATATTTTTACTTGGTATGCTTCACTTTATATACGTTTTTATATACCATTTTTCAATGTACTAAAAAATCCTCTAAAAATTCTTGTATTATTGCTAAAAGCTTGCATCTTTGACTAGATTAGTCAATTTTCCCTATGTAGCCTATTTTCAAGGTAAATTCTACATCCCTCTACTTAATGACAAACGACAAATTTCTACAAGTGACTTCCCACAACGATTCCACAACTGAAAAACTTTGCTGATTACACTAACCCGNTTACATTGATACAAAAATTCAAAGTATATTTCATTAAAAGTTTAGAGATTTTAATTATCTTTAAACGTCTACTACACCTAATTCTATTTTTATATTTTTACTTGGTATGCTTCACTTTATATACGTTTTTATATACCATTTTTCAATGTACTAAAAAATCCTCTAAAAATTCTTGTATTATTGCTAAAAGCTTGCATCTTTGACTAGATTAGTCAATTTTCCCTATGTAGCCTATTTTCAAGGTAAATTCTACATCCCTCTACTTAATGACAAACGACAAATTTCTACAAGTGACTTCCCACAACGATTCCACAACTGAAAAACCTTCTTCCAAACAAAAGAAACTGGTTTAATATATTGCAAATCAATACCGCTCGAAGTGATAAGGAGTAAAAAACTCACGCTTTAGTTAGAACCCTTTTTGTTTCTGGATGTTTTTTAAAGCATATATCTGAAAGGTGCCGATGCTACTCATTCGCATTCGCACCAATATAGAACGTTGTTTGGCGTAATTATTCCTCGTATACTCCTAGCCAAAGGAGAAAGTTAAAAATGGAATAGGAGTTCTAGAAAAAAATTAATGTAAAATGGTAGCACGCATACAGAAAAAAGTCAATACAGGCGACGGAGAAAAAGGCAGAAGGGGGTGATTTTTGGGATGTCACAGGGCACAAATTTTTAGCGGAGACAGGATCTGATGCTCAAAAATTATTTTTTAATTCTTTCCAACTTGCTACGATTGCTTTACAATTTTTCATGATACTTGTGTTTTCTTTACCAGTTTAACTTCTTTTATTTTACTACTATCGTGTGTTTAGGCTAGAACTGTGCTTGGGTAAAAATTTAATTTGAGGCAGGTTTAGATTGAGTTGTATTTGATTTGACAAACTTTATCTGAGGATATAATTTGTTCAATTCTAATTTATGTAAGATTCATATGATGATTTCATTTAGATTTAGGTAGTTTATGTTTGGTTGTCTGGTTTGATATCACGCTTACAAAATCTACACCGAGCCATGAGCAAAATAATAATAATATCCTGGAAATAGCAAGACATGAATTATTTATTATGGAGTGATTTTTTGTTATCTGAAGGAATGGGATGATTTAATATTTACTGTTACTTGCGCAAATGCATCCTTTGACGTTGGCAAAGCAGCAAAGTTCTGTATTAAGAAAAACATACATTTTACTGCTTCATTTGTTTGTGCAAGACGAAAGATTTGCTGAAAACAAATAAAAATAGGATTTTTCTCTTTGTTTGAGATAATCAGCTGTCTGTAATTTTGTTTAGTTTTCAGGGGGTACTCCTTGTTTGGTAAACTTAGCATTTTATTTCTGCTGTGTCTCACATGCATTCCAACAAATGAGCCAGTTTCGAAAGAATTTCTTGACGTCACTCGGAAAAAATTCTGCTTCAGGTTTTAATTAAACTCTTGTACCGTCACACCAGTTTTCCAATATGACTGGAGTTGTCTGTTATATTGTACAAGTTTCGGTCATTACAAGAGTTACGCAAGAGTTATAGACCATAGCTAACAACAATTGTGTACTTCAACAAGCAATACGCACATTAAGGGGCATACTTCGTTAAGTCTGCCTTGTAAAAATATACCTCCTTAGCAGAAAATATTGGTCCACTACAATGAACAAGGCGCTGGCTACAACCAGGCCGTTTCTTTGTGCCTTCAGTTATTCTCAGGCACTAATCACAGGGAGAGGAAAGCAGTATCTTGGTGCACCCCATTAATATTCAACGGGTGTTAGAGAAGCAAGATAAATATCTGATTTAAAAAGTGATGTAAAAAAGGCATGTACTGAGGGGTATCTCTGTAAGAAAAGAAAAACAAGAGATTTTATGCACATCAAAAGGACATTTAGACAAAAAACAAAAACATATTGTTGCTCTGACTATACATTCTAAACAAAAAAAACTCAATCCTGTTTCATAAGCAGGAGAGTAGAAAGAAAACGAACTTGAAAACGTTTCAACAAGAGCGCAAAAAATTGCATTTGGATAATGATGTATGACGTCATCACGAAGAATGAAATACTGAGTTTGATAATACATTTAGAATGATGACAACAACAACAACTACTACTACTATTACTACTACTACTACTACTAATAATAATAATAATAATAATAATAATAATAATAGATTTGCCATATATATAAAGCATAACCTTTTCAGTAAAGTGTTACTGCTACCATTAAGTGTCCTGTTAAAATTTAAATAAAAGTTTGCAAAGCAAAAAGATAAGATTTATAAATTACAAGAGTAAAAACTGTATACTTGCTTACTTAGACTTAGATCCTCCAACATCCTCGGATACATCGGGCAACAATCGACTACCACCGAACTCTGTCAGCAGCCTTTCTTTCAACTCCAGTCCAAGTCTTTCCTGCTCTCTTGAGGTCGTCTTTGAAAGTTGGTCTCCGTGTGATCTTTGGCCTGCCTCTCTTTCTCTTTCCACCATCAGTTGTCCAGAACATAGCTGTTTTCGCTTGTCTAGGTTGAGTGAGTCGCAGGATGTGCCCTGCTAGTCTGATTCTTTTAGTTGTTATAATGACATTAAGTGGTGTTGTCTTACATCATCTGAGTACTACATCGTTTGTCACTGTAGACAAGTTAATAAAAATCAGGTTCTAAATTAAAATGATATGTGTGTATTTCCCTTTGAGGCATTACGTTTTGTTAAAAACCATCGCTTCTTGAAATACCAAATTCAGTTTGATAACCAAAAAAATATATCCAAAATGTTACCATGCTCCCAAAACGAGATTTCCGGTTGAAAAAGAAGACATGACCTATTTTATGAAGTATTTAAGCAAATTCTAATCAGTCTGAATATTCAGAGAAAGCAAGTAGAGGGTACTGTTTATGAAGACTGAAACTCACTGGATTGTACAGAAATATTTACCTTTGAACTAAAAACTAAAATACTGCCTGAGTTTGTGGAGGGAGAAACAAAAAGGTGGTAAATCAAAAAAATTATCGTGAGATAAACTGGTGTTAAATCATTTACCTAAGCAATTTAGCCATAAAAGAAGTTAGTTGCGCCTGAAACCAAAATAGGTTGTGTTTCATTAGGGTTTTCTGAACTTTCGACCCTACTCGTCTTTAACTCGATCCACTTTCTTGTATTAATCATTACGCAGATCCTACTCTTGACCTACGTTAAACGCGTTTATCAGTACAGTCAAAATCCTATCATTTCTAACTTTAAATTGGTGTAAAGTCGTCCAAGCCTCTGGTTCTATGTTAGGCTACTATGAAGCATAATTAACAGGTTCCCTTTGGAGTAGTTTTTATTCTCTTTGGATGTAATCATGCTTACCCTTGCAATCTTGGTTGCTTTTCAAAGTTGGCACAGTTTAATAAGGGGACATAAAAGTACAAAGTAAGAAAAAATAATTCTTTTAAACATAAACATTCAGACCATATCAATTATATTTTAAATGAAAATGATCTTAACATTAAAAGCACTATTCCTTTTACTTTAGGATCATGTCTCTTTTTGTCATTTAGGGGCTTCAGAAGCATAGTAAATGTAGGAAAAATACTCAATTAGAAGATTTGGTTGTATGATTTGCATAGGGAGCTTTATTACTAACTCATATTTGCAGTTTTAAACTTAAGTTCCTAAGACTAAACAGAATCCTTTCTAAAAACAGTCTTTGTATGACACGTATAAATTTATTTAGTATTCTCTCTATATTTCTATTGAAATAATTTTTAACACACGATATAAAATCGTCAAAGCTGAGGCTATAAGTGCGGTTTATGTTATTAGCTCAATGGCAATTGTTTTTCAAAATAATGTGAAGAGATATATTCATGTAAGACATTGGATAAACACAATCTTTTCTCCTCTGAATATTAAAGATATTGTAGTCCGTCAGTAGCTGACATCCTTTTATTGTATTTTTTGCCCTCTTTTACTTTCTTCGCCCTCGCCTTTGGGGTCAAACTAATCAACTTTGATAAGTCATGCAGGGGAATAAATCAGTTGATCGTTAGTGTTTAAATTTTAATAACATGATAGGGCATGATCTTTTGTGTTTTGATAGCTGATGTACTTTATTTGATAAAAGAAAAGAGAGAAACCAGAGACTGCGTTTTCTGTCAAAAAGCAGAATCGGCCACATTACATGAGGCAACAATTTGTTTGTGGCTAAAGGAAGAAAAAGCAACAACAACAACAAAAAAAAGAAAATAAATACTGGAATTACCAACAGTCTGAAAAAAGGCCTCCGTGAAAAGTATGCCTGTGTGAGAAAACATCCTGAAAACGAACTATATAGGGAATTTTACATTGTAATCCCCTTTTACGTAACCACGGCATAAAAAAGAAGCTGCATTGCTTCAGAAGCATTTAGTTTTCTCCAGCAATTATTGTTTTGCAAACTTATGAGTTTATAATTTCCCTTTGCGCTGTGTGGTAGTTGGTAGAAAACTATTAGAAGTATTAAAACCTGTTGGCTACCTGTCACAAATTGTACAAAATAGAACATGACATCTGTTAGTGTTATAAGTTGAAAACAAAGTTCTACGTTTTATTACTTTTAAGCTGACTTTGAAAGTCAAAGACGTTTTTGAAAGTATTTTTGATATCAATATCATTTTATTTTTGAAATAAACATTAGTTTTATGTAAATACGGATATATTTAAAACTTCTCTATCTTTGATATTGCAGTGGTATACCTTAATTGTCGTGTTAGTTAGCGACGGGGAAATAAAAAGAGCGGATAGCGTAAAGGACGATGGAGCAAATGGCACGGTAAAACGAATACCTTAAACAGTCTATAATGAATAAATCAATAAAAATTCGTGAGGAAAATCAACATACTAAACCACCCGGCCAAGTGTTTGTCTATTAAAAATCAAGGCTAAAAGAAACAGCTCAACAATATTGTGGAAAAATCCGAATAGTATTTTGTAATGATTGAGAATTGTACAAGGGGAAAATTCACCAAATGTATTGAACTTTGAAAAGAAAAGAGAGGGGAAATGTTTAGAAAAGAATTGAGTTGACCCTAGAAGTCAAAAAATTCAAATCATATGAAGAAGAAAAGCACTTAGAAGCCAATTACACAACCTAGCTGCACAAGGAAAATTACTTACACTCATAAAAATATTTATTACAACGAGAAGCAACGACTCCGTAAAGGTAAAGGCTTTAAGAGAAATGAGTCACATGGGATACAGTAGACTTTAATGGTACCAAAAAGGAAAGCTTTTCAGAATACTTCCTTTAATAAAACCTAAAGAAAAGACTTTTAAAAATCACATTTTGTCGATGAATCAAAAGCTGAAGAGTGCCAACAAACTTTTGACCTATCAAACTACCAACATGTCTCTAAAATCGATCAATAATATCAAGTGAGATAAGGAGGCAAGCATCTGTACAGAGGTTACAACAGTTCCACATGTAAGAACGGACAGTAGACATATAGAGATATAAATAAGGTACTTTCTACCACAGTACAAAGAATCAATATTTTTAGAAGCAAATGTACAAAAAATGAATATGAGAATCTCAAGGAGGACGTGGAGAAAATGAGAAACCAAATATCCTTATTGATGAACATTCCACAAGAGAGAAAGCATCCTCATCAGGGTTTAATATTAAAATTGTTTTTGTATTTATCCTTGAAGTCAATTTTGGGGTTTCAGATCTCTTATCGACAGGTCCTCTCAAGTCATCAGATAACTGTCTTCTTTATATGGGGATGCCAATATCTATATATTTTCCTGACTCGAGGTAGTAGCACACTGGTTTAGTTTTTATTTCATTGGTTCTTGATTTCCACTGTGTCCATGAAAGCAGGGAAGGCATATGTCGAACTGTTTTGCAAAAATAAGACTCATAAATCCTGGTCATGTTAATTTGTACAATATTCCGTTTCGTATCGTTTTTTCAATTATTAGTTTTAGAGAAGGCATAGTTGTTGTAAGCTTTCTCAATCGCAAAAGGTGCATTAATGCGACAAAGAATACTTAGAAAATCTTCATTTCATTTCCGTCTATATTGGATAACCACTAAGAAAAATGTGTTTCTTTAAGTTTTTTCAAGGTTAACAAAATTACAGACAAAAATGCAGTAACAATTAATATTAATTTAATATGCTTACACGAGTGCTCGTTTTGTTTCATTTCAAAATTTTTAAATTAATATTCAATAATCATTTAATAAAAATGATTGAATTAAGTCAACTAAATTTAAATAATTCAATTTAACACTAAACTATCAACCTAATACTTATGGTGAAAATGTTGCCTCTGACAAAAATCAGGGAACAAAATCGCACAAATGCTATTGCAGAAACTAAGCTGTACTTTAAAGATGATGGGGAAAAAAAAGGAAAATCAAAGATATATCAAAGATAGTCTTTTTGTATAATACGACTGGATGTCTTAAACGAGTTGATGAGCCAGTTGAAGCGAATATTGAGTTTTGAAGGATTCAAATAGAATTTTCTATAAAAAACAGACCTATTTATTACCAATGACACTAAGCTTTTAATCTTGAAATATTAAGAGCGCTCTCTGTTCAACAATAGATGGTCAAAACTCAATTAACTACATTTACAATAAAACAATAAAAAAAAAAAGAAAAAAGATGATCTGGTTTTTTTCATTGACGTTTTAGCCGTCAGTTTTTGCCAGAGAAGTTATCTGTTTCAACGCCTCAGTTAATAATTGTTTCATTCCGCTTCCCAATCTTTAGACTTTTGTCTGGAACTGCAGAGGTGAATAAGGATTTTCTCGTACTTTTTTTAGTTGTTTTTTTGTTGTTGTTTTTTTTAAATGATAGCTGTGATCTCGGAATCCATTTTATTGCTTGTACAATTGATACCTTTAGAATTGTCAAATAGTTTCTCTTGGAAATCTTCAACAGTATCAAATAGCATCCGACCCTTCGTGCTATCAACATGTGGATTCAGTAAAAGGCAGTAATAGGGTTATGTGCATTTTCTGTAGAACTATATCCTACAATTGGCATACCATACAATTTCTAAGGATACAAGGTTATCAGCCATTGACTGTGTACTTCAATTTTTTTTAGGATTTCCTTATTCATCAAAAGGCAAGAGCTTTAAGAAGATCATAACATGTTAAGTAATTAATTGACAGTGCCCCTAACGGACTTATCGTGACACTGAAACCATATTTACAGTATTGTTGTAGCTTTGGTCTTTGCAGTTGCTCAAATCTATTTCTAATATTTGAAAACCTCAGTCATTTAGTCCATAAGGTCTTCCATGCCATGACTATTTCTTGGTAAAGATATCGAGAATCTCTTTTTCTGAAAGTTCATTGTGAATAGCACATTTAACCGAAAATAAAGTGTGCTGATCGGCATTAATAAAGTCAAAAATAACAGTCACCAGAAAACAAGAAATGCTTTGTGAGTTTGTGATGAGCTTGTGTGTGAACTTCCTAAGCTCTCCTGAAGATAAAAAGTTTGTTATGGATGGTTAGCGATAAAGCCTATGGTTTCTAATTCTTTTTTTACCAAAATTTAGCTATGTACGAAAAGTTTCAAATTTTAATGCTAAATTCATACTTCTTAAAAAATATTGTGGTGAGGAAATACAAAGAGCTCATTGTTACCTTGAAAACGCAGACCCCTTTGAGAAAGAAACTTTATCACTTTAACAACCTGACAGAAAATAAGGGATAGTCAGGAGCCATCCTAAAATCGAAACTGAGGATAAATACCGACGTTGTTATGCTGATTACTAACAGAAATACCCAAAGTTTCTTCTTCTTGGTTGGCTCAATAGGTAAAACGAAGGATTCGTTCAGTAACTTGGGTTTTGAGTGTCGTCTTGGACACAATTATTTTACTTTTTTAAAATTGTTTTGCTCTGCTGACAAGCAAGAATAGAGACTGAGGACCAGTAACCTGACACTTTTCCTGATGAGTAAGGTAAATGCATTGTTGATGGGATGCTTTTAGTCAGCATGGTAATTCTTTCTTTGATACAACAAACTTTTCCCAACAAGTAACAACCCTTTTGGATAAGTTCTCCTTTTAGGTTTGTGAATTGCCACATGTCCAGAGAGAGTTTTTTTATCCTGTTACTAAACAATGTACAATTGTGTTAAGCAAACAATTCTGCATCTGGGAGTTCTTTTGTCTGAAATCTGTGAATTTTTCTCTTTGACAGAAAGAATCAGGTATGAGGTACTTGGAGGTTTCTCACTTACTAGTTAACACGTCCCTCCCACAATATCAGCTTTATCGGATTGTGTAAAAGTGTAAAAATCTTCTCTGCGTCAATAATTATTGTTTTGTTTTACAAAACATTATCATAGTAATTTAGATGGTCACTCCCTTATTAAGTAATTATTTTTTTCATTATAAAACATATTAGTAACAATTTACTTCTACGCAAATATTTGTTTTCTTACTCAGACTGACTTAACATTAAATATTCCATTCTATAATGAACATAACAATGATACAGTTTAACATATCATACTATACTGACAGAGGACTGTTACTACTACTTCTACTTATGATAATAATAATAATGATGATAATAATGATGTAATAATAATATAATGATAATAATAATATTAATTATACTACTACTACTACTAATAATAATAATAATAAATACAGGTTTGTTATTTAAAGTAAGAGAAGTACCATCTACATAATTTTTTCCTTCTCTCGACCAAAAGGAACTTGCAAACAGAGCAGAAAAAAGTGGTTTTGCTTTGTTGTAATTTACCTATAAGTTGCTGTGTAGGTTTGCTATCAATCAGATAAGCTGTCAAAATTGAATATTCGAACCAAAAATTTGCGACAGCCTTTGGTCTATGTTTACTGTGATAACCTTCCTTAAAATGAAATATGTTGCTTAGTCTTAGTTTTACTTAGTGCTTAAAGAATGCCATTTATTTATTTTTCTTCCCTCAAATACTGATTATATTTTCTTGTCTGGGACACGTTAATCAGAGATAAGATCATTAGAAAGAGGATCTTTAATTTTAAGGATTATAAAACCTGAGATCTTAAGTGTAAAGACAAATGTCCCAATGTTTATGTTTCATTAAGGTGAGCTTAAGTTCCCTCTTGTTATTAAAGGAAAGGACTAAACGTTTCAATAAATGGTTAACTGATAAGTTATTAACCAAGAGAGACGTCACCTTTTACAATTTCTGGAGCAATCATACCAATAACTAACCATAAAGGCCCTTGTTAGGAAAATCTTTTGATTGACATTGGTAGTGAAGTAAGTGTTTAGCTTTATGAAAAGTAACATATGGGTATTAAAGGAGAAGAAGACATTGTAATTTTAATTTCTATCAAGTAGCCTCCCCAACAAAGTCACACTGAAGTGTAAGTTGGTTATTTTATCATTCATAAACATTGATTAAACGTGTTAATTGATAAAATAGATAGTTGTGTTTTATTTGCCACGAAATGCTAGGCTTGTGAAGTTTGTATTGCCAAACAATAGATATAGTTAAACGCTGACGAGTATTATTGCGTTTACTGCAATCTATTTGAATACCATGTTCATGTTATTAGGAATAAGTAAGGTGTTAAAAAAATGAAATACTGTAGGTCATCAGGCAACTAAATTTCATCATCCAAGAAAACTTCTATTGTCGTACAATATGAAAGAAAGTGTTTTAAAACTGCTGTGGTTTTCATGGATCAATACTTAAATTTTTAATAGTTCTGCTTTTTGCTTAGTGTCTTTACAGTTTAAAAAATTTAACTTAATACTATATCAATCATAAAAAATGTATTGTTGAAAATTATCTTTTTGTTACCCTCAATGTTCAGAATTTATTTATACACTTGACAATCAAAACTATATATACCTAACATTGTCAAGCTAGTAGCGAAGAAAGCGTTTTGAAATTATACTTGAACAAAATCTACTACCAAATGATCAAGCCATGTTAGTGAGGAAATAGAGTTGTTTTCATTTGAAAGATATCTGAAGTCCCCAAATTCAGTTGTGATGAAAAGCACCTGTTTGTATAATGTTTAACGTGAATGGTGGATACGTTCTTTGGACCAGATAATAAATACTGTTTTTTTTTTCTATTGCCTCTTACTACAACCAATAAAATGTCAAATAAGGTAGCCCTGTAGTTGTTAACTCAAGCAGTTGGAAGTCTTCATGTCACCTGCTCCAAAGTGTTCAATTTTAATGACGTAACCCCCGTGACAATATACTAAGCAGAAAACATCGTCTTTATAATTGATCTTCCCGTTTCGTTGTTTTCAGATTCTGGGATGCAGTAGACAATCATCTGGCCATATTCAGGGAGCCATGAAATTTCTAAGCATATGTTTATTACTAGGAATTGTACTGGGAAACAGTGAGTATATCTCTTGTAATGAACTCGTCAGTACTTTTTATCCTTTGCTAAAAATATTGGCACGGAAACCACAATGCACTTAATTGCTCCCTGTGATTTAAATTTATTTATATATATTTATACATTTTTTTTAAAGTTATAGATACATTTTTAATCCCTGTAACTTTCTTCTTTTAAGCAGTAATGACAATTTTTTTTTCAATAATATTTGGTTGTTCTGATAAAGTATACTGGGGATTGAGCTGTGGTTTAACATGCTTTGTGTACTTTTAATTAGAAGGAATAATATTATATATACATATGTATATACATATATATATATATATACATATTTGTATTAGCTGTTAACACGTCTTCTTTCGCTGTACTTTTAAACTCGGAGCGACTTTCTGTCAAGCAAAAGAATAAAAGACTGACAAAAGTTAATAAACTACCTCACTTTACTGGCCTTTTCTACGTCTTCAAAACTCGTGTTAATCCAATTACAAAATCCTTTGGATGATAAGATGGAGAATATCAGAATTAAAACTTGATAGAATGTTTCGACCCCAGGTGAAAGATTTGGTTTTGAAATCGAATATTATGAAACATTATTTTGTTAGTTTTGAAGCAAGTAGTTCATGTTTTGCTATGTTATTTTCCAAATTCTTAGGTTTCTAAATATTCGACTGTTTCTAAGTTTATGACATAAGTTAACTAACTGTCTGAATTTTTTTCATTTAATGTGGTACTTTATTTGTCACCGAGTTAAGTTAATTATTGTGATTAAAGCTTTGTGTATAACGCGTTCAGATTGTTATTATTTTCAGAGCCAATATTATTAAAATCTTTCTAAAGTAAAAATATCATTCTGTGTGTTTCATTATGTTCTACAGCCGTTACAGAATGAATGTGGTAGGCTTTGTGCCAAGAACGTTATACGCTGGCTTTTCATTTATCTATAAAATACCCTTTATTGGAGAATTGTCATTTGTGTTTAGATGTGAAAAATTGTCAAATGATAATCTGCTTTTTACAAAAAAGCGAAAAATATTCACTGCTGGAAGAGAAGTATGTTTGATAGAGAAGTACTTTTAAATAAAAGTTACGGTAATATTGAAGGTGTGAATGCTTTTGTTTCTTTACTAGTGAATAATAACACAACAATTGAGTTTTTATCGGTATTGAAGACCCTGGAAAGTATAGTCATGAAATAATTTCTCGCATATATATATATATATACAAGACTTGCTCCTCGACAGATCATTTATATAGCTTGTGTTTATACATATGCTCAAATGACTCTCCATCAATTCTTGATTTGATACAAACACTGCAAAAATCGTATTGGATTATTGTTTTTATGACGTCTGGCAACTGAAATTTTTCCTGCTTTGTTTTTCGGCCCATGGTCTTAAAAAACTGGTTACTTCCTTAAGTCGATAATATTTTTCAAAAAACATTAAAACAAGCTGAAATAAAGATAGAATCTACTTATTAGATACTTCTACTTTAGTTATTGTCGTCACTTTGTCTTTAGCTAATAGAGGGACATATTTCATGTTGCTTTGTTGATTGGTGATTTTAATTATAAATAATATATTACAGGTTAAATATACCGAAAATTTTGATTGGTGTACTTAAAAAGAAATAATTCCCATTTACCTAGCTTTACAACAATTGGAATTCTTCATAAATACTCCATAGTAGCAACAAGTCTTTTACCAATGGATTATAAGAAGTCTATTGGAAACAGGTTATTTTTTTAAGATCATGCACTTCAAACTAACTTCTACATCAAAATTTTGTGTTGCTTTATTTATGGCAGTCTCGGTTTTCTATTTTATGTAGCAGGTAAAAACAAAAGGCCATAGGTGCTACCTGCTATTATTAATACCATTATTAGTATTTTTAGTAATAGCATCATTGTCGTTGTATTCTTTAATTACTCCAACAATGACACAGCTACTTTAATGATCAATAAGATCAGGACTAGTCATCCAAAAATATTAACCGATTCTTATAAATTTGTAAGATTAACAGAATGATCGTTTTCTTTTCAATTATCTTACCAAGTTATATGTGTTTGTTCATATTCTTTATTTCTGTTTACTTGCGGAAGAGGCAAGAGGTTTTCAGTAGGTGAAAGGAGAAATACTACAGCTGTTTCTTATTGGCAACAGCCATTTGTTTTGCCATCCATTTGATTTAACAGCTCTTGTAAATTCGATTTTCTAAACAAAACTGTTTAAGCTACCTTGAAAATACACAAAATTACATTCACTGAGAAAAATACACTCAAATGAAATGAGAGAATATTGGTATATTTTTAGGTTATGCTAACAGTATTTTGTAAATTAAGTCAATAACATCATGTTATAGAGGCAAATATTTCAAACAAACCGGATTTTAGTATAATCAAATAAGCATTTTTGATAACATATCTCTCAAATAAAAGAATTTTCTGATAGTTTTTGTCCTACTCATTGTAATGGGGCTTAAATTAACAGGTTTATTTAATTCTATCAATTCCTAAAAAGACCCTTCTATATAAATATTTTTAGTTTTTTAACGTCATTTTTCCCCAGCAATTGGGGCTCAGACGGTGCCGTTCAGAGGGACTTTGACAGTGACAGTTTGGCAGTGAGGGATTTCTTGGCAGGATGCCCTTCCTGACGCCAACCAATGGCTTTTTTTTCTTTGCAAAGTTCCAAATTCTCCTCGACAGCTCGGGGTATCGAACCCGGAACTCTTGGTTACTGTGCAGTTGCACTAACCATTAAGCCACGGCTCCTGTTATATAAATAAATGACTATAAAATTACATTACAAGTCACTTACAGGTATAGCACAAACCATTTTAAAACTTGTATTACAGTAAAAGGTAAATTTTTGAATTTATTGAGAAAATTCAAATTTTTAGTAACTAGTGCCTCTGTAAGGGTATCTAAATACCCTTTATCCATAAATCTAACACAGCCACTCTGATCAATGCTCACAGCAAGACAAAATAATTAATTTGTGGTTCAAATTTAAAGATACGTTTATGAGTAAGTTGAATATTGGGAGCAGAGTGATAATCCATATAACTGATTTATAGCTGAAAGTTTGCAGTACCAAAAAGAATCACAGGAAAAACCCCTTAAAACACTCTGGTTTTAAAAGATCTTATTTATATTAATACTGCAATAGTCTCTCCGTCCTTAAACTAAAGTAGAAGCCAATTTCTGCCCCGAAATATGAAAAAGTGCAACTTAACGTCTCCCTGATGAGGACCTTTAATTTATCTACAAGTAAAAAAATGTTGTTTCTCCTTTAGGTTTAGAAAATCACTGCTTATCATAGTAATTACAAATACAATAGCTTTTGTATATTTCCTGCGACTCCCTGCATAGAAGGAACCCATATACAAAGCGGCTATTAACATCTTAGTTATTTCATACGAAAAGTTAGCTTAAATGGACTAAATCCTATAAACAAAACCCATAACGTACAGTTAATTGTCATACTATCTTAAGATAAATTTGTACTCATATTAAACATTCGTTTTATTTCAAGAAGCATTTGCATAATCGGTCGCTATTCCTAACTAAAGGTTTAATGTATATATATAATTATATATAAATTATTTTATATGAACATTATATATACATTTTATATATTTATATATATTTATATATAACTGATCATGAAATCGAAAAGAACTTTGAACAAATTCAAATTTTCATGTTTTCACAAGTTCCAAACTGCTATGGATACTCATTAACAGTAATTCTTTTGAAGAAAATCGAAAGTAGATTTCGTAAGAGAAAAGAAAATAACTATTTTATATTGGGGACTATAAACTTATTTCTGTGGCTGCACAATGTACATTTATTTAGGCATAAACAATAAACTCTACTATCCTATACTTTGTTATCCTATCCTATCCTGTACTATACAATATTATACTATACTATACTAAACTGTACTATACTATACTGTACTATACCATACTATAATACAATATTATATAATACCTTAAATCTATATTCGCCACGTTGCCAAAGAAATTTTGCAAGATGGCGAAATTGATTCACATCAATTCCAAACAAAAATTCTTTCGATTTTTTGAAAATTTGATTTTGTTGAGTTTTACCCATCCATTTCAAAGAAATGAATTGACAACAGAATTTGTTATGCCACCAGTATATCTCATGTTTAAGCTGACAGGGTCAACATTAGAAAGCAAGTACGAAAATCATTCCTATTAAATGGTGATGTGGTTTGGATATATTCATTGGTGATGCGGCAAGGAAATAAGCCCTTGTTCGATGTGACCATTGGTTCGTTAGCATGTGCTGAAATATGAGAACTTGAAGGATTGTACTTACTCTGAAAGCTTTCGACACTGCTTCATAAAAAACAAATTGGATTATACAGGTTTGGTCTTGTCATTAACAGCCATGAAAATTTACCTAAACTAGACTCAAGAAAGATATTATTAATCTATTAAAATCTGAGTGACTGTCAATTTCTATGGGAACCAATCTTACAGCATTGCACTTTCTAGGTCTTTCCTTAGACCTAACCTCTTGAAAATTTCACCTATCAGGAAAAGTAAATAACACCCCAATGTGCATCAATACCAAATGGAACCATCCCCCAGCTATTATAAAACGACTTCCACAAACTATAAATAAAAGAATATTTGACCTTTTTTATATGGAGGAGTAATTTAACAAATCAAAAACGACCTATGAAAACGACCTATCATCTATTGGCTTCAAATAAACCCTTTCCTTTGAGAAAAGGCATGAACCAAACACAAAATGACCACAATCACGTATAATAATTTGGTTAAATTCCACAAACAACCAGCAATTAAAAACCAACATAGTCAACTATTTTTGAAACTAGTACGAAAACACTTCCCAAAGCAACATAAATAATACAAAATTATCAATAAAAACACCATCAAAATAAGCTATTGTTGCACAACAAACATAGAATCAATCATGAAAAAGCATAATGGCAAGATCCTTAAAAGTAAAATCAACACGCACAGTGTTACATCAAAAAAGTGTAACAGTAGAACCAACTAAAACATTCCTTCAGAGGGTACATGGGGCTTATCTAAATTCCCATTTAACGTCAAATTTTCGTATTATAATAAACAGAAGGGTGATTCAAAAACATTCTACTACAACCAAAGAAAGTCATCCTGCCAACTTAAAATGGTCAAAGAAACAGAACCCATTAAATACATCTGGAAGCCTAAAAACAATAATACCTAATTTGCTATTTGTTGGAGGATAGTGAAAAAGGCAATTGTATACAAATGTGGAACAAGGAAGTGTGAACTTTGCCTATCCGAGAGAGTGACTATTGTAATAACAGAGTTCTTTATCTTCCTTAACAAACGAAACGAAGTTATCTCTACGTGCCGAAATAAGTTTTCAGTCGACGATGTAAAATAGCTATTGTACTCGCTCTTGGAAAATGTCTCTCCGATTACCTTCATAAGAATTATTTTTAATGGGTATGCATTGCAGTTTGAAAGTTGTGAAAATATAAAAGTTTATATATTTGCAAACTTGTGTTTTGATTTCGTGATACTCTGTATTAATGCTCTATCTTTATATCGAGCACTTCGTGGTATCCTAGTATACTACCGAACCGGTTTTACCACACACACATACACATATACACACACATATATACACACACTTATATATCCAGCACTTTACAGTATAAATACTATCCTTCGGTTATTCATTAACTACATTTAACTATATGCATGATAAAAAATATTTTTACAATGAAAAATTTCCATTACTTGCCCTTTATATAAGGCTTTATCTTTGACTGTTGTATTTTATTTGTTTTCTCCGTCGCGACTCATTACCAACACTTAAGGCTTTGTTTGAACCCCAATATATTATGGAAACTCGTCATTAAAAAATAAGTGCGACAAAGTATCCTATACACCCCTGTCCTCTGAAGAATAACCAAAGGGGCAAAGGGCATGACCAAAGCTGTAATAATTGTTTAAAAATCTGATAGTGATATTTCGGAACTGTATTGTTTAAATATCTGACTTTGCATGAAGTTGGTATTTCAACATGAAGGTAGAAAGAAAATCCCTTCCATTATTTACTTTCCTTGAAATGAAATTTGCTTGCTCATGGTTTACTGACAACCTATTTACTTTTAATCAATTTACTCTCTTAATTTTTATTGTTCAATAGATTGTTGGTATAAACGGTAATTTAAGGTTATGAGTTAGTTACAAAAAAAAAGCTCAACAAGGACCGGTAGGAAATAACTACAAATATATTTTTTAGTTTGCTTGATATCATGTTTCCATCTTGAATAAATTACGAAAGCTTAGAATTATCAACAAATCTTTGTTTTGCTAATACCATATTTTGATGTAGCCTGCATTACTTTGTCACAATTTTCCATTCCAAGGTTTTTGACCCTATTAATAACATGCTGACAAAGTTAGTATCGCAGGCAGAATCCAATCCAAGTTTTGTGATCAGAGGCTAAAACAAATAGCAATTGTGAGCCGTGGAGGATTTGTTTCAGTAAAGAAACGCTGGAAATTCAAAAGAACATTTTACATTACATGGACATAGCCTTCTGTTAGTTTGCTATATATCGCTATCATTGTCTTCTCGTATTTCTTAATGACCTTTTTTAAGATGAATATTTTGCCAAAGATGAAAGATTTCGTCAAAATTAGTATTACTTCTCACCAGATTGGATTTTTAATACTCCTTTTTGCTTTGTGATTTTTGCCAGGGTTAGGCTTACGTTAGCAGTGATTACATCAGATAAACCTTTCACTTCCTAGTTATAGACTAAATGGTACCGTAGGTAAGTAGTCTTGAAGAGCTAAGTCCAGTCTGGAGCTCTCGGACTGAAAAATTTCTGGCTCATTTTTTTGGAATGTCTGATCAGAGGCACGTTCTGTTTGCCGACATGTACTTACCGCATGCAAAGTAATAATGTAAAAGTAATTAGTGTGATTTAATTACTTTATGGTAGAAAATGAATGAAAGAGGAAAAGAAAGAAATAACTATTCTGATAACTTTCAAAAATGTGACTTTGGAAAAAAATGGCAGGGGTGCAGATATAAAAAATACCTTATTTGCCTCAGTTGAACACTTCTGTATGTTTCATACCATCTGGTGGTCATGTCTACCACCAATATTTGGCAAGTTATTTCATTCCAAATTCGATGTGAATTATTTGCGATATGTGTCGACGGACCAGCCCTTAATAACAAAGGATATGTTTCGTCTAATTTTATTTTGTTAGTATTTGCTCTTACGCATCTATTTGAAATGTGAAATAAGACTGTTTTTCCTTTAACACAAAACAAGTTAATTTTAGGTGGTCTTACAGCTTTTACTTTTCTATTATACTTTTTCTAATTAAAACAATCCATTCTTCAGCAATACTAACAGGAATATGCTTGCTACTTTCCTTAACCTCTGGGATACAGAAATTCCTTTGATTAACAAATAATTTTATTTTGAGTAAAAAGATAAGATTTTTATGAAGTATTTCATACACTCTTTTTATCTTTATTATGGTTGAGTTAAGTTGCTAGTAATTTAGCCTTTACTAAAAGCAAAAGAGCCTATTGGATTGTATGAGTGCAAAGTATTAAATCATTAATTAGCAAAATAAGTCATTGATAGCAGTTTGTAGATATCCTTTATTGTACGTAGATAAATACTGTCGCTGAACAGCTTGTTGCGAGGATAATAACAAAAACATATAAGGAGCAAGAAAATCACCATGTAGAACTCCTTTCAAAAAGTATTTAATTGTTCTGTGCTACCACTTGTGAAATTACTTTCGCTTAAGTTGTATAACATGAAATTTTAAGTGCAGGCATTAGTGGCCTAGTTAAGCCATACTGTTTTCAGTTTTTCAAATACACTGCCCTCTGTAAATTGAAGCAAAATCTTGAAATTTGGAAAGACTACCGACAAACCTTAAAAATTAGGTCTTTTTATATATTTACATAGGTTTAGTACTGTTGCTACAGTTAACCTTTCTTTGTAAAGCTATGGTAGTTTCTTTGCAATGGTCGCTTCATTGTGGGACCAATTTATTTACCAATATCTTATAATTAGCCTCTCTGCGGCACTGGGTACAAAATGTCAGTAGTAAATTTCTTTAAAACCAAAAGCCTTTCTTTTAAGCCTATTTTCAAGTAATTACTTTATATCTGGTAAAGAATTCTTTTAGTTTTGTATCCAGTTTTTTAACAAAATTGTTTATTCAGCAAATTAGTTTCATGAGCTCATTCTGAATAATCACCTTATCTTGCACGCTACTTTCCTATATATTAACACACGCGTTGCTTGTAAGTGTGAAGTTGCTGACTGGAAAACACTGGCGAATGTTAGTGTTAACCTTATTTTTGGAAGTAAGTCATTACTGTTGGCTTTCCTAGTACTCTAACTGCTTGTCCGAGTAGTTTTATAAATGACTATTTAGTAACTTTGTTCTTCACTACGATTTTTAGCATTGAGTAAAACAAAATTTCACCTCTTCTACCAGTTCCTTTGTTTATATTATGTAAAACTAATCTAAATTTTACACATAATATGTATTTTCAATTTTAATTTTTTCTCCTTTTTCCAAGTCCTCTTGTTCTATATCTTATGTGGTGTTGAGGCATTTTTAGCTTTATCACAATTAATCATTTTTTCTAGAATTTGATTTTCTTTTGTATTTTGTTGCAGTTTTTTTATCTTTTCACATGGCATACGCCTGATTCATTTTTGTTTCTTAGTTTAATGTAATATTGTAAAACTTAGAACGTTTTCAGTTATAGATAACAGTTGCTATTTCTCGTCTCTTGTGTTAAAAATGTGTAGTGATTTCATACATGAATTCGTTACCTATTTCCTATTAAGTCATCACTACCTTAGAACTAATTATAACATATTTTATTTTATTTACCAGAGTAGGTAACTCATCATAGTCGAAGTATTTTGAATAGTAACTAGATTAATGTCAGAATTTCAGTGATGGAAATTGTAGGCTCTGCAACATATTGCATTATTTTTTCTTTCTTTGTCTATTATCGTATAGTTCAGCTGCATTTTATAATCTTCCAGAAATTAAAAAAGATTTAGTTTACCAGAATATTTTTTATTTTTTGGGTTGAAAAGAAGATAATAATTAATTTTTATTTGAATGACGATTTGCAATTTTGCTGAGGATTTTTTTAATATAATGTTTGCTTTTATAGTCAGATGTTCCACCTTTGGTGTTTTCATCACCTTGATAATGATTATAGTAAGCTTTGTTATTTCTTTTAGCAATTAAAATAGCTCACTCTAAATTGATTACTTTTCTTCTCTAGCTATAGAGCTATATAGATGTAACAACTCCTGGTTTAGATTTATATGTTGTCTTGGTGAAAAATAAAAATGAGTCATTATGTGCCAATTGATTTGTTAGTTTTTACTTCAGATACTCTTGGATTATCAGAGGTCCAACTCACGAAATTGTCTGAGATCTTTAAGGCTTGTTTCAATATTATTATTTTCACTCAATGTCCAGAATTTGAACAAAGAGACCAAGAACTTCATAATATAATCTTTAAAAGAAAATGCATGTTGAGTCGGTAATTTGAATTTATTAATTGGTTCAAGAAAAATGAAACATAAAACTTGTCTATTTACATCAGAACAAAGTTGCATTGATTGTTCTAATTTTAGTGTTGACAGATTGGCTTAGCAAAAGTCTTGAAAGTAATGAGTAATACAAAATTCAATAAAATAGTCTCACAGGAGCCAAAAGTTTTTACTTTCTTTTATGAAGACGAAACAAAAGCTAAACAAATACTAAGGACGATTCATTCTTATCAGCATTAAGCAAAATTAAACACTGAATACTATAAGCATACTTCTGACAGTTATCCATTTAAACCATTTTCACATTAACCCAAATGTCTCTGACCGCTTTTAAATATCATTAAATTTGGTGGTTTGTTTCAATTTTTATTAGGAAAATGCATTACGGCAAAGACTTATTAAACAATTTGATCCAACAATTCAGATGTTACGGATGACTGAGGAAGAGATATGAGTGAGCTGTGACCTATTCTTGGTAAACACCCCATACTTCCTCTTTCATTTGAACTTTTACCTGAATACTCTTTCCTAACTCAAAATTACTTTGTGGTATATCTTATGAATAAATAATACCCAACCCCAAATGTTTCTAAAACAATTCCTTAAATAATGGATATTTTAATACAAAAATTGATCTGTCCTCACGTCATTAAATTTCTGACCCTTACAATACATGTCGTATTTGAACTCAAGCTATATTTTATCTCTAAAAATGCCTTTTTTTGGTCATCATACTTGGGTCTAAGCATGACAGGATAAATTCAAATTATGAAAACTAAATAAAGATCAATAATGAAAAACACCTAACTAGTTAATTAGTAAACATAGCAAGAATTCATACAGCTGCTAAAAAATGAATAGGTTAATCTGTCTATAGCACTTAGTTACAGAACATAAAAAGAATGAATTGCTGATTGAATAATATTTTAGATTTCTTCAAAACACCTTTTAAATGAGAAAAATTTAGGTACATTTAGCCAGATTTTTACTTACAGAATTTTACTTCTGCATGTATTATCTATGTTGCTTGAATAAAAGTGAAAATTCTGTATGATATTAACAAATTTCCGTGTTCATTTATTCTTTGGGATGCAATAGATTTTTACATCAGAAGAATGTGTTATTGTTCTATTTGAGTTGGGGTACTTTGTAAGGTTTGATAATTTAAACATAAGATTTTGAGAGAGACGTTGTTTGAACCAATGAGTTTTCAAAAAGATTTGGTGTAAAATGCAACTCCGATCGTTCGATTCGTAAAGCGGATAACCAAGAAATCAACAAACACTTCTTTGAAAACGATTCAAAGCAGTTCCCATTTTTTGATTGTTTTTCTTAGTAAATTTTTAAAAATTTAGACTTAACTCAATGCTATTTTATTTTAAAGGAGACATTTCCCAGACCTCTTTAATCTTTACATGGATATTAATTCTATAGACACAAGATAAAGATGAAACAAACATAAATTTATGAAAGTGTCCACTAAATGTATATACTGAAAATAGGCAAAAGATTTTAATATTACGAAATATTATTTTACCTTATTTAATTTTTGGAATTAAAATGAAGCAAACTGAAATAAAAAAAGTAAATGTCAGTAGCGAAACCTTAAACATGGAGTAAACCATTGTTATTGCGCTAGTCACTTTTTTCATCCTTACACTAAGTCTTTTTGGAGTTGTTGAGAAAAACAATTCGTAGTTTAGTTTCCTACATTTCTATCTCATTAAAGAAAGTTATTTATTTCAGAGGAGATCTTTTAAAAACGTGAAGTGCTTTGATGATACATGAATGTAGAAGACTCTGGAAGGCTTTATAATAATCAATCTAAGGACACAATAAAGTTGCGTTGCTTAGTTTGACTAATTTTCATTATCATCCCAATTTTCAATTAGTAGTTGGTCTTTTCACCGATGATAAACTAGGCTACAACACCTATTTATCATCATTATTATTATTATTATTACTATAAATAAATATCACAGCATAGTAGTAGCTGGCTGGTCTTTCTACCATCGACCTAGTTTCTCTAGGTTGGGATTTATAGCACTTTTCTTATGATGTTGGCCGAACCCAACAGTGCCGTCTCCAGAATCAGTCCAAATTCTTTCGTCTTAAAGTAGAGAAATCCAGTCCTGAATTTTGTACTTGGCTCTGAGAGGTCCAATCACTATGGGGACCATTTTGGTAGATGTCTTCCACATGCGGGTTATCTCCAGTGCCAGATCCTGTTATTTCTCAATCTTCTCAGATTCTTTCTCTTTGACCCGAAAATCCCCAGAGACAGTGATGTCTATGATTGTGGTTTCCGAATTCATCTTGTCAACCACCACAGTATCAGGTCTCCGAGCTTCAATTACCCTGTCAGTGTGTATACTGAAATCCCACAAGATTTTGACTTTTTCATTCTCCAACACTGGTCAGCTCGGTGGTCAAACCAATTTTTGCTCCTCTGGAATCCATGGAGGTCATACAGTTCCCAATGGATGATCGAAGCAACACGGACATGTCTCTTTTTATATTTACCCTGTGCCAGCTTCTCATATTGCCTTGTATGTGCATCACCGATTATTATTATTATGATGATGATTATTATTATTGTTATTATTATTTTTAATGCTATTATATATTACCCAATGAACAATAAAAGCCTCAATTTACGATGTTAATTTTGCTTCTAAATGATAAGAAATCAGCTTCTTTTTTATAATAAATTAATCATTTTAATAAAACAAATAACAAAAATCAAAAGAGGAAGCTGGAAGGCTAAAGTCTCACTCTGAGAAAGCTCGAAGATCATAAATCAACCTTTCCGTCACACTACTGTAGTAAATATTTTCCTTTATTTCAGGAAAGTGTTATCTTCATCTGCATCAAAATTTACTCACCAATTTTCCAAATAAATAATGGAAGGAATGTTTTTTCTTGCACAACAGGAAAACGCGAGGTTTTCAAACATTCTCTTTCTTTCTGGATTAAATTTTTGTCTTTGACCCAAAAGTAATTGCGGAAGTCTAGAAAAAGATAGACGTACAGGAGAGTATGTCTTGTAGTTCGTGATCTTTTATGATATCATCATCATGACCAGTAGTTCCAACAGATAGTAGTGTATATTCTTGGTCTTTGCCAGTATTTTGAGTCTGTTTTCTTTTGAGCAGTATTTTTCAAATTGTAGCTCGTAAAAATTGTGAAGCAATTTCGTTTTCAAAACTTACGATTTCCTTTCTATCCTCTGCCAGTAATAAGTGCTATTTGTTGTCCTATCTTCAAAAAGAGATTTTTCCTGACATGTGACCACAGAATTAGAATAACTATATAACCATTATCTAACGTGATAAAATGAAATTATATTAATGTATGAATTATTAAATGCATATTATTTTTTTTCTTTCTGATTATGTTTATAGTACCACTTTTGCTCTTCCTTTTTCACAAAAAACCATCGTATCTAATTGCCCAACAAAAATGATTTTTTTGTGGTTACAAAAATGAATTTTTAGAATGACTTACTTTCACCTCGTTTAACCCTACAGCATATGTACTTGTAGCACAGTCAATAGAAAAATCATTACTTCACCGATATTAACAGCTACTGTTCACTTGTCTTCCCACCTTTTTTTCTTCGCTTTGATTTGACTATAACAAATAAAACTAACTTCAACTTCAGCCTTGCAAAAAACTAAGTTTTGAAACTTTTTATAAGCTAGGCTTGAGGCATCATACCACTGTTCAATTGAACGACTTTTAACTCAGGAATTTGTCCACAACTTTCAGCAACTGACGAAATCTCTTCTTACAGGGACGCATAGCAAGGATGCAGTTGAATAAGATGTAATAATAAATAATGTTCTAATTTTTTTGTGTGAAAAGAAAATTTAATTTTTGTACTAACAAAAAAGTAGATTGAAAAAGGGTATTGCATGTTTATTGTTCAGGTTCCCTGCAGATACTCATCAGTTTAATTTATTTATTTTGGTTTTTGGCAAAGACATCTTCAAAAACGTAATTAAAGTGTTAAGGATTTTTCCATGCCACGTTTAATTCCTTTAAGCTAAGACGTTTTGTTGTTGTTTTTTAACCAATACAAATTTTACTAAAGGAAAATAATCTGAGCTGCTTTTCCATGCTTTTTAGAAATGTTTTTATTCTGCTTTTCTTTCTGCTTACAATTAAACCTAAAGCAGACTGCATGTTGCCATTAATTTAACTGTTATACAATCGTGGGCAAAACCAAATCTATTTAATATTTCTAAGATTGCAGTTAGCTCCCAAGAAAAAGAAAATGCTATTTAGCATCTTGTGTTATTAGTAGAAAATAATAATAATAGTGATAATGATAATATTGAAAAAAAATATCAATAACAATTGCATTGAGTCTTTCAGCTACGAACCTTGACGCATTAATCAAAAAGGATTTTGGAATGAAACATGTCCGTCCTTTTTAGAATTGGCCTTGACAGAAGTTGCTGTATTGGCCTCAGCTGTTAAGACGCCCTATAACATATTATTATTATTATTATTATTAATTATTATTATTATTATTACCAATATTATTATTATCATTATCATTATCATTATTATCATGATACCGTTCTCTCATTTCTGTTTGCTCTTAGTTACTCACAAAAACAGCTATACATACTTGAATTGACGATGGAGTATGAAACAAACCTGGATAAAAATGCTTTTCGCATATATGAAAAATATCGTTCTCTGATTTGTGATTTACATTCCAGCTTTTCGAAAGTTAGTTTTGTAAATCTTTCCATTATTTCTTTTGGTATATTCGGTCAGTCTTGTATTACGTTCAGTGAAATGTGAAACGCTTTCAACACCGACAACAAACACGAGCGCTTTCTTTCCAAAATTTCCAATATAATCATTCGCACAACATACTACATATTCTGTCGTAGAAACTAACTGTGGACAAAACTTGAACAATTGTCACTTTAAAAATTTTGTTAGTGAAATATTTAATTTTGTTAAATAGGCAAGCCAATGCAAAATACCTTGAATAGTGAGGTGAGCCAAGCAAATTGGTTTTTCAATAAATTGGTTTTCAATCCCCCAAAGTATGCAGCTAAAACTAAAAATCTATGTTAATCTAAGTCATTGTTACCTGTTATCTACAAGTTACCCTCTATTGGTAGCATGTTCTTATAATTGACATGTAAAGCTGTTGTTGAGCAGATATATCAATAATTGTGTAATTAACATTTTGTTACTTCTTTTCATTTTTCTTGGCTTAGTACAAACGATCTGGTATCTGAAAATTACAGGTCACCGTGACTTTTCGTTATTAAACTGTTGAACAAGTTGTTCCTCAACTTTACTGAAGTTTGCTAACTATTTTCCTTGTATGTAAATCTAAGAAATTCAATTCATTTTCTTCCAGTTTTTGTACTTCTTGCATTTCTACAGCAAGAATTCACATCCAGGCCAGCAATTTTATATATTGTTGTTTTTGAAATTCCATCCATTGCTAATTTATAAATTCTTATCAGCATTACAGATAAAAAACAACATCCTGATTTACGTTCCAATCATTTGGAAAGTTGTATTTCACGTCTCATTTTAGAACCTGAAAAACAGTTATACAATTATTTTTTTTATTAAACTTTGAATGCGGAAGAGATTTCCATTCCTCTTTATTTCAGCTTTGTGCTGCTTTTACAGTAATGGCTTTGTCCTATCTATCATTGTTTATTCATTTGCCAGCTTTAATTTCTGCTATTGTTCTATCCTTTAGGGGTGAAGGTACTATAATTTTCTTGAATTCGTGCCCTCAACGAATAAGGGTGCACTCAACAAAATGAAGGCAAAATCACAATTTTACACTTCAATGAGAAAATGAAAATTATACATAGCACAAAAGTTAATCATGAATGAAAGGTCTTTTAGTGACTTTTTTAGTGTGCTGAATAACCACCTTCACGTCTCGTTTAAAATAACAACAGTAATCTGCAAGAAAGTTCGCATCCCATCGATCCTGGTAGCATTCTTTTGATGACTCGAATGTCCTGGTGGAAACGCTCTCCCTGTTCTCCACTTGAGTCACCGCAGTTCTGAGGGAAATAGTCAAAGTGGGGCCGTAGAAAGTACATTTTGACTGACATGCGAACCCCTAATTTTTGAAAGTTCTTTAGGAGTTCGTCGACTTCCTTCTAGTATTCTTCACTCTGTTTCAAGTTTGTAATTACTGATTTACATAACAGCCAAGCAGACAGCTGAACTGCACTCAGGGCATCATAAAACATTGAGTCCTTCATACGTTCCCTAATCTGAGGCCCATAAAAAATGCCAACCTTAAGCTTTTCAAAACATATCCACTGATGGAAAGTAAATCCCTGCCTTCCATGTCCATTGCGTTTACAAAGTTCTTTTTAAGTCCCAGTTTTATTTGTAAGGGTGGAAGTAGTACCTTCTTTGGTTCAGCAACAGGGCGAGATCAAACATTGTGCTAACTAGGTTCCATAACAACATACTTCATCCCCACTGATTTAATCAAATAGGTAATGTTGTTGCAGCAAACCAATAACGAGTCTCTTTGGGTTGTGAAGAACTGTCTGAATTCTCTTTCACGCTCTCGATACTAGTAGAACGTTATTACAGGTGCCAGCAAATTGTTCTCACAAAAACAAGAGCTCAGAAGCTGTGCCGTTTCCTTTGAGAGGTTTAGATCTCGTGTCAGGCCATTAAGATCTGCTTGTGTCAAAGGCGCTGGCCGGTCATTCCTCTCTGACATGTATTCTTTGCCTTATGTTCTGTCATAGGTGTTATCAGATTCCAATCAAGAGCTAAATTTCATTGCAACATCTGCCTCAGGAACAGAGAGGTCTGGACCATTAGGAGCTGATCTTATGGCAGACAGAACATCAAGATACTAAACACTATGCTTGTTCTTGCGATTGATTCCATGAAGATTAGTCATGCAAAAATAGCAGTCTCTCAGATGATCTCTACTCTTTCTCCACAACATAGGAACAGCGAATGGCATAGTTTTCCTTTTGTTATTTCTCCAATCCCGCAAGATCTCAACTCATGCTTTTGCAGCTAAGATGGGGTGCAAAAAGCTTGTCCTGGTCTCCAAGCTTAACTCCAAAGTAAGCATGATATGCCTTCTTCATAAATCAATTATATTTGCAGGGCGAATAGGAAGAATCACATCACCACATATATAACTAAACCTGTCAGGATCATTTGTACATTTGCAACCCATTTTCTTTTGATCTTGAATACTAAATAGTAACACTACATTTGTTCCTTGAGAGTTCAAGCCACATTGATTGGAGTTCAGCTCTGATTAACAATAAATGACCATTCGGGTGCAAAGAGAAAACGTTTCAGTTTCAGTTTCCTAAAGTTAAAGACAGATATAGTTTGAGATTAAGGCTGCTCCAGCGTGGGCCAGCTACTACACTGTCTATCTTGAACTGAGTACTATTCAAGGGTCTAAAGCTTCACAAAAAATATCTTTAAAAATTTACTTGGTCAAAAAAAAATGGATGGAAACTTTGATTGAGCCCACCAAAAAATAGATAAATCATAAATTAAATACATAAATTGAAAAACCTTGAAACTTGGTAAAAAACATTTTAAACGCAGGGCAGTGTTATATGTCACTTGGCAAACCATTTATTTACATCGCATTTGAAAAGTAATAAGAAATACTGCTTTCCATATAAAAGTTGGTCTTGTGCGTAGTAATGAACCTTTTACAATTAGTTTTGAGTTTTCGGAACAGCTGGAAAGTACACATTTATTAAAGGACAAAAATAATGGTCTTACAATTAAAGATGTTTATTGCCTCATCAATTTTAATAAGGTACTAAAAAAATGCTTCGATGTACTTTTGTGTGTTCATACAGCAGCCAGAAAAATAATGTTCCTTTCAAAGATGTTGGTAAATTTTCATTCTCAGAGACAATAAGCTGTGTATACGTTTACGAACTCAAAGCAAACTCATTGTTTGTGTCAAAACTTTGTCCTAATGGTGCTAACACCGATAATCAAATTTTCAATCAAAATAATAGTAATGTATTTAATAAAAATTGCTTAATACAAACAATAAAACAAATGTAAACAAAGCGGAAAATACAAAATACAGGTATGATAAAATGAACTTTATTTCTAATGCAACTCATGGCAGAGAGCACATGGAAAATATGTGCTTTTTTAACATCTAGGGTAGTAATCATTTCATTGTTGTATCTTCGACAATAAGGGAAAAAATGTGAAAAATACTGTAATCTCTCCTACCAATAGGCTAACGTTTTTCAAAATTAAACGATAAATTACTGAGGATTTTAGAAATTAGGAATCCCAAAGTAATAAGGTGTTCATCCTAGACGTTCGATCCATTTTTTTCCTTCTGAAACATAGCTTTACCCCTCTTTAACCTTATTCAAACCAACAAAAGAACGACGTACATTTTTCGAACAGGAAAGTAGCTTCCTTAGTTCAGTGTAAGGGCTAAAATGGGTTTTATTTCCTAATTTGTTATTTTAATTCTTTCTAGGAACATGATAAAATATCTTATTGGTACAGCCCCTAGGGTTTGTAAGGATATCTTAATTAAATTGTTTAATTTACTTGACATTAATCCATAGTGCTAAATTCTTGGCTATATATATATATTTATATATATATATATTTATATATATATATATATATATATGTATGTATATATAATGACAAAATGCCTAAAGAGGGAGCTTGTATTAAGAAAAGATTCCTTTGGCCTCTTATGTATTACATTTTTTGAAATCCTTTAATTATAAAATACAAATATTATTTAGTAAAAAAACAGGTTTTTTGAATGAAATAAATTGCTGATGACAGATTGTGAATTGGTTGGTGCTGATGAAAGTTTGTAGATGGTCAGGAAAGGTTTTTTGTCATAAGATTCGTTTGTTTTTCTCAATCGTTTTTGTAGAAATTTTTTTTTTAACTTTCAAAAAAAATTAAAGTAGGTAAGAATTAGATTGGGTTTACACTAATACCTTTTCTATGGAATAATATACATTTAGTATTTACTTAATGTCCTGGGTATGACGCTAAACTGCATCCGGTTGTGGAGTTACGACGTGGGTGAATGAGGTTACCCTTTGCCATAACTACCTCCAGGTCACCCCTGGGCAAGGTGTAATACGTGTTAGCCAGCCCTGGGTAGGTGGAGCTCATCAGCCTTGGTTGGCAGTTCATCAAGGAGAAGGAAAACTCCGATTTTAAACCCTAGGCGAGTATGCTGTGCCTTGTAAAAATAACAGCTTCCTTGGTCTGGGCAGCGGCTTTCCAAGGGCATCATTGAGGCAAGTAACAACACACCGTTTTTTTGGTTTGATATGCAGATCGATGAGGCTGATAATCGACATTGTCAACAACATGGATTAATCATTTCTAGTTAGTTGAAAACCGCGGTAGCTAATAGGAGTTGGGACCACTAATCCTGAATCTTTTCCTTTCTAAGGCTTCGATAACAACCGGAAAACTGTAAGAAGACGTATTTACTTAAGGAAAGACGTAGACTATAGCTACTAAGATGCAGCTGATAACTAATCTTTATTGTCTTAAGAAAAGTGTAGACTAACCTTAAAACTTAAAGCCATAGATTTAGGTCAAACAAATAACGGACAACAAAAATGTAAACACAGAAACTTGAGGTCTTTGATTTTCAGTACCAATTCAAATACCACGCATTACCTTATGCGATCAAAAGGCTGGCCTTTATCGGGCCTCCAACTTTCTTCAACTCAGTCATAGTGTTAAGTCGTCCTTTTTTCTTCACAATCTTCCACGGCTTTCCATTCCCTTTTTCCATTTAACTATCCATAACAGTATAACTAGCTTTTTTAGACTTTGAAATGACATTTGACATAGGTAGAGTAAGTCATTGATATAACACAGTTGTTGGATATTGAGTTGTGATACTGTGTGGTTCATGATATGCGGTAGGAACACGAATTTCATGTGTCAAGTGGCAATTAGTTTGACCTGCGAAAAGAACTCATGTGTAGCTGTACAAATGATTATGTAAATGTATGCAGCTTATTCTCCCTGCTGGAGTTGTCGCTTAAATAAAGGAGAGCTCAGGGGAGTTACAGATAAATTAGTAAACTATTTTTTTTCATAGAAAAATAAAGTGATTTGTATAATATTGGCAATGTCTAGTAAGATGTATTAAATTGCTAAGTAGAGTATAAAAAGCATAGATCTACCTATTTAAGTAATTAAATCACAAAAATATGATAAAATAGATTTTTTTTAACAAAGGAAGGTGCTAGGAATTCAAAAACAGCAGTTCTGGAAAATTTAACAAAAAAGTCAAATTGATCGGAATTAAAGTTTGCTTTTTATAACAGTTCATTAAATAATATAAGAAAGTAAATGTAGGAAAGGTTGGCTCCATGTTTATAATTATCAAAAATGTTTATAATCATCAAAAATTCTTACGGTCCAAAGCATATCAGTCAAACCTTACAAATAAGTGCTTTAATGATTCATTCCATGGGAAAATTGTCTTAATAAATACATTTCTTCAAATTTATGTTTTTTATAAAATTGCCTTTGCTTAGTAAGTTGTTTTTGCATCAGACAGAATTTTATTTTTAATATTACCTACAAAACCTCTAGCTTCTTACTGTCATGAATATTTCTTATTTTTCGCTGCCCTTGATTTTAAATGAAGTAAATACCTTTAAATTTATAGAAGGTAGAAATTTGTTTGCTCTTTCCTGTGCATCTATTTCTTAGCACCAAGTCATTAATTAAGAGGTTGACATTATGAAAAACGAGTAAGAAACTGTACCAGCTATAAAATCATCATAACAGAAGTTTTTGAATGATGAAGTTTGATCCTAATTTTCGTCTCCTTTCCTTGTTTTTCAATTACCTGCATCATTTTTATGTAGCTAGCTTTAAAACTATTATGAAATTTTTAAACAATAGGTCTTTAATAATCCAAACCAAATAAATTCATTTTTGAAAATAAACCCAGACTTGTGAGTTTTTAAGGCATTTATTCCCCATAGAACTATCCTTCTGGATTGTTAGCTATAACACCTGGAAAACAGTTAATAAGCAAAATCAACATAAAATATATTTTCTATCTTATTACATTTCATTACCTATGACACTGAAATATTGTGCCCTGACATTGATACGAATGTACTTTTACATCACTCTACCTAATGTGCTTACCATTTCGGCTTTACCTCGATTCCTATTTTACGACACAACTTGTAATGGATTCGTCAATCCATTCATATCCATTCTTACACTAGCTTTGAGTGAACTTATTGCATTCAGTAATGATATGATTCACAGTCTCATCAACCTGACCACACTTTCTTCATTTACTTTCTTATTGTGTTTGTTTAATAATATTGGCCAATATTTCTTGGTTATGTGCTGCCATTATCATGAAACGTTTGAAAACAAGGTTACCAATACTAAAGAAAGATTCAGTTATCAAATGCTTTACCATGAGCTTTATTTGTTGTTTAGTGTAGCTCATGTTATCATTTCTTTTTCTCATAAAAAAGCAAGATTTTCCCTTCACAGTCCAGAATTTTCTAGAACTATCTGCTGTTTTCCTATTTCCATTGAATACAAAGTCTATCAATGAATTCAGAACTTCAGTCAAATTTGAATGGGGTAGTTTTGTGTACGTAGAGAAGTCAAAGGTGGATATTGACATAGCATCTTCTTGTTCAGCTGGTGCAGTCTTTCTAGTACAGGTTTAGAGTTTTCGATAACCCAGAATCTGTAATACTTCTGGTAAAAAATGGTCTTTCTGTGAAAAATGTCTTCCTGATGGAAAATCTTCTTAAAGATTATCGAAATTAAATGGCTAAGGGCTTTTGTAGAGCAGGACACAGAAGCAACGATAAAACGGGCTCTAGATGGCGTATAATGCATTTTAGGAGTCAAATACATGAACATGAATGGCAACAAAAAGAACTGTTGTTTTATTTTCAGGTTAAACGAATCACATAGTTCTACTATAATGTTGACGATTTCTTCAACAGAAGTATTGCTGAGTGTATAGGTACTTGAAGGGTTTGTATTTAGACCAACTTCTTTCAAGAACCTTAAAATATAGAACCTTTTGCAAACGATAGCAACGTTATTGGACGCTTTATCGATCGGAACTAGGACAAATTTTGACTGGAGGTTACTTAGATGGGCAATTACTTCAGGATTCTTCAGGGTTGGTTTCACTTAACGTGGTTTGATTTTTGTCTTTAGTACCGAGATTTTCTTGTTTACCTTTTCCATAATCGTATTGGTCCAATTTTCAAGATCTTTCTTATCAATTATATATTGATCAGATATTTTATCAACGAACTCAACAAAACTATAGGTATAGTCGAAACACATTTGTTAAAATTTAAGAACTGAGCTTCGCGATAGTTTGGTCCTTTCGACAAAAGTTTTCGAAGTTTAGAATTTTCAATAAATCAAAGGTCACCAGTCACAATATGATCATGATAATCATCACAGAACGTTGACAGATGACATTCACATTGAAGCATATTTTTGACGACGAATTCATTCCCCATTCCGTTGATTTTCAAACTTGAAACTACATTCTTATAGATGAAGAACTTATTTCGGATTGGTCAAAGCAAATTAAAAGTAACAGTTGGAAGGTTTTCTTAGGACTTAAAATATATATATATATATATATATATATATATATATATATTTATATATATATATATCCAAATTACTGAAGGATTTATAACATCTTTCAATTTTAACATTTCCCTTTCACTTTCTTCCTTTGGGATAAACAACCTTCCTCATTATACATCATTTTACTATTAGTATTATTATCATCACCATCATCATTATTATTATTATTGATATTATATTACATTATTATCTTTTTTTATTCTTTAAATATTTTGTTCAAATAGATAATCTACCCATGAATCTTTAATCTCTTTCTCATGAGAACAAATGATAATAAACAACCAAGAGTTCTATGGATTTATTTTCAATTTGTATTTCTGGGACTCTCCCTAATATTGGCTATCACAACAGATTTTTGAAATCTTTCATTTGACTTTTCAGAGCAGCAAGGAGTTTAATCATCATAATTACCTTCTTCTTAGTTCATAGGACTTTAATCTCCATCTTGAGGACTTATTATTTTCTATCTTTTTGTCCTAACAAATTTCCATGCAGTCTCTAACCTATTATTACTATTACTATCGAGTGAGTGCACACCACCTAATGATGAACGGATGGAAAAATAGCATTCCCCGCTCAGCAACAGGCCAGGAAAGATAAAAGTAGGTACATGCACTTGAGTCATAAAAGTGAAATAAAATAAATAACCAAAGTAAAATGGCAAGATGACTTCAACCTTGCAAGTGCCATCCCATAACAAGTGAGGAAAGATTGCTCAAGCTATTGTTGTTGTATGCCAACGTGTCATGACTAAAAATATCTTAGTAATTGCACTAAATCTGGTATTGCAGCATTGAATTAAGACTGGATATTTGTTATTGCCCTATTTGGTAAAAAAAACAATAAATTGGCCAAAAAAGCAATGTTATATTGTATGCCAATAGACATCTTTTATTTTTACTATTATTATTATTATTATTTTATTATTACTTTATTATTATTATTATTATTATTATTTTATTATTACTTTATTATTATAATTATTATTATTTTATTATTACTTTATTATTATTATTATTATTAATTTTTTATTACTTTATTATTATTATTATTATTATTATTATTTTATTATTACTTTATTATTATTATTATTATTATTATTATTATTATTATTATTATTGCTATTATTGTTAATAAGATGTCTTTGATTTGCATTTCAAGTTCAAACATCGAGGAACGACCAGTGAACTAAAGGGAGTGAAATAGAAAGTTTTGCTGTTTGGAAATGTTAGTACGTACAGTTTAAAGATGAAGATTAGCTAGGTGGTTAGTCCTCTTCTTAGGTCTTATGCTGGGCTATTAAGTACTATTTTTTGGATTTCATGGAATGATGGATCTCCAGATATTTTCTCCAGATATTGACTTGTCCTCCTCTTTATCATACCCAGGGCACCAACTACAACTGGGATAGTAAATCTCTTCAATTTTGATCTGGTTAAAGGCACGCTCATTTTAGCTAAAAGCAAGGTGTTATTTTTCTTGTCATTTATGACGTGTCAGGACGGTTTTCGTGTATTGTGGGATTCGTTTTGGTCGGGAAATCCCATAACATGATAAAATCGTATCCTTTCGTAACCGGTTCTGCGTGGTGCTCGTACCAGTTATCATTAGCTTTAACAGAGGAGTGTGTGCAGATTTTGATATTGCCCAACCTGGTTGTGACAGTTTCTGTACTTTTCTAGTGTTACGATTGAGTAACCAGAGACATAATGCTCAATTGTTTATATTTTCTATTCACAAGACCTAGATTTCGGATCTGCATCATTGTGCAGAACGTTACCTGATAATTTCAGGTAAACAAGCTTTGGTCTTAAGCAACAAGTATGAAACCTTTCATTTCATTTTTCAGTCAAGAGCTTCTCACCTACTAATGGATTGCGATTTCATCTACATCAGCATGTTTAGCTTGAGCTGCAAACTGACTCTGGTGGAGTTTTTCTTCCCATCGTGTTCCAAGCCGTTTCAAGTCGATATTTTTAGCCATTTTTCTTATATTTCGGGGCTATTTCAATTGGTTTTAAGTGATTGTCATTTTCCATTTCAAGGTTTAATCAGCAAGAAAATTTGTTACATTCCAATGGAGATTTTTAGAGTTTTGTGCAAGCTCAACAATTGGAGCATCCAGTCATTTGTGTTACCTAAGTACTTGAAGAGTCTCATGGTGCTGGTTTTGCCTGAAAGATCCAGTTTCTTCGTGCCTCTTTCTCCTCTCTTTCTGGGTATGTTTAACCGATCTATCTCTGACTTTGGGTGATGCATTTAATAATAAGTGAATTTTCTTTCTAATTTTGGTATCTAGCCTAATAAGTTCGCTTACGTTCCAGTTTATGACACTTAAGCCATACGTTGCCACCAGTATTGTAATAGTATTGATAGCTTTTATTTTCTCTTTTGAATTCAAAACTGTCTTCATAATAGTTCTCACTCTGAAAATGCGTTCTTTCCTGACCATTTCTTTCATTTTTGTGTGTTGTATCCCATCTCCTTCATTACACTTAAGCATTTGTAAATTCTGCCGGCTCTAGTTCTTTAATCACATTATCTTCATCAAAAATTACATTGTCTGCACTCGTCAACTTGCAGCATTTAGATGTTGCCTTAGCGCATTTGTCTAATCCGAACTCCAACCCGATATCATCACCAAATGCTTTCACAGATTTTAAAAGCCTTTTAAGTTCTCCATTATTACCGGCATACAGTTTCAAATCATCCATATAAAAGGGCTGCTTTGCTTTCTTGTTACTGATCCTATATAAAAAATCTGGTTCGTTTAAAACTGTATAAAGGGGTTTGAGTGCCATACAAAGAGCAGGGGCAAGAGAGAGTGACCTTAAAAAATTTCCCTTTTTTTGAATACCAGCAAAAGATAAGGTACCTTTGTATAACAGAGAAGAAGATTAGTTTCCCATAACGTCATAGATGTTTTCAGAATATTAATAAGAGAACGGGACACTTTAAAAAGATCCAAACATTGTAAAATCCTTGAGTGAGGAACGCTATCAAATACTTCTTTGTAATTAATCCATGTCATAATTAAACCTTTGTGTTCAGCTTTCTCCCTTTCTAAGATCCCTTTTCTTGTAAGCAGTTGGTCTTAACAGGGATATAATCCTTTTCTTCAAGCCTTAAAAATCTTATATGTATATTTTTTGAGATAGTATTGGTGTTGAGAGTTTATAGAATGCTGATAAAGACGTAAATGGGATTATTGTTTTCAGGGCTTCCGATATCATTAATTTTCACAAGCAAGAAGGGAATACCTAAGCAAAACTCTTTAAGAACTGTGTCTGGTACTGTCATTAGTTTATCAAAATTTGAAGCTACTTTAGAATGTATACAGTTTAAATTGTCTAGCCAAAAGTTTGGAATCTGGCTTACTCCTGGAGATTTCCACCTATGCAACTTTTATGTAACTTTTAAGTGCCAATTTCTTCAGCACTACTGTTTGTCCAATTCGGGAATATCTTTGCCATTGTTTTCAAAATCTTTTATTCATTTAGAATTTTTGTTAATTTTTTTTCGTTGCCCCATATATTGTTCCAGAATTCATGAACCTGTTCCTTTGATGTCACTTCATCCAATTTACTTGCTGTTTTTTAGTTTCATTGGTAGAAATTTTCATCGTCAGTTTCAAAGGTCTTGTTTTACTGTAGAGCTTACTCCTCTAGGTATACTCCCTTAGACTTTGGGCTTTAACTTGGAGCTTTGGTTTTAATTCCTCTTTGATGGAGGGTATTGGTTCTTCATTCTCTATATCATATGTTCTCAGTACCCTGCTAGCTTTTCCAGATCTTATTTCTTTATCCTTCTGTAGTTCCTTAAGAAAAATAAAAATTATTTTCTAAAATCCTCTGATTTTTCATCAATTTAGAGTTTCGATTTAGTGTTAGTGAGTTTTCTTTTGTTATAAATCTTTTTGGTATTTTTTGCTAAGCGCTCCACAAAATTAATGTTTTCAGGAGATTTTGATAACACTCCTAGAAACTCAATTAACAGTTCTTATCATTTTCATTTTTATCCATTTATAATTAGTAAAACGATCAGTATTTGGTTTTCTGTAATTAACTATGTAACTTTGTCTATTTGACAGAATAATTTTTTCTCATTAGTAAGGAGTTTTAATGGCCACGAAACCCCAATTGCTACATTGTTACAGTAAGAGAGAGAGAGAGAGAGAGAGAGAGAGAGAGAGAGAGAGAGAAAGAGAGAGAGAGAGAGAGAGAGAAGAAATATTTGTTTTAAGCTAAACCTTAAGACTTACAATAACGTGGGATTTTTTCCTAATAGCTGCATTGCAAATCCTATCAACTATTATTTTGGTAACCTTACTATGAAAGACAAACAAGGTTTATCCAGTGGTTCTATTTCGAAATAAATGTGTAATATCTTTTATTTATATTTATTATTATTATTATCATTTATTATTTTTATTGTTATTATTAATTATTGTTAGTGTTAATATTACTATTGTACAACTTATTCATCGTTGTAAATAAACAAATTAGTTTGCAAGATTTATTTCCATGTAATGGTAAAAATAAGGAAGGAAGTGGATTGAAGATTAGGGGTAGATTTTCCTCATATTAAAGAACAAATACTGCCTCTGATATCACATAAAATAATAGTTGTAAGATACTGTATATGCTAATATATGAAATTAAAGCAACGGCATTTTATTGGAAAAGCGCTCAAGGAATACGTTGTCACCAATCCAAAATCTACCTACCCTTTTTACCTGAACTTGACAGGGTTTTTGTATTGTATCTAATCTGTACAGGAAGACATTTTTATCTAGTTGGAAGAATAGCTAGGAGATCAAGGTTCAAAAAGACCGAAATCTTTTAGCTGAAGAAATATTATCAGTTAGAAGGTTTTGACCTTAAGAGGTATAATTTGAGAGGGGGGGGGGTATTTATTATGTCACGACAATTAACAAACTAGTTTTTAGTTCAATCATAAATATATCCTTTCTTTCAAATTTATTTGATTTCATAGGATAAGTTGAAACATAAGTGAATCAGAAACATAATTTATGTTTTAGTTTACATATTTTAATAACAAAGTTACATATGTAAATTATCAATATTACTAGTGTATCGTAATCTATACATTTTAATAATATAACCTAATTAATCTGGTAAAGTGATCTTGGACACATTCGATTATAGTTAATTAATTTAACACAATTTATGTACACAATTTTTGGCTTGGGTCATAAGTAGGGTACTGTACTAATTTTTGTTGCAATTTACTCTAAATTCAAGACAAGACGTAAGGGTTCGTATTTCTTGTAACCAATTGGGGCTAGTTTGTTTAAACAAAATCACAGGGAGTCATTAAGTTATGAAAACGTGGTTTCATGTTGCCCCGTCCAAGATTCCTTCATGCATTTCACAAGTCCAACTTTAATACTACTAGGTGCATATGAATACCTAGAACTTGGCAATAGCTCTACAAAGAAGGATTTTGAGAAATTCTTTCCTAACAAATCGGAAACAACTGTTACTCCTCCAAGGAGGAAAGAAGAAAAGAATGCGGGTATATTGATTTTTTTATAATTTTTCAGTTGCTTATTTTGAATATTCATTTATTTAAATATTTATTTCTTTGTATCTTTCAGTTGAAAGTTGATTTGCTTCAGTAAGTAGATATGAGTAACGGCAAAGGAATAATTGTACTTAATTGGGATAACCAATGTGATAGTTGGTCTTTTACAACTGCGTTATTCTAGATTTCTTTTAATGTCAGGTATCAAGATGCACATAATTAAACTAAATATTCATTTACATTTCCTTGTTTAATAATTTTTTTTGCCTTTCCAGTAGGTTGTTACCATCTTCCAGTAACCGTATTCGTCATGAGTTCATGCTTCTAAAACAAGCCTTAAACATATTTTTTTGCATAAATATCACTCAACAATTTTCACGTCTGCATACCCCTATCTTTCAAGTGCTTTTAGGAGTCTAAGTTCAAAATGACAGATTAAGAAGCATCGTAACTGGACAAGATAATAAAGTTCTTCCCAGACAACAGTTTTAAAAATGCTTGGGGGAAGGGGTTTTTGAAATAAACTAATGAAAAAAAAGTTTGAATTTTTTCACACAAAAATTAATTTATCAAGAACAACTTAATACATTCTAATACTTTTAAAAGTGATAATAGGGTGAATTATTTTAGCTTCCTTTTGACATATTATAGCTTTATTCTCTTCACATTTAATATAAATAATAATAATAATAATAATAATAATAATAATAAATCTGTAAATAATAGTGATAATAAAAATGGTAATTGTTTTAAACTGTTCGTATCAGATTCATCTGTTAAGTACAATATATAACCTAACGGTAACTAAAAGTTTACATTGGTTGATGAAATTCAACATGTGGATATTAAAACAAATATTGTTTCTTATGATACATGGCAAACTGGTAATGTGAGAAGTAAAAGAAATTCTTTGTGGTAAAATATTAGTATATGGAAACTAATAAGGACCAGATTCCTTCCCAGTTTATTGTGGTAACCGGTTATAAAGTAATTGTGTTGATCAAAGGGAGCTTGACATAGGATTACCAACTGACACTTTAGGCTTGATTTGAGTCTACCTGTGAAGGAAAAATATTTGCCTTGAACGATCCACGCTCGTTTTAAACTCTCATCTTCAGAACTATAAGTTGTATGCTGTACTTTGAGAGAGAAAAACACAATTGTGAAAACACAAAAGTGTTATCAATATTGTTAGAATGTGAGAGAAAGCTGGGCTTATCAGAATAGAGGAGGGATCTGTCAGTTGCCTTTACTATCACTGTAAGAAACTAAAGAGCTGAGTTATGGTTCAAGGTATACCGGTTATGGCAAGGCTACATTTTATAGCAAGCTTTACAAGAAATAGAGTTTCTGAGGAGAGAACAAATGAACATGCATTGAAGCGAGTAGGTTTTAATCTGTGAATATTTTTTCGATTTGAAAGACAGTTGTTTGGGTACCTGCCAGTAGAGAAAAAAATGTCTTCAGACGATGTCTATGCTGTGGCCTATTCAGATTAAACCTTAAAAAGAGAATGGTTCAAGGTAAGTGACAGGAAAAAGCCCTTGGGTATCAATTTGAATACCGTCTTTGTGATTAATTATTATGACTCTTGGATTCTCCTTGGTGTTTGGACATGTATCAGTGTCATTACATATATTTCACCACAAAGATTTTATGTTCTGATTATCCGAGCTTCTTGGAGAATGGCCAGTAGCTATTAGACGGAGAGAAAATTTACCTGACGTGAGGTTAAATCTAGATCAAGCTTTCTTCTTGATAACACTTTAGCACTTACAGTTACATTTATACAAAGACCAACACCCCGTTGGTCATATTCAGAGCTAAGGATACTAAAGATATCCCTTATACAAGTTTTGACAAAGCACTTACTTACATAATATTAAGTTGTATATTTTTATAAAGCCTATGCAATAACAAATAACGCGTTTGAATAAATGGTGATTTTTCATTGAGCAGAAGTAATAGTAAAGTCACGAGTTTCTAGTTCAATATAGTACCGTTAGGTACTTTCAGAAGATAAGACAGCCAATTGTTGATTGTTTGAAGATGCTCACCGTTGCTGTCCTTAAGAAAAATGTAAGTGAGGACTTAGGAATGGTAGAGTCTTGTATACGAATTGAATATATTAAAAGTAATACACTGAAAAAAAAGTTAACAGTTGATCAAGCTTCTGCAGACTTATTTAAATCCGATGCATTAGTGAAGCTAGCTGAGAAACCTACTTTTGAAGTAGTAGTAGTTGTAGTAGTAGTAGTAGTTGTTGTTGTTGTTGTAGTGGTAGTAGTAGTAGTGGTAGTAGTAGTGGTAGTGGTGTTGTTGTTGTTGGTGGTATACGTATAGAGAGTCAAACTAATACATACCTAACTCAGCAAAATGTCTGTCATACACAGAGCCAAATGATATTAATGAAAATAATAATAATAGTAATAATAATAAAAATAACGATAACAATTATAACGATAACAATTATAATAAAAGAACTTACTACAAACATTAGGCAGATGCCAATAGTAGTTCGTTATGAATTGTGAGAAATATATTCGTAACCTAAAAAAACTAGTTTCAACTAGACTTTCAATACTGTATGCAAGTAAAAAAACCGTAATGAAAACAAAATTATTAGTAGTAAACAGTTTATAACTATAATAGTAACGAAAACATTTATTAAATAATTAATAGTGGCTGAGAAAATTGATTTGCTTAAAGGTTGTGTAATGGAAATGAAAAATATCATAAGAAATATGCTGAATAGTTACGATTTATGTAATTGACGTAATACCTTTTTAATTAATATCACCAGTAACATCGGTATGACTTACTTATATTAATTAATATGGGAATAAAACACAAATCATTTGAGTCAAAGTTTCCTCCTCCTTATCAATTTTCTTATGTTTTTGTTTTTGTGTAATACTTCCAATTAATATAAAAAATAAAACTAGCAAATGAATATAAAAAGTGGTTCTTTAGTTATTCAAAATATGTCAATTAATGCTGTTCGAATTTTGTAAAGAAGATTGTTATTAAGTTATGCATTGATGATAAAGTAATTCTGATCATTTACCTAAAATTTCCTACCATAGCTAGCATTCTGCCATCGATTTTGCAGAGATGAGAGGCTACATAAGAAGGCAAAAGTGTTGATAATAAGAACAAAGTTCATCGTTTTATAGTCTCCTTGATTTCATCAAAGGAAACCAACCTCTTTAGGCGATTGTCATTTTTAATATTTTGAAATATTAATCAGTTTGTTGACATAAAAACGCAATTGTCAGAAGAACTTTTGGTTGAAATTTATTTAAGTCCTTTATCTCTGAGAACTCTTATCAACGCAGTCGGGGACTTTCCTCAATAACATTCTCATCAGAAATTTAGGAGAGGGGGAAAATTTGATTGGCATATATTTCGAAAAAAAGTATCAAGTGATAAGAGACAAAAAATTTTCTTTGATTCACATGGTTTTTCATTGGTGTTCCTGATAAAGACAGGATAACAAAGACGTGGGGTTTTGGTATTTGTTTCAAAGAAATGCATTAAAAGTGAAATTTAACGCTTGCCTTTAATTCTAAAACCGTCTTTCTCTAGATAAGATAAACCACAATATTACAGATCTACTAATGTAAAGTAAAATGATTAGGATATCGGTAGAAATTGGAATTTGATTATCTTTTCTTTGAACCTACAAACTATTTGTACAGGCAATTCAAATAAGAGCTTTCTTTTCCTATTTTAATAGATCCTACAACAATTCCAAACAAAGTTATCCACAAAAAGTCTCCTTTTTCAACCGCTTGGGCTCTTATATTTCAGAAAAGCCCTTCATTACCGTGAGAGCAAATTGCGCTAACCACAGAATGAATCAAAAACAATGTATGCCAGATCGCATTTAGCAAACTCTTTTTGTTGTGGGTTCAAATAAAGCTGTCTTCATTTAAACGCCATTCTTAAAATTTTTAGGCTAATTTAAAGGTTTCTAAAAGATTTTGCAGTAATTTGAACAGTACGGAATACTTTGTCAAATATGAAAACACTACGCATTTATTTTTTGTAATTTTTTTTAGTATTGAAAAGATGAATGTTTTTAAGCGCTCCCCTAGCATTAAGCAGATTTGTGGGTATGGGGAATTTTTCTTTTTTCTCGGATGTCAAAATGAATCCATTTATGTAAATTGTAGGAAATGTAAAAAGATTATTAAGTTGCTTGAATTTCTTTTTCCTGGACGGATTTTTTTTATGTTTGAATTATCTTACTGGTACGCGTATTTACACACACAGGCAAATAACTTTTTTTATTTTGTGTAAAAAAAAATTTTCTAAAATAAAAATTTGTTAAACAAGCACAATAACAATTCGCTGTGAGATAACCACAAATTTTTAATCAAGAATAATGATTGGCAACCTTTTACTTGACTTGAACTTTTTTACTAAAAATCAAGTCAAAAATTTCTCAAAATAGTAAATTTTAATTCAAGTAAAATGCAATAGTAAATTTTAATCCAAATAAAATGCAACTTCGTACAAAAATTATTGTCATTAAAACAAAGACAAACTTAACTCTTTCATGTAAATCAAAAAAACATTCTTGGCAAGCATTTTAGTTTTTAAAACAAGAAATATAAACTAGCCCATGTCAGTATTCTTAAAACAAGACTTAAAATTTAATTTTTATTCACCAAGAACTTCCAGAGCAGAATATCAATTATGAATGTTATGAATTATGAATAGTAAATCAAATATGAATTAAAGGTAAAACGTTTTAGAAAGCAGAAAAGCAGTTAAAAGACTAATAGAAAGTATGGAATAGAAAGAGTAATATAAAGGTAAATTAGCACATAAAATAAAACAATTATCAGGTAAAACAAAGAAAGCACATTCTCAACTTCTTGCTAATAAAAAACAGTTTACCAGACAACTACATCATTATCAAACGCTTTGTAAAGGCATTTACTAAGTTCAGCTAAAAATAAGAAATCTTCATAACCTCATTATATCAGGTTAAACAGACAGTAGAATAGTAATAGTAAAAAGAATAGCGATAAGAAAATATTAGGTAGAACCAAAGGTAGTAGTAATAGTGGAAATTTCAAATTTTGTTTCAAATTCAATCAATTGTTTAGTTCTCTTCACTTTTCTTTATCATTAAAATGATCACCTGGTCCACTGAAAAAATGGAAGCTACAACAATTTGTTCACAATATATACATAATAAATAGTTGCAGAAACAACAGTTTATTGGTATTACCAGTGGTTGATGTTTTAGAAAATTAATAGGCAGCAAAGCTTATTATCACATTATTATGCAAATTAACATTAAATTTTAGACATTTTTTAAAGGAACAAATGACAATATTTTCAAACCCAGCATTTATTTTGCAAGAATTTCTGATCGCATTGTTAGTCATGAATTAGCCAAATTATATAATATTATCTTAAGCTAGGCCTCACATTGATTAATCGTATGTGGTATATATTCCTGTATGATACCTGTAAATAAATAGTATATATCTCCTGGTGCTGCTATTTCATATTTGATAAATAATCGACATCAAACAGATAACAAAATTCCATGTATGTAGCAATAAGATCCTCCATACATCCTTTTTCTATTGCTACAATAATATTGTATCCAACAATCAGGTTAACATGATGATTTTCCCAGAATATAGCATACATCTAAATTTTTTCTTCTGGACTTTTATGTTGCTGATGAAAAATAGTAAAGATCCCCAGTTGCTCTTTCAGTGTAAAGCTTTCACGATAAAGCTAAAAAATGAAAATTTAAGCTGAGAAGTTCTGTAAAAAGCAAAACATCTAGGCTGAAAAGTAAAAATAGAGTATACCTAGGAGAAACAGCCGACTTGCTCAGAGAAAGGACAAATGAACATATCCTTTAGTATGAAGACAAAATCAAGAATTTGGTCCTTGACAAATGTTTAAGAGGTGAACACTGCACAAAACCGTAGTAGGTAACTTTGAAAATTTTAGTAAACTGCCCAGATGATTCCATGTTAACCCAAATTCTCCCAATGTCTACAAAAGTAGACTTCTAATCTAATGCTTGTTTTATAGACACATGTAGCATATTTGGCATTAAATTATGTCCGTCGTTATTTTAGGATAGATGATAGGCAGGATGAGCTATAAACTGATATTTAGTTTGGTACTATGTGTCAGTATAAGATATAAGAAGTGTGCCAATTTTCAAAAAAATCTGAACTCCCAACCACGTTCTGCACTTTGCTGTGTTGGCGAGGTAGCCGCCAGTAAAGACGGTTTTAAAGTTTGTATTTACACTTTACAAGGGTGATTCTGTCTAATAAACATACTTTTATTTTGTTATTGAACGTTACACAAAACGTTCATGTCAATAAATTTTGAAGTCTACAATTGTAGACATTGGTAGGAAGTGTTAGCATNCTGACAACACTGGCCACTATCCAGAGTCTGGTCCTGTAAGAAAGTGTGTTGTCTGCCGGCGAAGTTGCTGAAATAGGTGCGATAAGTGCAAGAAGAGAATGCATCTCCAGCTTTGCTTTCAGCTTTATCATTAAAAATTAATTATGCAAAAACAGCTGAATTGACTTCTAGACTGTCTCATTTTATGATTGTAGCATTTTAAATAGCTTGAAAAGATGCAAAGATCATCAATGTAAAACACAATGAGTTGTTTTCAATTTCGTTTTCCCACTTGCTTTTTCTAACAGATTCTACCAATGTCTACAAAAGTAGACATAGCTAAAAGACACCTTTCCCCTCAAAGGATTGCAATCAAACTTTTTACACATCTATTCTAGCCTAAGGCGGATATTTACACCATTTTTGGTAATAAAAGAAGTTAGGGGGACATGCTTGGGAGAATATGGGTTAAGGCACGTTATGGAGGCAGTCTTTACTAAATAATCAAAACCTCTTATAAACACAAAATACGAATGGAAAAACTCAAACAAAATCATGAAAAAGAAGCAGAGATCTAATGAAATCAACCAAATAAACATTCGTGTTTTGAATGAACATCAATTGAACACAAACGAATTAGATAACAAGATTCTGATTATAAAACCCAACTTTAAATCACATTGAAAAAGCATCTTAGGGGAATTCACAATTCTAAATTACAAAACATATCTTACTTACGTGTCAAAAACTACCATTTACTACACAATGTTACAAATGTTAACAAATATTTTTTTCTATATTACAAAATTTGAAAATGGTTCACATTTTTATCAAAACCAGAGCTTATCATCAACCACCCCTCAGTTTCAAATATTAAAATGCTTAACTAAAAATAAATTTCTATTACGTTCTCATATAAATATATCTATATGAGAATAATATATAATTATAATTATTAATTATGAGAATAAAATATAATTATATTTTATCTATTTATTTCAATGATTATTTTGATGTTTTTTGCTCTTGAGAGTGTCAAACGAAAGGATGTAAGATATACAAAAGTATTTCGGTTTTTTAGAGTCAATTTCACATGAAAAAGAATGTAAATTAAATTTGGACAGATGTAAAAAAATTAATAACATGGAATTTGTCATTTGCCAACTTTTTTATCTTTTTTTCTAATTCAATCGACAATAAACTCTTACAAAATATGCCACATCAGTCAAATCTTGAATTACATTACTATACATTCCAATTTCGTTGACGATTAAAAAACCACGTCTCTATATTGTGACTAGCAAAATTAAGTAACATTAACAAAAAAAACCCTGAAATTATTGGCATACTTTCAAAATATAAATTATTTGTTTGGTTATTAATTTAATTTTAATTTTATATATGGGGGATGGCAGAAAAAAACCCCACAAGGCAACCAGATAAAAGACATTCTCATTTAGGTTTTTAATTGTAACAGCTGGTACAGGGATTATATTGTTCTCTATCCCTAGTAAGGTCTTCTCAATGTGATATTTTCTTTGCATTACGAACGACATTGACTGTTGGTTCAGAGACAACCAAGCTGTCCTGACCTAACCGTTATAGCAGGTATCAGGTGTTTGCTTTGCAGATGCTTGTTACTAAGGCTATGGACCATCAAATATATGTTGTGATTAACCTTAATGACTTTAAGAAGGCTATTGATATGGTGTACAAGCAATCTCTCTTTACACCAAAACTTCATGCAGTTAAAAAAAGAGGAGCCTTGGTCAATGGTTTGCTATTTTAATGGTGTCAGACAAGGCGGTGTTTTAGTCATACTCTCTTTTCATTGCTATTGGCCTGGTTATCCGCCACAGTGTAGATGATGTTGATCGTGGAATAATTATCAGCAGAAGATGCATCCTAGAAGATATTAATTAAGATATAATGACGTAATGCAGTTTAAAACCGATTTTGTAAATGGCATTGGAGGTGTTGTTGACCTTGATATAAGGGTCAACAAATAAAACGTGACCGATATTGGGAATCGTCAATCATCAATCTTAGTCAACGGCCAAATTCTTCAGAATCTTGACTACTTTATCCATTTTGCAGGTGAATTTTAATTTGATTCCTGAAACATAAATGAGTTGAACACTATGATTTCTAAAGCGGGACGATTGCTCTGGTGGTCTGCGGTGTTGCATTAATTCTGAAATAAACCCTTTGACAATAACACCTGTCAATATGAAAAAAGGTGACACATTCTACGACGCTTACCTTGGATACATCTTAAATATCAAGTGGTATCAGCAAATGACCAATAATTGTATCAGACATCACACAGAAACACACCTAATACCCTGTCTGGTAAGAAAACGACAACAATGGCAGATACCTTTGTTAAAGAAGGCCAGAATGAGAATCCCTTTTTGCGTTAACGGTTAAGACCTGCTGGTAGGTAAACCAAACCAAGATCAAGATAACATATGTTATAACTGATAGTCGCATTCTAACAACTTCAACTCCTAGTGCTTAGGATTGTAGCAAATGCAGGACCTTTACTGTCACTCTATGCACCTGTCAAGAGCTGTGAAGGGAATTGAATTTAACACATCGTATTAAACATTATTCACTAATTATTATCCCACTAGTCATCATTTAGTGGGATACATTCAAATATCACTTATTTGAGTATGGCTCTTGTTCATCGAGGTTGTCTGTAACACTGACTTGGACGACGTGGAATCAGTTCTTTTCAGCTTTAAATATTGTTGAAGTTTGATGGTTTAAAGTCAATCATACAGTAGTCCTTCAGCATCAAAACATACAGTATTCCGAAGTTTAATTACTAAGAATTTAAAAGATATGTGATTTGGTCTTTTTGCCCCAATTAAATACCTTGTTGTTGTTTTTTTTAAATGATAAAAAACCAAAGCTGCGTCAAACACCTCCTGAAATGATAGCCCCTGCTTTTTCTCCATTTTTTTTAAACACCTGATTATCAGACTGTAAAATAAAATTTAACGAATACTGGTTATAAAAGATGCGTGTTGTCTTTTAAGAACCCTTCTGATGATGTGGCACCAATGAACCAAATATTGTAGCTTGGTAGCCCTTTCACCAAACTTTTTTCATAACCGCAGAAGTAAAAAGGAAGCCGATTGATGTGGTGCTAAAAAGGGATAAAACTATACTTCTTACCAAAGACGTTAATAGAATGTTGGTAAAATTTGAGAATGCCTAGGCCTAGGGCAAAGTGAAATCTTGTTTATACTGACACAGATAAATAACGAAAAAATTGTATAAATAATTTAAATACGTTCTCCACATTTGACTAAATCAGCATAATTTTCCCAACAAAGAACTTATTGCAAAAGAAGCTAAATTTTTGGCATCGAAGAACGAGAGGCAAGAAAAGGAGAATAATTTTGGAAACAAGCTATTGAGTACTTTGTCTACTGCAACATAAACTGTTAACTTACTAACCAAAAAACCCAAATCGAGATTCAGCTTTTAACAAAACTTTATTATCTTTCAAACAATACTCAAACAAGATGAAACAAAGCCAAATGTGCACAGCACAAACTAAAATATTCATACATACATAATTTGCTGTACTTTTCAAATTTCACCTTTTAAAGACATTAAAACACAGGTCCTGGACAAGACAACAATTTTCAAAATTAATTCTTTCTTCAATTGATTTCTACAATTAATTCTTTCTTCAATTGATTTCTACAATTAATTCTTTCTACATGTGATGAGAAATTATCAGGATGTGTACAGCCTTGCACATCAACAGAAGTGATAAGTTAACTGCGAAAGAGGATTTTTGCTTATTTGTTGTGATATTACAAAACAGTAAATATTACCGTGCAAAGATTTTCCTAAGTTAAGAATTGCTATATTCTCGGCAAGCAATATATTCTCAGTGGACATAATTAATGTAAACAATTTCTCAATTTCTTAATTACAAGAAAATACTTGTTTGAAAGAAGTTAATTTTAGATAAATATTTTCTGGTCAAGAGTTCAAATTTTGCTGAGTACAAATAAAAAAGAACAAGTAATAGAATGGTCTTTTTCTGATAACTGCTTCATTGTGTTCATTTTCTTTCCAGTATCTTTTCTGGTAAAGTTAACAGCTAGTGGACATTGTGTTGCTCTGCTTATTTGTTTCTAAGATTTCTTCAGTTTTGGCATTTACCAAAGCCTGTAATTATTTAAACAATGAATGACTTTTTCCTGCTACTACCAGCCCTTTAGTTCTTTTTGAAGGAAAAAATGTCCTAAAATCATCTTTAACCTAAGAAACTCCATTTGGGAGTTTTTACATTATATAAGGTCTTCTCTTCATTTTTGTACCAGATTTTTCTTGTCTTCAATTTTTTTCAACAAAAGCACTGTTTTGTTAACGTTTTTACATCCCATACTAATCTATTGATCAATTGGTTACTAAGCTTCTCTTTTGACTTAAACTAATAAGTTGATGTTTTTGAGTAAATCCACCAAATCGACTTCTTATCATCCAGAGAATACCTCTCAATATCGATGGAAAGGAATTGTGTATGTAAGAGTTATGAATAGCCACCAGGTTTGATATTAAGGTCTACCGTTGGATGTACCAACTGCCCTACAGGACTACTTTTGGGTATTTCTTGTAAAATATCTCTTCCACTTGCTGACAAAAGCAAAAGAAATGAAGATTTTATTTTTAACAGACTTTGATTGAGCCAAATTATGGCTCTATTATTGAAAATGATGATATGAATTTCGATTAAATAGTTACTGATTCTCTCGGAAGAAAGTTTATCGATGTCAGACTAACACTTTTAATATATTTGCTGCTCCTGGGCTATTGTCAATAAGGTTTTGAATTGTCTCTATTAATTGCTCTAAGGGCTCTTTCTTGTAATATTATAACTGATTTATGGTTTAAATTACTGTTATTATTTTTATTATTACATTATTATTTTTTGACATTTTATTTACCGGCACATTAACCTGAATGTGATCGACAATAAAGCTCTTACAATTCAAGAGCATTTTTCAATACTCAAGCTATGTCCAACAATTAAATTCGTGATTAATTCCACTTTCACAGACAAATTTACCTTTCTATTCTCAGTTGAGGATATCAAAATATACTTAACATACATAAATATTTTATTTTCATGTTTAGGATATTTTGAAATCCTGGAAATGTTTATATTCGGAGTTTTCTTTGTAACTTTATCTACAAATGTGATCATACTATATTTCACTAAATGATTGGATGTGATTCTGTAATAAAAGAAATGACCAGCGTTTTAGATATATTTACAAAATAATCGTTAATTGCTAAGTACCTTTTAAAAATTGCCTTTAGTGTTAAAAGTGAGAATTTTTACAGAAAATACACGTAAAGAAATTGAAAGCCATGAACAAACTTTTCATTTCAGAGGTCTACTTTAAGCAATATAAAAATAAGAAATGTGATAAGGAGAATATTTTTGAGTAATACTTTTATCCTGAATATTTTGACCAGGTTTCACTAGTTATCAACTACGGAACAAAATTATTAGAAAATATATACATTTATAGTACAAAATATCTCTATAATTTGTACACAAAGCGAACAAGTAGCCACGTAAAAACCAGATGACTCATTGGTAATTAACTAGACTAATTTTGGTAAGGTAGGTGAAACAGAACAGTCAGAGAAACGAAAGAGACACTGCCAAGATAAAAAATAGATACTAACACAATCAGAAATAAACAATCTATGAGCATTAAACAATGAACACAGAAGAAAAAATATACTAAAGTGGAACTAGCCAAACTAGCTAGAAAAAGACTTTTAACATTAGATATATTTAAAAATTAGTATTGGAGTAGTAAAGTAAAATGTAGAAATGTAAAAATAAGAACAATACAAACATAATATCGGAAACAAAACATTGAAGAACATTAAACAAGGAGTCTAATAAATCAAAATCTCATCAATGTGGATAATATTGTATTCTCAAGTTCTCTCTTTCTTTTAAAATACATAAAACTTAGGATATCTTGTGTTTGTAGTAAGTTGTGTATTGTGCTTGATCTATATTGAAATGGTTCTTTTGGATAAAATGGGTCGCTGTCTTTTCGTGTGGAAAGAAATTGCATTTTGGCTCCGTTCAGTTTATCACTAATCACTTTCTAACTACTCTAGTAGTTCCAGCCTTTTGGCTAACATCAAGTCCAGACCTCTGGTCTCTTCTAGGTCAGGCTTTCGGTATAGGGCCCAGCCATGCAGGACAGATGGTTTCGAGGTGCTTGAGCCTTGGCTGAAGACCAATCCAAGAGGATGGACCTTTCCACCTAGGGTACTGGAGAGGCAATCCGTATGTTTTGCATTTTATGCTGTCTTGCGTGATTTTTGTCTCACTTTTTCTTGATCTGTTGCTTCCTTTCGGGTCTTTCGTAGACGGGAATCTTTGAAGGACAAAAATTGGCTCACTGTTTACCGGGAGTTCAACCAATGAAAGACCCAGATCCAAACACGTATGCAAGTTATTCAACTCTACATTTAAACATTTTAACTTCTACAAGGTCCTGTTTTTGTGCTTGTCCACTAGGGATTAGTCTGTTTCACTATTGCATAGGACTATCCTTCAACCTTTTCCTCAAATACAGATCGAGCTGTATTTTATAGCTGGTAAACAGCAACCTCTGGGTATTTTTCATTATGAGTTGTAAAAAAATGACCAAAATATTTCTAGAACAATGCTCTACCTTTAGGCGAATCAGATATTTGCAGTTTGAGTATTAATTAATTTTGCATGAAATTGAGACACTGAGTCCTTTCATAGCATACGAGTTTGTATTATTTAAATGCTTTTTCTCATAATACATGTAAATAAATCTAAAAGAAAGTGAGAGAGAGAGAGAGAAAGAGAGAGAGAGAGAGAGAGAGAGAGAGAGAGAGAGAGAGAGAGAGAGAGAGAGAGAGGGAGAGGGGGGAGGAGAGATGTGGTGTTAGAAAGCAATGAAAACATTTTAACACCATTCTTCCTTGCAGCTGTCAGTCCCTCTCTTTGCAGTAATCTGGTAGAAAACCTTATTAATCTACTTACAATATTGCAAAACTAGAGCATCTTAGTGTCCTCTTGAGCTCGTAAGTTATGTAAAAATGCTATAAATATACACAAAAAAAGGCAGCTTTAACTTTCACTTTTATCAAAAGACATTCACAGGCCTTTGGCAAAAAGGTCTCAGAATTTCAAAGAAGCCTGTTGATTTTTTTTATAACATACCAATATTAACAGACATCAGCATAGATTTGGTAATGGCATTTGTTTCAGAGAATACAATACAGTTTAGCATCTCCCAATTAGGTTTCTTTACGAGCAATTTCACATCTGTTAATATGAAAAATACTGACATGATTAAAGGTGTCCAAAAGTTTCAAAATTTTATATCAGCCTTCATATTTGAAGCAGGTTGCTAACTCTTTGTTCAAAATTATGCCTCGTAAAACAGCTGCCTGTCTTGTAGCTTCAGGGGGGTAGATAAAAAATTCAACATTCAGTAGGCAAATTAGGATAAAGTATTTACTTTTTTGTTTCAACAGTACGTGATATTTTTAGTAGCCCAAAAAAATAGGATAAATTAGCCAAAAAATGGAATTCTTACTTGCTATTTTACTATTTACCAATAAGGTCGAATAAAAGGAAATACAAATATGAACGAATTAAATATTGACTATGAGTTTTATGCTCTTACAACATTGCGATTTAAAAACATCTACTATTTAGATTGTTTGTTAAAGATACTGTTAAATATTAGATGGCATTTAATAGAAATTAAAAGGTTTTTTCATTTACTTCTGCATATACATGAACAAAGTTCGTTGCAATAAGCGCTAAAACTGAATGGATCATAATGCTACATTTCTTGAAGGATGTTTGCTCAAAATAGGAAAGGAAATAAAACTTCGCTTGAATACAAGCACACCAGATAATTTGTCAGTCATTTCGGGGATATTTTTCTCGTGGCAAAAGTTAAGACAAAACGACTATCATTTTATTTGACTGTTTTAAAAAACACACGGTTTTTAACTGACTAAGTAGTTTCTAACGAATGATATTTGGTAGAAACTACTTTAAGGGAGGCTAGTATCACCTAACGATATAGCGAATTACTCTGAACTTAACTGAACTCTGAGTTGGATCTAATCCTTGTTTCATAAAACTAATTTAAACTACATAACAAAACTCATGGCTAGGTAGAAAATAGGAAATGCTGAGGAATTGCCTTTCTAATACCCGCACTAGTTTCTACATTGTAAGAGAATTTAGACGTCTTTAACCACAAAGCAAGTACAAAATCATGTAGGTAGACACAACTAATAAAAACAAGAACAAATAAAAGTTATTTATCAGAGCATTTTATTTATATATATAAATCTATTTATATAATCTTTTAATTCCTTCATAGTGTCGGATCTTCTGAGCCCTTGTCTCTTGTAGGTCCAATTCCTTCGCCCACCTTCTCCATCCACCGTTTTAGTGGTTATACTGCTGGTCTTCTGGATTTTATCTCCATTTTCCATGTCTTCTTTACTGCGTGTATTGTGTATATCAAGGAGATCACCTTAAACCCTCAAGCATGGTTCACTGTATTAAAGACATCGAGATTTTTTGAGAAATCATCATTCCTTAACCTGTCCATTCTGGTCACTCCATTTATCCTCCTTAACATTTTTATGTCTGTTGTCACTAGCATCCTCCTTTTTCCTCCATACTCATGAATCAGCTCCATATACCAACTCTCGTCGTATAGTAGTTGAATATATTTTTAGCTTTAACTTTCTCAGCATACGGTTGTTGTTTATTATTGTAAATTCCTTCCACTTCACCCATGGTGTACTGCTTCTTGACCAGGCTGCTTTTTCACTACCACCTGGTTTACGCAGGGTAGCTCCAATATAATATTTTGAACTTCATGAGTTGCTTCAACTTCAAGCCATCTTGGTCATTGATACTAATTTCAACACTCCTTAGTCAACAAGCCGTTTCCACTGTCTTACCTATATTCACTTTCAAGTCGCGACTTGCCGTGCCGTTTCGCTATGGAGTCCATTTATGCTGGAGCTCCACCTCTATGTATACCCCCAACACAAGATCATCTGTGAACAGCTGTTTCTACAGACACTGTCTCAAACTGATTCTAAATATATCCAAACTCAAGACAAACAGAAAGGGGCTAAGTGGTGAATCGTAATGTTGCCCTACTTTAATTTCTAAAACGTCAGTGTTTACTACTGATTTTCTCACCCTGGTTTTTACATTCTTGTACGTGGGCATTACCAGACTGACCGTTGCCTCTTGAACAACATTTTTTCTGAAACATCGGTAGATCGCACATCTGGGTACTCTATCATATGTTTTTACTAGGTCAAAGAAAGTGAAATATAGATCTCTCTTTTTCTTGTAATGGGTGAGCCATAAACACTGGGCTAGTGTGTGGTTTTGCCTTTGATAAATTCGAATTACATCTCCTTGATATCGGCATGTTTTCCTAGCCTCTGATCTTTGTATATAGCTACTCACAAAAGAAACACTTTATTCTCTAAAACGTTTCATCTTTTGTCTTTGTCATTAATGCAAAAATCAGTTGAAATCATCACTTGTATGAACAACCACACAAACAAAAAATGTACTCTTGGGTAATCACAATACACAACCCTAAGCATTAAAACGGGAATACACTGAATACCACATGTAACAAGGGCAAAATAAGGAATATACAGGGTACAACGCTAAAAGAATATGTGTCCATATATACACAAAAGACAATACACAATAGGGAATTAAAAAAGTTGAGACGTTCAACAATTTGGAGTTCTGACCCTGGGTAAATATTTTTCGAAATTCCTACACAATAGAAGCTTACGAATATAAATTTATATGTAATAGGCTCGACGTCCAATGCTAGAACGGCAGCGCTTAATGCAGTTTTCACAAATGAATGCACCATCATTCACATCCAAGGCTATTTTTTTCTTTTCCTGCTCCAACGGTTACATTTTTCTTGTAAGATAAATATAACGATTGGAGCAGAACGTTTTTTTGTACATTCATATCAAACGAGTTCAAATATGTATGTGTATACATATATATGTATATATATATATATATATATATAAATGAAAACTTATATATATATATAATTTTTTTTACAAAATATATCTTGAGTACTAAACATACCGTAGAACTGGAAAAATTTAAATAATTTTTTACTTACTTTTCATTTCTAAAGGTGAAGAAAGCAGGAACACAGATGAACAGAGATTAATCAGGGATTTATTTTCAAACTACAGTATCAGCTCAAGACCAATAATAAATTCTTCGAACGCTGTTGATGTACAGATAACTGTTCAGTTAATTAAACTCGATGATGTGGTATGTAAAATTTTAAGCACATTGTTGATGTTTGCTTTTAATGCATTTTTTATGCATTTGTAAGATAAAAGGTATTCCTTGCAAAAAATTCTTCAGAATAGAACTATATATATATATATATAGTTTTATATATATTTAATGATTATACATATTTACCATATATATATCACTTTCTCTTACTTTCTGTCTCTCCCATTCTTTCTCTCTGTTTCTGTTTCTCTCTCTCTCTCTCCCTCTCTCTCTCTCTCTCTCTCTCTCTCTCTCTCTCTCTCTCCATCCATCGATCTATCCATCTATTTTTATTTATCACTATCACAATTAACTACAATTGTTTAGTAGAAGACATGCGTATTTTTAGTTTAAAAATAAGGAGCTCTTCACTAAGGTTAATGAAGCAAAGGCTCCTTTGCTTTATTGTATACATATTTTTCAATTCGTACTTATTTGAATAAAAATGGTTTGTAAATCTCTTCCTTTTAATTTTGATTATTAACTTCTATATATGTTATATTCTCAAACCCCTGTCAATGTCACTCTACTTGCTATTCCTTTCTCTTACTTTTCTATCTCTTTTTCGGGGTGTTTAAGGTCATTTTTACCCAATAACTGGAGCTCAGACAGTGGCCTTTATTGGGACTTTGTTTTGGCAGTGAGAGATGCCAACCAATGGCATTTTTTTCGCTCTCAGGGGGATTGAATTCGAAACCTCGTGATTAAGGCGCAATTGCACTAACCATTAAGCCACAGCTCTTCAGCACTCTACTTGCTCATATACCATTAAATCGACACAATTTAACTTTGTGGATACGTCATATGTTATTTTTTGGTGGTCCTAAAATGCAACAGTTGAGGCTGGCGGTCAATTTTTTCTGTAAGCCAAAACATGTAAAAGTGGGAGTTTTTCAAAATGGTAGAAAAATGGTAAAGAAATAGTATTTATCTTCTTATATATCACTTATTTTACTGTGTTAGGGATTGTTTCCTGACAGATCACTAATCTTTAGATCCAGTGTTGATCTCGTTTGCTGGCGCTTATTTTCTTTATAAAGTTATCAAAAAATCTAAAAGCTTGAATTAAAATTAAATACAAGTTTTATAAAGAAATGCTATTTTCATCATTACCGAGATTTTTTTAAATCTGAGGTTTTTGTTGAATTCAATGCAAACACAGACATCCAAGGATTGTGCACTTCGACATTCTATAATTTCAAGCATCCGTCGGAAAGACAATTGAAAATTAACAGCAGTTAGAATCACTTAATTTTTAAGTAATTTAATCTGCGCAGGTTCTTATGCCTCCCATCCACTGACATGCTGTTTCATTCTCATATTCTTTTATTTCATTACCTTTAAAACTAATGAGAATTTTTACTTACGGTGTAAAATTAGTAATTTCAGTCCAATTATGATTAATCTTTTTTATTGAAATTTATTTGAAGCGAGGTCAAAGACTGTCTTACTTCTCCGATAATCCCAGAAATACTCGCCAAGTTTCCCAATCTTGAGATTATTAATAAACTATCATTTGACAACAGGGCATTACTCATTCCTCTATTTTTGTCTGATATCAATAAATGTGCACACAGTTGTGTTTCGATCTATTGAGATCTATCTTGAAAGTCCTTTCCAAATATAGAAAGTACTATTCTTAGGAATTTTAAACACATGTCACTGTACCTTTTACACATTAATTATTAGCATACATTGCAGAAAAGAGTTTTTGTACGAGTTATGAATTCCATGTCTTTTGAAAATTGCCACACTACCGCTCCAACTTTCAGAGCAAAGCTTTTCAATTACGAGGTTCCATGATTACTTTTTTCTGTTTCGTACACTGATATATGTAGGTGCAAACAACTTATCCAAAGGCTATTTAAAACTTATCCAATATCCATTAATACGTTTGACTAATTAAATAACAAAACTTATACCACAGCTGGAAGGCAATAGTTCAGTTATTTTAAACGGTAATATATTAACACAAATATGAACAATAACTTTGAATTTCTGACTTGAGTCTCTTTTGAGAAGCACACTCTTTTATGAGCAAGAATTGTGTTTCTGAAAATGTGGTGATAAGAAAATTGTCAATCCTTTTCTGTCAATCCTATTGCAAATTTCGTCTTCTGTTTGTTTTGAAAAAACCCTCATTAAGGAATTAAACCCTTGTCAAGAAAAATATGGGCACGATAAAAACATTTTATTAACTTCTACAATAAAATATCTGATTATTCTGAGAGTAAGTTTTATAACGGTTAAACTAAAATATTGAATCTCTGAGATCATCGAAATGAATTGAAATCCTTACAACAAAAAACAAGCTACCAATAAGATATCTATCTGGCCGGAATCTAATAAATGAGACCATTGGTATAGATAACAAAATAGAATAATAGTTCACCTTGTCTTTAAAAAGGAGAAGATTAGAAGCTTCAGGTTTTACTTGAGATGCGATGATAACTGAAAATAAGGGTGCACGCACAACATAAATAGTCGAATGCGACATCTCTTCTACTGAATATTTCAACTATTGATTTGACTGATAGCGTTGACCCCATAATAAATGACAGTTAAGGGTTTGTTTCATCGAAACACTTGGTCAGAATGCAAATAGGATGGCAAAAAGTTGTGACCAGTTTTTTCCTGCTCTTTAAGTTTTCTCTGAGACGATAATTAACTTAATAGACAGGGTCTCCCTCAATCTTTGAGGTTATCTTTGCAATAAGGAATATGAATATGTGAAACCTTCAAATAAAGACTCTCTTACATCAATATGTTCGCATAACCTAGCGCTACCTTTAGCTAACTTCACCCGTCAAACTTTAGAGATATTAATCAAAGCTTACTATGTTTTTATCAATAAAATGTAAAATGATAGTTAATATATACAAAATTGAGTAAGTTACTTCTTCTTTATCATATTAAAAAGTAATTGTGTTTCATAAGAAATTGAAATTGTTTGTGTACATTGTATGTATAATTTAATTCAAAAAACTCAGAAAAGAATAAGCCAGAACATTTAACAAGTATCCTTACCTCCCCTTAATGTTTAAAATATCATTTTTTTAAACTTTATTAGTGGTATTAACTGGAATTGAGCCCTTACCTGTTATTTACAATTTTGGCAGTGATCTTGCAAACTGAAATTTTTAGACATGTAAATTACACTAGTCAACAAAAAAATATTTCATCTCTGTAACACGAGTCATATTAGCTTTTTCTAAATAAATACGACGCGCTGATTTCAAATCTGAAGTCCGCTTTTCTCTATCAGGTCAGGTTTTTTGCTATGGGACACCATCGATTTGATGAAAACAACCTTTTCGGCAAAATCTCCCAAAAATGGAATAATAACAACATTTCCCCAAAAGAAGATAAATGCTGTGGGAACCTTGTACTCAATTTGACCTGTCCCTTTAGAAAGCAGGGCAAATTAAATTATACATCAATGTACTGTCGTTTCGACTCAAATATGGATGTGAAATACAGAAATTACATGCTATCATGAATAGTGAGTCACCTTTGCATGTAGGACATACGAGACTCTATGAAAGTATTGTCTATAATTCAGCAAACACAAAGTACTGCTAATCTAACGTGTACATTAACACTCCATGTACGACTGCAATACGAAGTACATCACAAGTGTACATGTATAACAAATGTAAGCGTGTTTTAGGTATGTGGAAGTGCAATGTAGGTCAGTGAATAAATACATTCCGAAGACTTCAGTCACTGTATAAGACCAAGGTGCCTCGTGTTCACAAATCAAAAAGCCTTCTTGCTGCTCTGTTATAGAGGGTAGTAGTGTCTCCCTTCAGGAACCAGCAATAGTCTCCAAGCATAGCTGCATCCCAGCACCCTTGATAGCGATGTTCCAGCGTTGCGATTGTTTGGTGGAAGTGCTCTCCGTGCTTGTCACTGATAGCCCCGAGGTTGTCCGGAAAGAAGTCCAGATGGGAGTGAAGATAGTGCAGCTTGATTGACATTCTGCATCCCATTTGGCGGTAGTGGCGCAGGAAGTCAGCAATCAGCTTCTTGTAGTTAGTGGCTTGCTTGTGGGGGACGTAGTTTTCGACTACAGCCTTAAAAGTTTTTCATTCCTGAAGCTCCACCCTACTCATTATGTATGCAAAATCAGAATCGCTTAGAATCTCTCGGATTTGACGACCAACAAAGATTCCCGCTTTTAGCTTAGCTTCACTGATGCGAGGAAACGTCTGCTGGAGGAATCGGAAAGCTACTCCGTCCTTGTCCAGCTCCCGTACAAACTGCCTCATTATTCTAAGTTTGATGTGCAAAGGAGGAAGTAGGACATCTTCTTGTTTAACGAGAGGAGCGTGTTGCACGTTGTGCTTCTCTGGCACGAGACTGGAGCGCTTGGGCCACTGCTTCTGTTTGTAGTGTTTCTCGTCTGCTCTGCTGTTCCACAAGCAGAGGAAAAAGGAGTGCTTGGTGTAACCACTCTGGAGGCCCAACATTAGACCTACAACCTTGAGATCACCACTGATCTTCCACTCCACCGAGTACGTGATGGCACAAAGCAGCTCCTTCATCGTTTTGTATATTTCTTTCATTCCAACGACATGAGCGACTGGTATCAGTGGGTGTAAGTTGCCATTGTGTAACAGTACAGCTTTTAGGCTCACCACATGTGAGTCTACAAACAACCTCCATTCTGTCCAGTTATGCCCAAGTCCAAGAGCGTACAGCAACCCTTGTACATACGTGCAGTGGCACAGTAGACCGGTCTTTGTGAAAAACTGGGAAAATTCCCGATCACGATAACGAAATGCAGAAAGCTTAGCATTCGGATCCGGAAGGTTCCACTTTCGCAATCGGGAAGCGAGCACTTCAGCACGTTGCTTCGACAGAGCTAAATCCCTTGCTACGTCATTCAGCTCAGGCTGTGTGATAAGATGAGGCTCAGATGCTTGTGTTCCTGATGCAATGGATGCACCACCGCCAACACTGGTAGCAGTGTCGCTACTTTCAGATAAGCTGACCCTCTTTGGGGCTGAGGATGGAACCAGTAGGTCAAAGTTGCCAAGCACTGGACGTTGAACGTAACGCACGTCGGGATACTGGATAGTCAGCTTTGACTTCCTTGAAAAGCCCGATATCTTCGTGAGACAGAAGAAGCAATCTGTCACATGACCCCTTGGCTCTCTGTGCTGTGCCTAGCTTATCCATATCGAATAACAATAGATACAACAGCTGTGAGGAGCCCAAGGTTTGTCTTGATCACCTACAACACAATCAAAGTAGTTCTTGTACGCATTGCAGAGAGCTGTAGTAAGTAACCTTCGCTGCGATTGAGGAGTATATTTTTCGCAAACATAACAAAAGTTATCAGGGCTATTTTTGCATCCTTGCTGTGGGGGAATCCTGGTAAAGTTTGAAGCTGATACTACATACAAGGTGCTCAAAACACTATAACATCAATCGCAAGTAGAAGCTAATGGTGGCCTTCCATTTAAAATAATCTACTTTTAGGTACGCACCTTGGTGTTATCTCTCAGGGAATATGTTTACAAGAATTCATGGATGCATTGTCTTTGTGTCCTAACTAAGTGTTACATAATATGTAAATAATTTTCTTATGCTTTTGGCACTTTGCCAGTGCCAAAAGCATAAGAAACCGTCCCCTTTTTCTGTGATGTCAAAACTAAGCTTTATGCTGCTTTGACCCTTGTGTGTGTCACAGCTCCCCACATTCGTTAGAACATGAACAGCGTGCTTACATGTTAGGAGTTTATTGTTCAAGCTGTCGCATTGCGTAATAATTGCACCATGTTGTGAGTGCACAGGGACGCTAACTAAGAATTCAGAGTGTCCTATTACTGACGCAATGCAGATGTTGCTACTATATTGACATTTTAGCACCTGTGAAACTCTTTTTGGAACAGATGCTTTTGTTAGTCCAAAGGCCGAAAATTAGTTAACATTTGTTTAAAAATTTATTAAAATTAAATTTTTAAAAAAAATCAAACCTGAGGGAAAAAATTGAAATGCAGATTCGTGTTCAGCACCTCAGAATTGACCAGAAAGTGTACAAGATGCTCATGTTACAAAAATGCTGTTGACCAATGTTATTTAGGCTGGGAAGATTGCACATAACAGGAAATATTAAAATTAAATTAGTTTGAATATAAAATAAAAGATTTTTAAAGTAATTGAATTTTGAATAAGATCAATTTCAAACTAAAAAATTTTGATACGTCTTTGAAGCGGAGTTTTTGATACACAAACACTTGTCTGCTATTGAAACCAGCCGCCCAATGTGTATTTAGTTTAATAATCTCAGCCTTTGATGAACTTTCCATAATGTAACATGTGCAGATATGCCAAAATCTGCAAAATTCATTTAAGCAAAGCGTGTACATTCAGACAAATAATGCACTTCAATCCTACATCTGTACCTTGCAAACAATATTTAACATTTCATAATAGTCATTCAAAACAGTTAAAGTTGCCAACTTCTTTTATTAGCTCGCTGTCAATTCCCTTATTCAACCTAAAAACAGAGTAATAGTTTTCATATTGTTCATTTGACTCTTTCATGTAATCCAACTTAGAGGCAACATATTTGTTGTAGATAAAAGATCACATTAAAAACAAATCTAATTTAGGTGCTGATATGGGTTACAACAAGGATAGATTCTGTTCAACATCACTTTATTGATGACTTTATTCTGTATCTTTGGCGAAGAGAAACAGAACACGTTTGAAAATTTTCGATGAAATGCCAACGCCAAGAGGGAAGAAAGAAGAGGAATTTGAAACAACTTAATTAAAGTTTTGAGAACAATGAACTGAAAGTCTAGAGAAAAATGGCACTAACTGGTTGCACCCCATTCCAATTCTAAAAAGGGGTGAAGAGATACTGAAAAGGGGGAACAAAGAAAATTGAGGAGAAGATATTGTAATTTTGAATGAGGCTTAGGCCACTGATCATGCAGCTAATCTCTGTTCCCATGTAATATTTTTGAAACTGAATTTTTAACATGTGCTCTTCATGTCATTTCGTTTCCTCTTCAAATGTTAGATCATGTTTACTTTTGTTGTTGTTGTTGTTGCTTCAGGAATATATCTCGTGTCGATCTGTTGTGATTTGGAGTTCTCTTGCTGTGACCTTTTAAACAGTTTTAGTTTTCTGCTTGGTAATTGTCTTTTCGTGTACTTGAATACATTTCTAACTCTTTTAGAAAATTTGTTTCCATCATTTATGTACATGAAACGTTCCACTATGGAATGAATAAAGCTACTGTAACAATAACATATATCTTCCATTAGCAAGCAGAGATGTTTTATATGCATGTAGCTGCTGAGTAGCTTTATGTTGATGCTGATTTTTAGAACATTTTACACAAGTATTAACTCTACTTTCATTTTCATTTAAGAGTGAAAAAAAGCAATCCCTAAGAACGAAACTACATATCCGACAGGTAGGTAATAACACAAAAAAAACATTTGTATTTACAATGTGGGTAAGACTAGAATGTCAAATGCTTCAAGAATAATAAGTATCATTTTTTGTGTTTAGACAAAACAGTTTTTGAGTTGGTGGGCTGATGTTTGGAGTTACTTAAACTTGAAAATGGCTATTCATCCTCAAGCTTCCTAAAATTTATATTTAATTAAAGTAGCGTCATGTTTATCCATAAGTAACAGATCAAATTGATAGTAAAATAATGTATAAAATTTTTTAGCTTAGCACTAAATGTGGTCAAAAACTTTTAAGTTTTTCAAAATGATAATAATATAAGGAAAAAAACTGATCAAGTTTATAGTCCTTTCCATCCGTTGGTATAGGTCACAGATACAACTTTTATTTCAGTTACAAAATAGCCGGATACTTTTTTTACTCGATATGTCTTGCTTTACTTCATTAAGAAATTAATCCGGAATTTAATGGTTATTGTGCAAGAGTAATGACTGCTAGGCTCCATTTCTTAAGATAAAAGCCTCAAAACAGCTGTTGTAGTTATTGTCAGACAACACTCCACTGCAGTTTCAGGCAGTATACCCTAAGACCTCCATTTTTAAAGAATTTCCATTACTAAAGTGGTTATTGTACTGTAGCTTAGTGGCTGCTATGATTAACCATCAGGATGGTACTAAGCACCACCAGCAACTAATAGTGATAGAACATAGTGCGTAGGTCATCATTATGATTGCTTATCTATTAAATATTGTAAATATTACCACGGCAACTCTAGAAGTATTGGTAATAGAAACGAGGAAATGGACAGCCTCTTCAACTGTGATTTGAATAGATTAATAAAAGGAATTTAAAAAATATTGTTGCCATGAACATCTGCAAGGGTCAAATTGTCTTTCGCTCTATTATCAGAAATATATGAGCATGTCACTTATGTGGAATTAGTCCACAATTCCTATTGGCAACTAAATGTGTCCAAGTATAACATAAAATAATTAATCAAATGTTTACACAATACTTTTTAATTAAACACATGGCTTACGTAATAGAAGAAGCATGGGATCTGGTAATATCAATTGGAAAAGTTTTGTTTAATAGTAGTAGTTCATCAATATTTACGTAGAGTTCAATTCTCCTGTAGAGCACTTTAAAGCACTTTCATTAAAGCCGAAAAAGAAACATTTCTATTTCTGTTCTATCAAATTTTCCCCTCATTTGTAAACTGTTGTCTCGTGAGAGCCTATAACTTGCATTGAGAAGCTTAAAATGCTGAGAACTTATGTTTGTATTGAACAGCTATCAAAATACTATCATTTTCTCTGGACGTCATGTACATTCAAGAATATGATTAGGTGATAAGATGTCTGATGTGATGTGCTAATCTATCTGATGACTGACACAAGATGGGATTAAAGATATGATTACCCAGATCTTTAACAGTCAGATATCGAAGTACATGACGCTGGAGATGCAACTGGTTCTTTAATTGTTTTTTATTTACTCTATTAAATATTTATATAGCTTGCATCTTCTATCAGAATATAGTTAATTACAATCAATAACAGTTTCTATTAAATTTTTAAGTATTGGAAAAATAGGTACAAGAATGTAATATCTAAAAATTTGAAAGTAACAAAGATTTAATTAAAATTAAGCAGGGACAAAACAGAAATTTGGTAAAATTTACTAGTAATACAATGGTTGATTTTAAGCAATTCTTTAAAAAGAGATATTAATAATCTATGTAATGTCATGGAAAATTCTGCATACACAATAACTACCGTCAAGCATTTCCACTTTTTTCTAATTTTGGGAGTATCAACAATGTATTTTGTTTCTTTGACATTTTATGGTCGTAAATGTCAAGTTGGAGGATCAAAATTGATTGAGTAGCTTCTTTTTGATTTCCTCAAATATTTCACTCCATTAATATTATAGAATTGAAGATAAACTATTTCATCGAGCATGTATTAAGTGATATTTTCTATTAACAGTTTGAAAACTATAAATAATATAGTTTTCTTCTTCGAATTCTCATGAAAAATATAGTTACAAAAGTGGTCTTCAAACCAAAATTTCAAAATACAATAAAAGTATGGTAATAGTTGCGTAGTTAAGGAAAATATTTTGGAGTACCTACTTTTAACTTTTTCAAAGATGCTTTTACATCTTTTTGTGTGCAGGAGTGGAAAAATCCATTACTGGAATGGTCACCAAATTTATATGGATCAGTCCAAGAACTAATAGTTGCCAAATCAAAAATATGGACACCAAGACTGCATCTTTTTAATGAGTATGTGCATTAAAACATTAATTAATTTTCATATTGTACTTAAAGTTAAAAGCTTAATAACAAGCTGAAGTAAAAGATCTGGTTGCAAAAAGTGATCTTATAAAAGGGCCGATAGCCCAGGTGACAGAGCATGTGGGTATGATGGCCATTGGCATTGGTTTAAATCCAGTTTGGTGTAAACACATTTTTCACTTTTATATGATATGCAATACATGATACATGATATATGATACACGATATACGATGTGACAGAATAGGATACGATAAAATATAGGATACGACAGAGGATAGGATATAATATATGATATAATAAAAGAAGATGAGAGTAAGGGGAATATTGCTCTTGCAAATACTGTACAAACAGCAATACGTAGAATTTCCCAACGACACAACTTATACTAAAACTTTTACTCGAACAACGCCTTATAAAGCCTGGGGAAAAAAATGGATTGGTCCACAATAATCAATGTAGGGGGCAGGTCATTTTATACAATGAAGAATTAATGAGGCAGTTTGGAGAGTACTGCTGAAGTTGTTACCTTCTATACTGAAAAAGAAAACAGCTAGGAGCAGTTTTGGATTGAAAATACATGCATAGAAATAGGTCTTAAGTACAACTCAAAATTGTAACGAATGTGTTTAATTGTGGGAGCCAGCACAACCCTTGCCACTATAGCAACAGTAGATGTCTTCTTTGGGTCAGTGGGCGTTATTTCTTATCAGATCCAGCAAATTGTTTTTTTCAGATAAATATGTCAAACATTCCTTTTAAGCAGTGAATGAGTGTAACTGTCATGTAGTCTGAGAACGATTGGGGGTGATGCTCCTCGGTCCACTACACTTCTACTGCTCTGTAACTCAGCGGTATGAAAATTCAAAGAAACATGTTATCATTATCCGTAAAACCATAATCAATGTCTCATATCATCTAAATGCTATACGAATACTGGTTTCGACGGTTTCAAAAACAAGAGGAAAGCACGAACTGACTTAATCTGGCAAATCGTTACAAGTTCCAAGTGTTACGATTACAAGTAATTCTTAAAGTTAAACAAAATGTGCGGGTCTTTAAAATGCTAAAGTAATGCCAGAACTACTTTTCAAAAAGTAGTGCAACTAAAGTCACCAAGATGGTGGCATAACATCTCCATAAACCATATCGTACCACTGCCAATTATTCGAGACTTACAAAGATTATATTTTCTGAAAACGACAATCTATGAAAAAAATATAAACTGACTTTCACAACTAACTTCCATGATCGACGGCATAATGCCTTTCAGAGCAGTCAATGCAAAGTAACATATTCATCAGCATTGTTGTGATCTAACTAGTTGTATGTAAATATTCCTTTTATAAATACATGACCTCATATATATATTTTTTATTTATTACTTGTAAGTTATAATAAAGCCAAATGTTTAGAGGACTAAAATTCAATCTGTCAAATGTAGAAGCAGTAAGTACAGAACAGCTAGGAAAATTAGGGAATCTAAGCTAGGAAATTTGCAAGTCATTAGTCGAAAAATGGAACCTTGAAAAAGTATGATTCAGCTACCCGGTTTTTAATTAGTTAAGTATCAAGAAACAGACGAGGAAATAATCCTTCAAAGCAAATTTTATGGACACTCATCCCAATCTTCCTTAAAAGTTAAAATTAAATATAAGAGAAGATGGAAACAATTTTGAAACATGTCAAATAATAAAAATCGATGCACAAGTTTTATTTAAATGTAGGTGGTAATTATGAACACAAGGATGTGATCAAAAATTTTAATATATAGGATCGGAAATTGAGCAGACGGTGTTATTTGAAAGGATTGCCTTGGACCACACTGGTAAATAATAATAACATAATCCGTTTTATGATGTTAATCGCATTATTGTTTATGCATAAAATACCATCTATCTATTTTCTTCAGCCTTTCCAAAACAGCATTTTTTGCTTGGTATTTATTTCGAGAGGACTGAAGGATAAAATCATTTACAACTGTTTTGACAATACCATTGTAGTTGTATGACTTAACTGTTGAATTGATTATGTGTCCTAAACATACATTTGTTTACATTGAGATTGGTGAATGTTGGGACTTTTGGCGGGAAGTTTTCTGAACTCTGGGAGAAGTCTGAAATAATAAAGCTATCAGAAGCTGAAATGACAGCATAATGTAATAAATGTGATGAATAAATAACGCTTCGATGCATGTCAAATTATACGAATTTTCACTAACTAATAACTTTTCCTTCAAATAATATAAAAGTTTAAAAAAATCAAAAATTCGAGATCATGATGGTTTTTGAAGAATTGTCAAAACGTGGATTATGATCTCCCATATAAGACAAACAAATAGATATTTTCAGTGAAATTTGAAATCAATCATCGATAATTTTGGATACTCAGGGCAGCTTCAAAATGCTCTGCTACAGAGGTACTGCAATTAAATTGATTATTTCTTATACTCATAGCCAACGATTTTCTGTTTGAATTGTCAAAAATTATTTAATATTAGCTGTTCTAGATCAGAAATTGAATGCCCAGTAGATACTGTCTTGCAAAAATGACAAGCAACGTTTATAATACCATACGACCTACGCTTTTAAATATGAAAAGTAAGTGAGGGGAAAAAACAAAATCTTTTTATTAAAATCAATCTCTGTTACAGGAGTATCTCAATAATGTAGAGCCTTTATCACTGGGTTAAGGATCTGTGCTTAAGGATACAAAGTTACACATCCCAATACACAATGCTGATGACTGCATGAAATGTGATAAAACGTCTAATATAAGTTTTTACTCAAAGATGGTTAGAAATAATTTTAGTTTAAACAATATTTAACAGTGAGGAAATTCTCTTTATTTCAGAGCAAGTGACCCTGGAAGAGACAGTCAACGAGAAGAAGTAGAGTCTATGATGGTGTCCATTACATATGACGGCAACTGCTCTTTAACCTATGCATCTTTCTACAAAAGTATTTGTGCAATCGATGTCACATATTTTCCTTTTGATACCCAATTTTGTTCACAAGAATTTGGTTCTTGGAGTCAAGACGAAAAATTATTACGTGTTCATGTAAAAGAAGCTGATGCAATTGGAGACAGAAAAGAATACGAAGAAAATGGAGAGTGGGCTCTTAGTTCAGCAGAATTGGTACAAGATGTGGTGAGAGCTGTTTTCTAAAATTTTTCATATATATATATATATATATATATATATTAGGCATTGGACAACCGTAGTAACTCTATGGAACATATAGAGGAATTTCAAGATAGATATCCAGTGTCTATCGTTTTATTTTTACATAACTATTACCTTGATTGCCTTATTAAACTAACTGCTCAGAGGCTGTAAATCAATTAGTCCAAAGATCTTAATATAACGTACCGTAGAATTTATTAAATAGAGATCTGGAGACAACATCGACTATATGAATAGATTGACCTTATAATGAGTCAAAATAAAGTTCCTACTGGAATCTCGGTAAGAATCAGTAAAACAAGCTAATAAGAACTCAACAAAAAATTAAATAGCTACAATTTGTGCTGGTTTGCACTTGTTACAGTTTTTCTGCTTATCTTAAAATTAGTTTAAATAGCTTTTGAATTAGTTTGGTTACTTTCCCTTTTAAGCGAGCACTATATGCAGTGAAAACTGTATCACACAATGGTTTCTTTATTTGATGAGGTTTTTTTCTTCTTTTTCGTCACAGGTCAAATACCGTCTTAATCCTCGCCCACACAGTATCGTTCGACTGAGAATTCGTCTTCTCCGCAAATATTTTTTTTACATGATGAACCTGGTAGTGCCTTGTGCACTCATTGCTTGCATGATATTTCTTGTATTCGTCTTGCCACCAAAATCTGGAGAACGAATCAGCCTTGGAATAACAGTTTTACTTTCTATGGCTATCTTTCAAGAGCTTTCATCCGAAAAATTACCGAGCAGTTCCGACAATTTTCCGTTGCTAGGTAAGGCGGGTAAGGTTGCTATAAATATTTTTTAAATATCGAACAGGACTTTTGGTTAATCATACAAGATGGATACATATACACGTTTACACTCTATCTTTTATACGTAAACATTTTCTTACAGTTATATAATACTTTTTATCAGAAAAAGAATAAGAAGAGACATATTGGACTGCCCTGTGGCAGGTTGCAGCTGCCAAATAAGGATTTGGGCATTATATCAACTTTTCACTGTAAACCGAAAGTAAGACAAAAATTGTTTTTTAAAAATAAATTTAGAAATAAAATCATCTTTAACCAATCTAAACTGGTGATAGGTTTTTGTTTTAAAAAATAATAATTGTATCTACCTAATTTCAAAACCATAAAAGCTAAACTACTCTTTTGCTTTATTGTGAGGCAAATAATATAAATTCTACATTTAGCTTTTATTCCATGTATATAATTTTTTAAAAGATTTAAAAGATTATATACATATATGTATAGATATATGTATATATTTATGTATATATATATATATATATATATAAAGCTTTCGATTCGGTTATCCGTATTAAAGTGCTCAATACATAAATGCAGAGCGTAATATAAGATATGATAAGTTGGAAAGAATCAAAAAACTACACAAGCCATTTCGACAAGCCTGTTTCGTGATTTTATTCACTCTTCAGAAAAACATTTCCTGAAGAGTGAATAAAATCACGAAACAGGCTTGTCGAAATGGCTTGTGTAGTTTTTTTATTCTTTCCAACTTATCATATCTTATATATATATATATATATATATATATATGTAAATCTGACCCTGAAACCTTTCCTGTGGTCATCCTTTAGGAATATTCCCCTGATCTTTGCTCATTCCTTTCAAAACTGAACGATTAATGTCTTTCTGAATCTCACCTTACTACATGTTGGAAAGTTTTGTCTTTTATACTCAACTTTACAAATTCTGGAGACCGATTTAATCTTTTTATCTATTGCCCTATTAATTTGCTTTCCACCTAGAGTAAGGTGTTTGAACAAATTATAAATGACCACGTTTTCTTGCAATTGTAGTTCATCTACCTCTTCTCCGATAATCAATGTATTACCTTTTAGTCCTGCATGCTTTTTGGATCTTCTCAATCCAATTTGGCATGTATTAAAGACATTATCGGGCTTCATCTGGATGCTCAACTCTATTCCCTTTCTCGTAGTTGTGATTTTGTATCTTTGTTCTACAGATACATTTATGGAGACTGTTCCAATACGTTTTCTTCTCTCGCTATTTCCTTAAAACATCTCAAAAAGGCTGCATGTCTTGTAACAAGTTTTCATTGAGTACTGTCTTGGATTAAATTCGAAAAATATATTTCTGTTGTATTAGCTTCTTTCCTCGTACATCAAGACTTTTAGAGCTCTCTTCGATCTTCTTCCTTCCCGTACTTGTTTGATATTCAGCCTTTTAAATCCTCTAACCGTCATCCATTTTCACTACATTTATTGTCCTCTTCTTTTGTGTCTATTATTTTCCGGGGAGGGTACGTGGTAAGTTCGGCCGTACCATGAGTGAATAACATTTGTATATTAGTATCATTTTGCTATTCATCTTTAAAGAAAAGTCTTCTCGCCTTGAAAGACTGTGAATGCTTTATTTTATAACAGAAATGTCATTGCCGTCAATGATTTTTTTCTTGCATTTGTAATTTTTTTTTTACGATCTGCTCAATGCTATTCAAGCTTTTAAGTATCAAGGTGAGCAGACAAACTCAACGAAAAAAATCTTTTTAGATCATTGAAAGAATTATCATATGACGTGGCATTAAATCATATTGTTGATGTTCAGAGTAACGATTTCACAGAAAAAAATGTTGGCAGCGCAACTTCAAATCTCGAAGTATTATGCTGACGATTTTTTGTTTGTAACGTTAGATGCAAACGCAAAAAGTAAATGGCTGTCCTCTGCATTAAGGCATCTAAACATTTATTTAAGCAAGAGACAAAAGGCTAAATAATTTAATGCAATCTGATATCCATAAAGAGATGAATTTAATAATTCAAATACAGTTTTTGAGTTGTTGTAAGCTGTTGCCCTAACCATTCTCATAAAGTTATTTCTGTGACAAACCTAGAAACTGTACCTTTTTAGCAATTCTATTACTTTTATGTTACATTTTACTTTTCAAATTTCAGCACTGCGGGTTAAACTCGAACTTCAGGGAATGGACAACCCTACCTTGCATAGTCCCCGGGATACACTTTGACAAGGCGTGCCACCCGGTGAGCCATCCATCCCTGAGTTAGGGAGGCATTCATCCTGATGGCCTACCTTGCCCATTTGAAGGCAGCCCATTCCAGGTCGTACGAGATTCTTGTAGAGGTCATCGGCAAGGGATGGCCACTTGCTTCCTTGCGAGCGGGTCCTTTGACCAAAGGCTACGCCCACCGCCGACATCCGTGGGTTGCGTCAGGAAGGGCATCCGGCCATATAACTTTGTCAGATCCCTATGAGCAAATAACAACTAATATCACAACAATACCGGATAGGTCACGTCCCGGTTCAAGAGCGGGACGTGACCTATCTTTGCCCTGGGGAACCAGTGGGTTAATGGAAACTCTGCTACTGGGAAAATACAAAGAAGACCGAGAGAACGAAAGAAGGCTGCTAAAAGATGAGCCGGGGAAATAGAAGGGATTGAACATCACATTGGGATCTCCAAACGTGGGAAGTCCGACAGGAAAAAACAAGGAAAATAGCAGCTCTTATAAAAAGGAGGCAGATAAAGGTACTGTGTGTGCAAGAGACGAAATGGGAAGGGTCCAAGGCTAGAGAAATCGGAGTTATCTACGAGGTGTATTACCGTGGCTGCAGCACTGCAAGGATGGTGGTGGGCATAGTTTTTGAGGAAAGACTTGTACCAGGAGTTGTGGAAGTAGAAAGGATTTCGGACAGATTGATGACCATGAGACTGAAAGTAAATGAAGAACACCTTGGTGTGATGAGCATTTATGCCCCACAGGTAGGGTGCAAAGACGCTGAGAAAAAAGATTTTTGGAGAAAGTTTGATGCGATGATTGACAAGTTAACAGGACAAGACTGACTGTTTGTTGGAGGAGACCTAAACAGGCATGTTCGTGAAGGGCATTTAGGGGACGAATGAATGATCCGCAGATATGGGTTACGAAGAAAAAACCGGGCAGGAGGTATCGCCATAGATATGGCTACAAGGTTCGATCTTGCGATTACCAACACGTTCTTTCAGAACGCGAACCAACATAGAGCAGCATGTTGCAGTCGGAACACCATCTCCCAGGTCGATTACATTCTTTGCAGGAGGGGACACTTGCAGTGGGAACACCATCTCCCAGGTCGATTACATTCTTTGCAGGAGGGGACACTTGAAGGAAGTGACAAATTATTAATTATTATATAGCGCATATGTAACAAGACACCATCGACCAGTTGTATACACTCTCAGGATACTGCTGACCACAAGGAGGACAGGAAAGAAGCCGGATAAGTTAAGATGGTAGACGCTGTAGGGCAAGGAACTTGCAGCACAACCCAAATTGCAAACAGAGCTGGAGGAGCAATTGCCTGTCGACTGAGGAACAACAGCAGGAGTCATTAGGTGTGTGGCAGAAATAGTGCTCGGGGAAAGTACAGAATGGGAGAATAAGGACAAAAAATTTGGTGGTAGTGCGAAGAGGTTAAGGATCCTGTTAAGAGGAAACTGAAGTCCAAAGAAGGAACTGCCCGTACCACATGATGGTTGCTGATGACTTAGTACTTGTCATTAGAGAAAAGGATGAAGTTGAACCAAAGCTGGAGTAGTGGAGGGACTTACTCGAAAGGAGGGGATTGAAGATCTGCAGATCAAAGACAGAATATTTGTGTGTGAACATCAATGGTGCAGATGTACCCGAAGTTGAGGAGTTCAAATATCTGTGCTCAGCCAGCCGGAGGGATGAAGGAAGTACGAAGAAGCTCTAGAAGAAGATTCAAGCTCGATGAAACAACTGGAGGAAGGCAAAGGCTGTGTCATGTAACACCTACTTACCAAAGAAACCTAAAGGCAATGTACAGAAGACCACGGTACGACCTGGAATGTTATACGTGATGGAAACAATGCAGCCAACTAAAAGTCCAGAAAGCCAGTTCGACGTACGAGAGATGAGAATGTTGTGCAGAGCATCTGGTGTTACCAGACGGAGATGTATTGGTGTCGGGGAAGCTTCCAAGAAGTTGCAAGAGGTACGGTTAAGGTGGTATGGCCATGTGAAAAGGTGAGATGAAGAGTATGTGGGAAACAAATGTGTAAGAATAAACGTGCCAGGAATAAGGAAAAGGGGAACGCCGAAACAGGATGATATGGCAGCAAAAGGCAGACATGATGTGGTACAGGTCCGAGCGAGATGGAGAAGGTGCATTCGCTGCGATGACCCCTGGTGGAACCATGCTATGGTAGGGTACTACGGCCACGCCCTTCCAATTGTTCAACTTTTATTATGTCAACTGTATTTGTAAAAATTCCACTTGTCCACCTTTCATCCAGTTCTCCTCTGTGTATTAGTCCCAGTTTTCTCTTTGGTTAGCCATGATTTTTTGCTTGCCAAAGGAGTTCTTAGTTTCACTCCAGACAACCATTCATTATTATCAGTTGGTCTTGATTTCTCGTTGTCTGGTTCTTCACAGATAACAGATCCCTTTCTTTTCATTGTGATGCTTCTGTTTGTTTTTTAATGTGTTATAAAATTCCATAACAGTTTTAATTTGATTTTGATCTCCCATGCTTGTTACCAACTTTTCCCTTGAGGGGAAAAATGTCCTGGTTATGCCAGTCTGTGCTTCTGTCTCAGGAAATTTTTCCAGGGGGTAATTCTCTTCTTTGTTTCATTTTATTTGATACATTTGCTTTATTTAGAAACAGACTGGTGCATTTCTGGATGTACCAATACCAGTGTTTTTTTCATGCTGCTGTCTTCAGAAGGATTTCCAGTCATTCCGCAGGAGTCATCTTAAAACATAACAAAAACCATTCCCATAAAGCCAACATCGCCATTCCTTTCCCGAATTTTTTTTAATTGTTACCACTAGCAAACTTACAAAATAAAAACATATTGAAATAATACAAACACAACCAAAACAATCTTTCAACTTGTTTACAGCCAGACGTGGAAATTACTAATTGTTTCACCTGCTAAATACTGGTTGTTTCTTTTAACCAGTTGCTTCTAGAAAGCCTGCAAAAGCAGCGTATTATTTGCAAAGGTACCGACAAGCTTGTTTTTTTGTCAATAAAATGGTACTATTTCTTTAAAAAAACTTTGGCAAGAGGATATTGAACAAATCCCAAAAGTACACAGCTGACCCGGTACAATTTAACACTTAGTTGCCTTAGCTAATTTAAAACATTTAATGTGTACACAAAGTGTTATAGGGCTTTTCAACTGGAACAGTGTGTATTTAGTATTAAATTGATTTCATCATGTGAAATCCAGTTTAAACAAACAGAACAGGTGCTTCTTGAGCATTGCTCGTCAACCGAAAATCATGAAATTTAATATTCAAGCTTGTTGTCTACAAATGCATTCTGTTGAATCCATAACTCAATAATGCACGAAAACTTCATCTCCAGCTAAACAACGTACATAAAGTAAAGTACTATTGACTAACACAAAAAAACCCAATTCAGGTATACACGTTTTCAATAAAAGGCAACAAATTATCAATAGGAACACTTTCTAAAATAGGTCTTTGTTTATGCTGAATACATTGACATTTTTTTTAATTTTCGAGTAAGTTTTAAAGCTTCCTTTTTCTAAACAACAATTAGATAAAATCAAAGTGGAATTTCTTATCCTTTTCAAATATTCAAACCTTTTTACTGAATGCAAACGTTTCATTTTATAACTTCAAATTCACTCCTGAAGCATCATTTTAAACCCTTATTTTCTCTAAGTAATTTGATTGATAAAGGAAAATATAGCAAACGAAAAACTGCTCAATGAACAACTACTACGGTGAAAGCTTACGTTCTCTGGCAGACTCTCATCTACCTATTATTTTTTTTTTAGTCTTCATGTTAGTGGTGTTCTTGCACAATGCTGGTTTTCATGTTGTTATATTATTCATTACTCAAATCAATATTTTATTTCTATTATTAAAAATATTCTAATATTCCTCACCCCATCTCGTGTTTAAAGAATGTTGTCTGTTTATTTGATACTTCTTGAGCAATATACTTCCAGCATTTTATCACTTTGCATAGGATTTCTAAAATTCTCCTTATAAACTACATTTAAAATCTATCCATGTGTTTTTTACTTAGTAAATTAAATATTTCACCCCACCTGAATACAATAATATAAGCTCTATTTACCACCACAAGAGTCATTTCTCGGGTTTAGTGAAATTTATTGTGTTTCTCCTATAGTGTTTCATAGTGGCTAATGTTGACCTATCCAGACGTTCACCAGCTTCAATACGCATTTTCTACTTTATGAAGTTATTGCTCTTAGATATCTGAATTAGTCAACTGGAAGCAAATACCTCCCTTCAATTTTATGTTAAATGCTTACATTCTTTTTCGTTTTGTATTTTTTGTGATAACCAAATTATTCTTGCGATCATTAGAATTTTAATAAAGTCATCAACACATTTTAATGTATGTTAGTTTAGAAAACATTTAGAATTATTCTCACACCTGCTTTCAGTAATTTGTAATTCAAAGTAATATTATCTTTATCATCGGAAAAATGAAATAAGCAATGATGCAACCAACTAGTTGGCTACCAAACAGGCATTTTAGTAGAGTTTAGGTATGGCAGTAGTGAATTAAACGTTGCTGATGTTTGTTTAGGATAATTTAGGATAATAAATTTTGAATTGAAGAGGTATTTAGATTCAAAACTTCCATCCCAGTAAAAGACTTGGGCTGTCCTTTGCCCTGTCTGTCAGAGTTTTCATTGTGGTATTCAGTCTTTCGACGAACAATAGGAAATAGGCAAAGATGTGTCCTTATATATCTAAATGAAGCTGGTTTTAGTTTATTCGAACTTGACCAAGCTTTTCCAAACTCGCCTGGACCTGCCCCTGACCAGATTTTCCAAGGTGTTTTCATTACATCATATTGACCAAAAAAAAATACACAATTTTCCTGGCCTGCCCAAATCATCAAGCATTTTTCCTTCAGGCTAAAAGCGGTCATTTCAGAGGGTTGCCCAGACTTGTACAATTGTGCAACATTTCCTTGTCGTCCTGAATAGAAAAGGACTACAATTTTCAGGAAGGTTGGTCTTTGAAATATAAAAGTGGTAAAAAATGTGTTTAAATGATGAACAAGGAAGTATGGTTTGGCTCTATGGGCCTTATTTCCTACATGTAGCTGTAAAACGTATTGCACCAGAAAAGTATTTCACAATTTACAACTACCAATATAGCTATTTCAAGTGTCTGTCAAGAGCAATCAGCTAAGCTTCTGCTTTTCCATTAATCTTATGCAAACCTCTTCTTTTCTTTTTTAAAGGTATTTACTATACAGTCTCAATGTTTGAGATAGGAATGGCAATGTGTTTAAATTGCCTAGTACTTAATTTTTATCACCGAAACTATGAGATGCCTGATTGGATAAGAAAGATTTTACTTGGGAAATTAGCCGATTGGCTTGGAGTGCATGTCCCTGACGATCGCCGATTTAAAAAGAAAGATTCGTTTCGAGAGTGTTTTAGGTCGAGATCTGAGCTTCATCCTCTTCAGGATCTGCCTATGACTGACATTGATAATGCAAACAAAAACACTGAACAAGAAAACAACGCAGATGGATTTCGTCGTAACTCCTTAAATGAAATAACAGTGACGACATTTAACGGTAAATGTAATGGAATAAACCATTCTAGTTTGCAGAAGGATGATTTATCAGGACTTCGTGGTAGAAGAGCTAAAAAAGAGGTCTCAGATGAAGGAAGGGGTATAAGACGTAGACCAACATGGACTGAATCGGAATACTTTCAAGATCCCAAACGTAATTCTGAGGATTGGCGATGTGCTGCACGGGTGTTGGACAGATTTCTTCTTGCAGTAGCTGTGTTTACAGGGGTGCTGTCTGCTTCAGTGATCTTTTTGCAGGCTCAGCGATTTAGGGAGATGCTTATTCCTTAGCACTGTTATTAGCTAGGTTTGAAAAGCTAATAATATTTCAATATTTCTAGCCACAATGCTCTCCATGTGAAGTGAAAAAGAGGCACTGAGAAAATAATATTTCAAAATGGGATGCCAGTTGGCATAATTAGGTAGTCGATGACTACTAGAATAAAGAGGCCAACAGTAGCTTCAATGACTGACTTCAATGCGTATTTTCTCTTGGGTTAGCATAAGCACGTACCTGCATGCATCTTGCAAGCAAATTACAATGAGTTGTAAGAGAATTCGAGTATACAAGAGAATTAATGTTGTTTCTAAACATTGCCATGGATTCCAATGATAAACACCATGAAGTAGAGAATTGCATAAAATATGTTATATATATAAATATATATATATATAAGTGTATATATATATATACATCAATGTAAAGATTTCTAATAGCGTGCAATAATTAGAAATGTTCGCAAAGGGAAGATAATGGTTGGGGTCCTGTTTTCTTTCAATAAAATGATGTTACAAGTATCAGATTTCAGTGACTAAAACAGGTTTCTATTAGATAAATTTATATATGGATTTAATTAATATAAAAAAATTTTGTCAGTGCTTTAATTCTATGATTTTCATGCTTCAGTTTATGTTAGTATGCACTAAACTGTACTTTCGAAAACTGGTGAACCGTTTTTAGCAAAAAAAAAAGCCTTAACATGTGATGGGTCATTCTTTTTGTCAAACTTCTCTTGTTTGATTTAGTTTTCCTGAGCAGCGTTAACATTATATTTTAGATTTTATTTAAATACTTTCATTCGTTTTCAGTTTTAACATTAAAAATAGTTAATTCTAATTGATCATTTATGATGTATGCCAACTTCCCAACAACTCTACTTTGAAATTTAGCAACACGTTTTTGATTATTGGAAAACTTCTCATAATTTGAACAGTGGCACAACAGTGATACAAAAACACTCTGCGTTTGTATTTCTCCTCTCTCTTTTTCACTTATTCTCTATCCATCGTGTTCTTGTTTTTATTTATGCCTTCCTACATTTATCTGTTTTTCTTACCTACATAGACGCACTTGCAGTATTCATTTTTTCTGTTCCTTTTAGATTTGTATTTTTCATTTTTCTTTTCCAATTTTATTTCTTCCACTTCCTTTCCTTCTATTTCCCCCCTCTCTTTATGCGTTCAATTTATTAAATTTATCTTCTGACTCTTTCCTGTAAAAATCATATTCAATTTTTGTATGTCTTGCCAATTTGAAATCTTGTCTGACATACCATGCTGATCTTCAGTTGACTCTTCACCTTTTGTGTACCTAAGGAATTAGATTTTTATGTCACAAAATACTACATCATATCAATATTTGACTGGTGTCAGAATCATAAATTGCATATTCCTTATTAACCTGCAATAAAACTCCATTGATCAAATTATAATCTTCTTCTACAAAACAATATCCATTATACAATATCCACCACATTTTTTACCCTAATAAGAGTAAAAGTAAACTGGTCTTCTATAATACCTTTTTTTTAAGAGAGAAATCATAACAGAAATCATAGAGAAATAATAATATTTTCATTTCTATTATAATTTACATTATCATTTCTATTATAATTTACATTATCATTTCTATACAAATAATCATCCTCTAAAAATGGTTTCAATAACATTTCCATCCTGTTGCTTGCATAGCCAATTTGAATTTCCGTGAGTTTCAGAATAAGTATGTAGGAAATTTAATACCGAGAAATAGTAGTTATACAAATTAATTACACTACCAGCAGCATCAGAAAACAGTACAATGAATTATGATGAAAAATAAACAGTGGCAGCAGAGCGTTGTTCTAAGAGGAAAAGGCCAATAATGAAAATTAGAAAGTACAAAATAAATCGCATACACAAGTAGAAAGAGCATCAAATCAGTCTTGCTGTACTAGGGTTTGAAAATTAATAATGGCATGTAAATGAAAGTCTAATATGCATAATACAATAATTCTCAGACAAAACTTTTGTCTTCAAGGAAATATCCTGAATCCGAATGTTTTAAAGCACATGGCAATTACAATAAATTGGACAAATCACTTAATGAAATTAACCATTAGAAAAGAATTGCTTCTTATAACAAGATGACGTATTTTTTCATAACGTACTGAAAGAAAAAAATTACAAGGAGGTTTATTTAAGGTTTTTTTAAAAAGAAAATTCCAATTTATAACTTTCGTTCAGAAATTTGGCTTTTTTATTCATTTATTTGGAAAAAAAATAAAGACAGCTAAATAAATACAAAAATAAATATGACTAATTACATAGATTTCATTATTAGCAGTAACTCAAGATAGAATTTAAGCTTTTTTATGATTTTTAAATAAACAGCAACCCAAAACACCAAAGAAAGCAAAGAGGAAAACAAAAATGCATAAAACTAATAAACATGACCCAAAAAATACAACATGCATGACAAAACTGGTGCTTTATGTACTAAATATTTAAAAAACAATAGTAAAGGTATACAGAAGTCCAAAGATCAGACTTTAGCCAGTCTTAAAAGTTAGAGACATAAACGTTAATATTTACTAAATACGTCATTGCCACATCTTGTACTGTTGGTGAAGTTATCTTCAAATTTAGAATTTTTGAACTGTAATCCATTCATTAATTAAAATGTAAAAGGATAGACATTTTCTTGGTGTGCGTCATCCTTAGCTGTGGCTAGATTTTAATTATTTAAGATGCAAAGAGAATTTCTGTCTGCATTATGATGTAAGTTGTACTGTTTAATACAACTTGAATAGCAGTAAATTCTCTAATCAAATCTATTGTTCACCTTGCTGTACTATAAATACTCTCACAACAATTATCAGAATTTGATCGTTTTGACGTTGTGGTTGGTAGGACAAAGATACACCTTTAGGAATAATGAACAAAAAATGCACCACTACCCTCCCTTGCTTCCTTACCAAATTTGTGCTATCCGCTTTGGTGTATTTCACTGTGGGAATCTTTAACACCTATGACAACCATTTCCATTTCCTCTTAAACAATGTCCTTCAATAATCAATATTGATATGTAATAGTTCTTACATTGCGTCTTTTGATAACCTGCGTTCAAGTTCCGAATGCTTAAGGTCCAATAATTGTTAAAATTGATCAAGAAAACAATCTTTAGGACTTACATTATTCTGTTGCGCTTCTTTACGTATTCAATTTTCCGTGTGACTAGCGTTTTAAAACTGGGTGTTCTTGTTGCCAGCATTTAGATTGATTGATATACAATATTGTTAAACTTTGAATGAGGAAATTGTTTGAAAAACAACTTTTGATATTTTATATAATAATGTGATACTTTGGAGGCTCTGGCAGGGTTTATGGAATGAGGTCTTTTCCAGGCTAGAAAACACAAACAGCAAGAACACCATTCGGTGTAATAGTCATGAGGAAGAAACAAAGAAACAAATCGGAATATTGATTGTTTCTGTTAAAAAATGAATAAAAATAAATTGTCTTTTATCACTCAAAGATGTGTTAGGGCTGTAAAGGCGACCAGTGGAAAATCTGTCTGCCAACCCATTACAAAAGAATAATGGATTAATGGATACCACCAGACTCCCTTGCGCCCTAAATGGATACTTGAGTAGTCTATCCATCTTTCTGTCTATCTATCTATCTATCTACCTATCTATCTATCTATCTATCTATCTATCTATCTATCTATATATATATATATATATATATATATATATATGGTACATTCGATTCGGTTAACCGTATTAGAGTGCTTTTTGGTATGGAGGTGCTGCTTGTTTTAAAGATGCTTTGTCGGATGAAAGTATTGAGAGTCGTCTGTTGATGCCGTCTGGTGTGTTTTTAGTAGTTACTGGTGGATGGTTGCTTTCTCGATGAAAGTACTGGAGTGTAGTGTCGTGTTTCATAGAGGGTTTGT
>RDPX01000024.1:1468064-1531007 GCA_003991215.1 Morbakka virulenta | reverse complement strand
CTTTATAGTGCTTTTTCTGCCCATTTATTGAGCGATTGCCTTCAATCAGTCAACCACAGAACAGTCTTCAAGTGAGGCATGTGTCCGACATCCAAAAAAAATTGTCTGCCTGTGGTTCTCCTCAGGAGTGTGCGTTATATCATAGGTCGCTTCCAAGACAAAGAACATGGAGTCCATGTTATGTACCTATGTGAACATGGAGTCCATGTTATGTACCTATGTGAACATGGAGTCCATGTTATGTACCTATGTGAACATGGAGTCCATGTTATGTACCCATGGTTGAGCAGCGCGAGCGAAGTTGAGGGTGCGAAACCACGTGTTGAAAAGTAAGTTTCTGACTACCAAACGTAGAGAATGTGAAGTCTTTCACAAAAACAGCGGAAATATACATCTACTGACATCATCGACGTACCTTTCCTAGACAGTTTGCCCTTGGTCTGCTGTTGATAATGCTGTGGCTTCAAATGCTTGCATGGATATTTCAGCAATAACCCAGGACGAAGGGGCTCCCATGGGTACACCGTTGTTTTGTGTGTAGATGTCATTGTTGAAGAGGAAGCATGTGTCGGTGAGACGTACTCCATGAGTAGTAGGTCCAGGATATCAGAAGGTTTCAGTGTGGTTCTTGATGGCAATGAATCATGTTCAAGAAGGTCCTCTACAATTCGTAAGGTGTCGTCAATAGGGATGCTTGTATGTAATGATGTGACATCAAATGAGACCATGGTTTCATCTTCTTGGATTCTTTGATGGTAAAGATGCCTACACAGTGAACATCCAAGACGAGCTCTCCGACAACACAACATTTAATGCTCCTTCCTCACTACATCCACCTTAAGGAAGATCCTCTCTAAACAAAAAGACCCAGTCTCACTTGAGGAGAGGAACAACGTAGTTCACAGACTACAATGTAAAGACTGTCCTGCCTCCTACATAAGTGAATCAAAGCGTTCCTTGGGTCAAAGAGAAAAAAAACCGCTTTTCGGCCTTTTGGCTAAGATCAAGTGTAGAGCTCTGGTCTCTCCTTGGTCGGGTCTACGGCTTTAGGGCCCAACCACACAGGACAGGTGGTCTTGAAGTGCTTGAGCTTTGGCTGATGACCAACCAAAGAGGAAGGACCTTCCCACGGAGGGTCCTGGAAGGGCGATCCGTATGTCTTGCATTTTATGGTGTCTTGCACGTTTTCTGTCCCAATTTTTCTTGATCTGCTCCTTCCGTTCGGGTCTTTCATAGCTTGATATCTGTGAAAGACAAAAATGGCCCCACTGTTTACCAGGGGTTCTATCAATGAAAGACCCAAAGAGAAAAAGAACACTAGAGAGCTGTTCTGAAAGGTAACACCAAGAATCATGAAACAGCCGAACACTGCTGGACACAGGATCATACCTTTGACTGGGAAAATAAAAGAATTATAGACAAGGAAATCAACACAACAACAAGAAAAATAAAAGAAAAAATCCATTTTCTGCAATGCAGCAATCACATCAACAGTATATTCTGCACTCTTCCAGTACTATTGCTTCCAGCACTAAAGAAAGAAACACAGCAAACACAACATAAGTATGGCGCCACGTCCCGAAACAACTCGAGCCCTGTCTACACGCACGTCCGCACCACCAAAATACAAAATAGCCGTATCTAGTCAATTCAGTTGCCTGACGATGGAAGAAGTATCTCTCGAAACGCAGCTCGGAAAAAGCTTACGACTCATGACATGATAAAGCTCTTAAATCTATAGCATTTAATTAGTTTCCAAGCCGACTTCTTTGGGCGTTAAATAGCGATTTCACTTTTGCTACCTCGCCACCATATTTGACGTGACGTTTCAAAGCATTACCTGTCTATTGAAGACTCCTGACAAAAACTCATTTGAATACATGAAAGGCCTCCCAGAACAAGAGCTAGCTGCTAATTGATATTTTTTTTCATTATTTTTTTTAATTTGAAATATTTATCTTCAATAGCTGTTGAAAATGGTGAACTTATTATTGAAGAAGGTCGCTGGTCATTAAGTCACGCTTTGCTTGTGTCGGGCCATTAGTATCAAGAAGGCCCAGATTGATATCATTCAGTATTATCTTCATTTACATGGGCAGTTTTAATTTACTGACCAAAAAGTCCTTGTTTATTGGGCACAAAGTCAAATGTTTGGTTAATAAGGGGGCTACTTAAGGAGACAAGACCAAATTCATTCAAGTTAAGAGAAGTATAAATAGAGCTTGAGACTACTTTAACGCCATTTCCATTAAGTGGTCTCTTGAAAACAACATTGATTTCCAAAATTTCATCATTCAAAGAAAAATAAAATGGCAAGAAGAAGAAAATGAAATAATTGTAAACTTTGACGGGAAACGAAGCCTGGCACCTGGCTTCGTTTCCCGTCAAAGTTTACAATTATTTCATTTTCTTCTTCTTGCCATTTTATTTTTCTTTGAATCATGAAATTATGTTTTTTCTTGCTCTAAGGATATTATGATGGTTTCCTTCATCAGAAAAATTTTATAAACAGAAAAAAGTTTATACTTTTGATCATGTGCATCTCCTAATTAATTAGCAATTAAGTAATTAGTTTGCACATATGCAACAAAACTTTTTTAAAAAATAGCTGTAAAAACTTAAAATTTAAAGAAACATCATCAGTGGGTATTATTTCTCAAGCACCAAATACAGATTTATTGACCCATTACCAATTACCGATAATGCGTAAATAGGTAATTACTAATTACTTAATTACTATATATAAACAATATATACCCCATATACTATGTATGTGAGAATTAACACATCTATTAGAGTTAACAAGAATTAACCTCACAACAGTCGCATTTAAAGATGGTGGATGTGGGTGATTAAGTGTGACCTCAACGAAGCAAGAAACAGAGATTGTTTCAAATATTCTGAGAGGAGGATGCACGAGGGTGTTACAGAAAAAAAAGAAGTAAGCTGGCAAGAAAAATAGAAGAGTGCAGACGCATATTAAAAAGAAGTCTGAAAAGAGTCACATTTACAAAGGGAAGATGTGGGTGGTCAAACGTAACTTCACGGAGCAAGACATAGAAATTGACGCAGAAATTTTAAGAAGTGGGTGGATAAGAGTTGTTTAGAAAAAATGAGAAAATAATGAAAAGAGCCGAGTACAGATACACATGGTCAAACATGACATCAAAGGGCAAACAACAGAAATTGTAGTCTGCAAATATGTGAATTAGTGGGTGGGTGAGGGTGGTAAAGAAAAAGAAAATATGCAAGCAATGCAGAGAGAGAAGTGCTGATGCACATGAACAACAAGAAGCCTGAAAATAGTCATATTTAAGAGGGAGGACATGGGTGGTTAAATGTGACTAAAAGGGAGCTGGGAGTGTCAGCGAGTGAGCCAGGAGCACACTATCCTCCTGCTAACATTGAGCCAACACATGAAAAATAATAAAACGTATGTAAGCAGGAGGATAGTAGGTTTTTAGAATACTCGAGCACTCAGCAAGAAACAGCTGTTTTGACTGACACGAGGAGACATTTTGTCTCCTCATGTCAGTTATTTAATTTGGGGAGACATTACAGTANATGCAAGCAATGCAGAGAGAGAAGTGCTGATGCACATGAACAACAAGAAGCCTGAAAATAGTCATATTTAAGAGGGAGGACATGGGTGGTTAAATGTGACTAAAAGGGAGCTGGGAGTGTCAGCGAGTGAGCCAGGAGCACACTATCCTCCTGCTAACATTGAGCCAACACATGAAAAATAATAAAACGTATGTAAGCAGGAGGATAGTAGGTTTTTAGAATACTCGAGCACTCAGCAAGAAACAGCTGTTTTGACTGACACGAGGAGACATTTTGTCTCCTCATGTCAGTTATTTAATTTGGGGAGACATTACAGTATTTGCACTGGTCTGCGTAAACAAACACCAACCATTTGAGGTGTCTGTGTACTTAAGCAGTATTGGTACCCAAACAGCTTTTGTGAGAGTGAAGGATCGAGTATTCATCTTGACAAGTGAATTGTGTTTGAAAATTGTTTTTCCTCGACGCTTTTTGCCCCCTTGTCACACATGTCCTTCTCTTGCCAAAGGTATTAAAAAATACTTGAGTGTTAACAGATTTTGCTTTTTGAAAAAAGTGACAATTAAATAGAATTACACGGTAATTGGTTCCCTACTTATCCTTCCTTTAGCACATGTCTTTTCAGGGAGATCACAGTGACAAGACCAAAAAGAAATGAAAAGCCCACGTCGTTACAACTCCTACTGGTTTTGTTTCAAAATGCTTCAGGAAAATAACTACGAAGACGCCAACGCACCAAGGAAAGAACCAAAAAGCTGTTTTTAATTATGAAAAGACTGACAAGGCAGGTGAAACCTTCAATGATCACACAGACTTTTTTCGTCATTTTCAATCAAAGGTTTTTGATCAAATTAAACTTTAAACACCACCTTCTCACAAAAACGTTTTTGGTTACTGTTTTGCAATATTATCAGAGAACAAATTGGGACCATTTTATTTGGTATTTTGGTTTCAGATCCATTTCTAAGCTGGCTCTTGTCCCTTTTCTTAGTGTACGACGAAAACCTATGCAACTGAAAACAAATAATATATGGAACTAGAAAATTTAAATCGGAACAAAAAATGTTCAGGTTCCTTGTGTATGGATTTTTGTTATGAAAAAAGGAATAGTGTTTTTCATTGAAAAGCAAAATCTACTTCATTATGTGAGAGGGTGTCAACATCTTTGTGAACCTATGAAGCCAAGAACGTCCAAAATGACATTCAAAATGACCTCAAAACACAGTAATAATGTAATATATTTGAGATTAAATGTGTTCAAGTGTTTAAATATAAATTTCATACACCAGTAATCTAACAAATCATAAAATTGTGTAATATAAATCGTATATATATATTTAAAGACAGTTGTTTTTCACAAAGAACACATAACCCAAAGACTGAAAATTGTTAATAACTACAAAGATACGAATTTTAGAATGCCACGTGTTGTCAACCTTATTGTACGGCAGTGAATGCTGGACAATTTCGGCTGCAATGGAGAAAACGTTAGAGGCAACAGAAATGTGGTCTTACAGAAGAATGTTAAAAATATCATGGACAACTATGGTTACAAACGAGGAAGCCTTGCAGAGAATAGGGAGAGGAAGAACGTTGACAAAGAAACTTCGAAAGCCACAACTGGAATTCTTTGGCCACATTATGAGAAAAAAAATCGGAGAATCTCATCATCACGGGGAAAATAGAAGGCAGCAGAAGTAGAGGGCGTCAGAGAACAACATTCTTAAATAGCGTAAGCAGTTGGATGAAAGAGGAGGGGCCGGCCGGGAGGGCAGCCGAGACCACAGAAGAAGAACTGCTGAAAGCCACAAAATACAGAAAACATTGGAAAGGCAATGTTCGCTAACATCATGAAATGACAGGGCACCAACACAGACAGACTGGTTGTCTATTTCGGACATGTTTTCCGCCATCAAGTGCTGCATGGAAAAACTGGAAATACAGAAGATTTATCGGATCTTTCAGTATTTCTTATATCAAACGAGCTTCAAATCAAAACTGACCATTGGCTTCAAGCTCTGCTACAGAGAGGTTCGATTTCAATTCATGCCAGTTGACTAAAATGTTATAAAAACTTTCCTTCGAACCAACTAACGTTTTGCTTGTGACATATTTTGGAATGGACGGGGCATGCTTGCACTTTCTGTATTATCGTTAGTTATTTAAAACAGCTTGCTGTATGCCTCACATCTCAAAACCACGTCTCGGAAACATCAGTCAACATCAGTTGATCCGTTAATCATAACGCAACACGTCTCATCTTCCACATCATTTTTCGTGTAATGCCGGGGAGATAACATTTTTAATCAAAGAAGCACACTTTGATCTGAGCAGTTTTTCATTTTCTCTAATTTCGAACCAGCTCCATTCCAGCACTCCAGCTGTCAACCTTCCAAGATGATCAGTTGAGCTTAATTAAGTGTGACAGGCGTGTGGTGACTGGAACTGTCACATTAATTCTTACATGATGAAATACTTAAGCTAAAAGTTACGTAACTTAACAAAAGTGTTTCCAAATGAAAATAGTGTCTGATTTCCAACAGGCGATAAGTGCTGCGAATTTTTTCCATGTTTTTTTCTCAGCCCCTTCTTTTGGACGAGGTGGAAAATTTTTCTCAGGGCTTGAAACCGAAACTGCTGCCCCTTTTGTTTGGTTGTGATTTTTCGTGACATTTGACAATCGAGAATGAATATTAAAAACAAAAGGAACAACATGCCATTCCAGAACCATCTTTTTTTACCCAGATGTTTTCTTTGCCATTCGGGCTTAAACTTCCTTGAATCGTTACGATTTTCTTTCCATTTTGTTTCTCTAGAATGCTTACTGAAACTCATTTTTAACTATTACAGTGTTTGAAGAGACTGAAGCGTGTGCTCCGAGATTTATTTTGAAGGGTTTGAAAAGGCACCATTAATAAATGATATTAATTCTTGGGGATGTGGAAATTCAAATTAATCACAGGAACAGACTTTCTCAGATTGTATATTTTTTATTTTAACATAAGATATTCGATGTTATTATTTTAGAATCCACGGTTAACCCGTGGATACTTGAAAAAAGAAAAGTCACATAATCTTACCAAGAAGGAAACACACTTCTTGAATACGACATAATAAACGAAGGCCACGTCACTAATTACAAATCACAGCTATCCATGACGAATTAATATCAAGCACAGGAAAATATTCGTAATCTATAATGACAAGTGTTATTAACTTAGTCTCGCTCACTTGAGGTACACAGAAAACAACGGCCATACTTTCTTATCCATTACGCTAGAAAAATATAATTATGGTCAAAACATTTTTATTTTCAAGTTTAAGAAAAAGCCAAAAAAAGCCAGAAAATAAGTAAATGCCAAACTCAATTTTCTCAAGCCAAAAGAGTATAGATTTCTTCAGAATCATAGCAACCACTTACTAAGTCATCCACATAAAAACTCTATTTCATTTTGTTACAAAGAGACGATCAATGTCCTGATAGCCCTCTATCTATGTCTCAAACAGCATTCCAAATAAAGGGCGAATGAAGAGTTTACTTCATAAACAACGCTTAAACGATATACAAAAATCTGTGGATCCTCTGAATAAATGTCACTTACCAAAAGAAATCTTAAACAATGCATATCCTCTAGGATAACCTCCATGCTTATGAAAGCTCTCTCGATGTCCCGTACCAAAGCAACCCTATTTTCCCTAAACCTTAAAAGAATATCCAATACTTATAAAGGCATTCTTGACCCAACATGAAGAAAATCACTTCAAAATACCTGATATTTTTTACCCTTACAAGAACGACAATTTTTACTTCGTTGGTTTCAGTGTCCTTACCAATTATTGTTTGGTGCGCTAAATAATGTATCTTATCTGAACTGTCAAGTTCTGAAACCTGTTTAGTAACTCCTGATTTTTCCTTCCTGCTCAACAATATTTTCATTATATTTTTCAAGTGTCTGAGGATCTCCGTTAAGCCTTCTGAGTTGATTTCTAAGCCTAAACAAGGAAATAGGACAATTAGATGGAAAATCACCATTTCACTCAGAGTCCCATGAACTTCCTTTTCTTCCAATATGGCTAAGCTATCAAGGTCTCATGACATACTTACACTTTCATCTAACCTTTTTTTCATCCGTGTAGTCTCACTCATGGCAAAAGTAGCATTTCAAGTAGAAACTGCACTCTACTTACCTCCCTTTACTGGTCCAGAAAGTGCCTGTTTCAGAGGTGTTTTTACAACCTCTGGCACTTCAGCCTCCCCCTTCCTCGTATGGTATCCCCTAGTTGAATTTCCAAAACATAATTCGCTCCAATCAAAACATCAACCTGTAATTCCTCTCGACTGTAAGGGCAATCTGTAAAACAAATCTTTTTAAGGTGGTTTAGGTCGGTGTAACTTTTGCCATATTTACACATTCAAATTGTGCAATTTCATCAATATTGCAGTGCTCTACTTTCACACTCTTCCCAACACTCAATGCAGCTCAACATTATCTCGGAATACCTTAACAGCTAGGATTCGTTGCCTAACTGGCTTACGTTGGTGATAAATGATTTATGGTATCCAGTTTTAAATAATACTCTTAATTTTGCTTCCTAGCTTTCTGCCTATTCTCGCTAAGGCTGTCTGAAGGACAACTTTCTCCGTTCCACACTCGGCATTTCCAGGCCAAGAATATGCCTTAAGGTTAAGGGGTGGTGTGATGTAGATTGACCCTAGAGTTTGTGGTTAGGCACTTGGAACCAAATAGAAACACGGTGCAGACCGTTACATTCAGAATACCATGAATTTTCTGCCAAATGCTCTTCATCAAAGCAGAACATGCACGCCTTTTTCCAATCGTCAGCAACGTGTTCGCTGTTCCTATTCCAGGTGCCTTAGGCCTTATTACCTCTCCATATCCTTCAGATTCACTCCTTCCATTTCTTCCCTACAGATTCAAAGGCATGTGGATTTTCCTGATTAAAATCTCTTTCTCCAATGCTGCAATCAAGTCATTCATTTGCCATTCCATCTGATCCTTTTTTTGTATACGATTTGTCCAGCTGAATTGGAACAATGAAAAGAGAATATGTTTACTTTTTCAAACCAATCGCGGCGAGGCAACGAAAATCTCCATGACGAGAGTCTCCATGACATCATGGAAAAAATGCAATTTGGCTACGTCTTTTACGTTGAAAACTAACTGAAGACCAATAAGCAAATTTAAGTGGCCCACTGAATCACATAGGGCTTTGCGTATCCTTTCTTTATCCTCTTCTTCTTTTTCTTGGGTCTTCTTCCAACGTTAAGTTGGATCGGCCGCTCGGCATTTTTTCTTCCACACGCTCCTATTGCTTGCATCGTCCTCCTCAGCGCCAAATGTTTTCATATCAATCTGCACTCTGTCTCTCCATCTCAACTTCTGACGCCCTCTACTTCTTTTTCCAACTACCTTCTGAATGTACACTTGCTTCACAATTCTTTCCTCCTTTCTCCTCATGAGGTGTCCAAACCAGCGGAGTCTAGCCTCTTTAGCCTTTCTTCCCACTTCAACTACTTTGGCATGCCTTCTCAAATTAGCACTTGTTCTGTGCTCCCACAGAGATACTCCAGGCATCCATCGCACCATCCTTATCTCTGTGGTTTCCAGCTTCCTTTCTCGTGCTTTCTTCAATGGCCAGGTTTCAGCTCCATAAAGCATAACAGGTCTATTGCCTGTCTTATAGAAATAGCTCTTGAGATGGAGTGGCACCTTTTTATCGGAGACAACTGCACTCCTCTCAGGCAATTTCCCCCAGGCACTCCCAATTCTTGCCTTGACTTCTTCCTCACAACCTCCTTTCTTTTAAATGATGGAAACTAAGTACTTGAATGTACCCACTGTCTTTATCTCCTCTCCATGGATATCCACTATCTTAGGGGCTTCGACAACTTGCCTACTTTACTTCAGTCTTCTTGGCCTTCACTTTTAGAGCCCTCTCCTCCAGAGCTTCTTGCCACTCTCCCATTCGCTGCAGCAGCTCCCTTCCATCGTTCACTGTAATGGCTAAGTGGTCAGCAAAAAGAAGTTCCTGTGGAGTACCTCTGCGTATTTCCTCCGAGATTGTGTCCATAATGATGATAAACAGCAGCGGACTCAAGACTGATCCTTAGTCCAACCCTACCCTGACTTCAAAAGGGGATATCTCTCCTCCACCCGTTCTTACGAAGGTTTCACAGCATGTGTCAAGGCTTCTCACTACTCTCACGAGCTTTTCACTGACTCCTCTTTTTCGGAGGCACCAATAGACCAATTTCCTAGGGACTCTATCATAAGCCTTTCCCAGGTCCAGAAAACCCGAAAAGAGATTCTTGTTGCCCTCTAGAGCCTTCTCTTGTACCTGAATCAGGTTTTGTTGCGTCAACTGTGCCTTTTCCTTTAATGAATGCAAACTGCATGTTGTCTATCTCAACTGCTCTACTTAATCTCTTGTCCAGGATCTTCTCAAAGAGCTTCATTACATGTTACAGAAGCTTTATTCCTCTGTAGTTATAGCAGTTTAAATTGTCTACCTTTTGCTTGTGGATAGGGATCAACAAGCTTTTGGTCCCGTCACTCAAAATCATTTCTTCATCCCACATCTCTCGTAGCACCTCTGTCAGCCACGTTACGTCTTCCTACCCGGAGGCCACCAGCATCTCACTTGAAACACTTGATGTACCAGGCGCCTTGCCTCCTTTCATGCTTTTCAATGTACTTCTCACCCCCTCTCTGGTTATCTGGTATTCTTGTCACACCCTACTTTCGGAGCATATCCACTTATCACATTTATAGAGCCAGTATCAGTGGCTATCTGAACTAACATCAATCTTCCATTCACTCTATTGACACTGGTAGCATTGTCCTTTAGATCATTACTGACAATACCTTCCCCCCGTTTCTCCTTGTATCTCTTCCATGATAGAGCAGTGTAAATCCCTCATCTTTCTCTTTCACTCTGCTCCCCTTCCATCTCGTTTCCTGTACACATAGAATATCTATTTTCCTTCTTTTCATGACATTTGCAAGCTTCCTTGATTTACCTGTTATTGATCCAACATTCCAGGCTCCTACTCTAATCCCTGAGTTTTTCCTTGCTTCTTGAGCCGCAGTCGGGATATGTTCTGCGGTAAGCCTCGCTGATGTGTCACAGCATGCGGGGGCTATGCTCTACGTCGCTTACAGCGGAGGCCCTGGCCATATACGAGGATGAAGTGCCGAGATTCATGTTTATTTAATGCCTAATTTTTACATTCGGCTGGCAAGGCCTGACAGCAACACCTGTATAGGGAGTGTGTGTCCTCCACTATTTAACCCATAGCTGGAGAGCAATTAAAGTTAGAGTTTCTTTCTTCTAGGCGGATTGCCCTCCAAGGCTAACGAACTCTGCCTGCCTGTAATTGCATACCACTGGCCGGTGACCTCAGAAGAAGTTCCTACGCCCAAAGTGCACAAACCCACTCAGATAGGATGGCCAACAAAAAAAGGGAGTCCGTGAACCTGTGAAGGGTGACTGACCGGGTGGTACACCTTGTCAAAGGGTGACCCGTGGGCTATGTAGGGCAGGGCTGTTCAAAATCCTGAGGCTCTAACTGGCCGGCATACCCTTTACCGCATATCCTTTCTTTAACGAATCCATTACAATTGGATACTGTTTGTCTGTCATTAGCATTCCTGCAACAACTGACTCTGCGTAACCCCCCAAAAAACTTTTTAAATACTTAAATTTACTCGTACTTACTAAATCTTCATTCTCATGAATGGCCGAACAGAAACAATCCTAAAACTCCTGCCACTCGTATTGAGTTTTCTAAATTCCAACTTTTTTCCAAATTTCAAATTTCATGTTTAACTTTCTTCCATGTTGTCAACTGCTCGATCTAATTCACCCTGATGACACCAAACTATTTTGTGAATCACTTTAGTAGGTCGTCACGCCCTTAACTTTCCAGTTTATTTTGTATGGATTGTAGACAAAGCCAGGGCTTTGTCTACATTTTCATAAGCTGTTTACTCGTCTTCATTCTCAATTTTTAAGTCCAAAATTTCCGAGTCCAAAGTTTTAGTTATCCCTTGTTCTTTATCAATTCCTCTTTGTAACACTTAAGAAGTTTCAAGTCAATTTCATAACTCTTCAAAATTGTTTCGACTTTATTTACGACCTCTGAGGCATTCCTTCTATTCGTTGTTCGTTTTCTTCTACATTTATCGATGTCTTCTATCTCCGGTTACTCTATCCCAGGCTCCCGTAGACCACAATATGCTAAATGCTTGTACTTGTTGCTCATTCGATAAGATGAGAGTTAAAAGAGAGACAGACATAAACAGCCACCGACTTTATAACATTTTAGTCTTGATAGTTCCATAATCACTCTACAATGTTACTTGAACAACTACTGTAACTACCAAATCCTAGCATGTACTTATGTGGGTACAAAACTGAGTTTGACTAACCAATCACAAATTNTTTATCGATGTCTTCTATCTCCGGTTACTCTATCCCAGGCTCCCGTAGACCACAATATGCTAAATGCTTGTACTTGTTGCTCATTCGATAAGATGAGAGTTAAAAGAGAGACAGACATAAACAGCCACCGACTTTATAACATTTTAGTCTTGATAGTTCCATAATCACTCTACAATGTTACTTGAACAACTACTGTAACTACCAAATCCTAGCATGTACTTATGTGGGTACAAAACTGAGTTTGACTAACCAATCACAAATTAAAAACAGAATATCAGTAATTATGAAAACTAAAATTATAGAATAGTTACGTGATTTACGTTTAATTCATAACGCCATTGAATCACCATCCACACCCGCCTCTTGATATAAATGCGAGACACATTGCATAAATATGGGTTAGAAGATATAGAAAAGAAAATGCTTTAATGAATAGAAAGATTTAGTGACGCAAAAATCTAAAATGAATGAATGCGACTAGAGCATGACTACAAAACCATGTACTTACGTTTTGTACTAAGCATGCATACTATGTGACAATGCTCAAACCCAGGAGCATTTCCCAAAAGGTCAAACAATCTGATCGGATTCCAAACGGAATCTTCACTTCATTAAAAGCCACATGAAGGAATTAGAGATCACGCTCAAATTTGGCAAAGACATAACACTACGAGAGCCATGGCTTACATAAGAGGATGTAAAATCACTCATAAAGTAATTTACCGTTTCAAGTATTCGTACTTTCCACTGCTTCCGCCACTGCACAATGCATTAAACACCAATGGACATAATTCATAAAAGCGTATTTTTGCAGCACAAATTGTGTTGCTGGTTTCACATCTGGCCATATCATCGGATTGGAGAGAATCTTGAACTCAGGCTTACTGGAAAAATATGTGGTATAATACAAAAGTGAAAGGCAGTTAAAACCTACTTTCTTGGTGCACCTGAGCTCTAAAAATTACTATATGTATTTGAGATAAAGTACTTTGTTGGCATCAAGGAAAAAGAGGACACAGCACCATGAGCCTAAAAGCGAAAAAACATCCTTAATGAAACAATATCCTGTCAAACTGTGCAGTATTTCACAAGCTAGAAAACCCATTTAAAACAATTGTTAAGATATACACTTTGGTTAACAAGACAAGTATAAATAAAGAAACAAAGCTGTCTTCGATGCAATGGGAATGGTGAGTTGTTATTTTTATTACTGATAGGATGACTTTGCTAAATTTAGTCAACAAAATGGAGAACCAAAACGAGCGGACTTTGTAGGTCCCTTTTCCTAAATAATCCGTAAAATGGCAGCATAATGTGATAAGTTAAAATTAGTGCTATACCTGTACATTAAAATTTCGCTAAACAATCAAGGACAAAGAAAACCAAGAGGATGAAGAGAAAGTCAACAAATTACCATGAAAAGGGAAAGAGTTTATTCCAAAATAGTATTCTCAGGCAAATCTTGGGGGGGTGTCACCGCAAGCAATAGTCTAAAGAAAAGTTATAGAGCCCTCAGGAGGAAGAATCAAGGGTAAGTTACATGATTCACTCCTTATTTAACACCAAATGAGGCAGATACATTTCTTATAATGCTTTTTCTTAACTGTTCTCATAACAGAAGAACTTGTTGTAAGTTTCCCAGACAGAGGCATTTTGTTGCTGCTTGTCTTCATGAAGACTAAAGAGCTTTTACAACTTTTCTTACGGGGAAGGACAGGATAATAATAATGATATCGTTAACAATAATAATAAAGAAATTGATTTTCCTGGGTATTGATATAAAACTGCATCCGGTTGTGGAGTTCGACGTAGGAGAATGAGGTTGCCCTTTGCCACAACTACCTCCACGTCACCTTTGAGCAAGACGTAGTACCTCTTAGCTCCCCGTGAGACTACGAAATGCCGAGTTGGCACCTGGCGGGGCCTATTCTGTCTCATAAAAAGGAGACGTTTTTAACCTCGTCTCAGCAATTTCCCTAGTGATGATGTCACAAAGAAACATAAAACCGCGTGGGGCACGAAGTTCAAGGCGGCAGCTGAGCGGAGTACCTAGCTCCTTGGCAGCAAGGATAAAAGGCAAAAACTTTTCGTTTTGAAAACAACATGAAAAAGTCCATATCGCATAGTTCGTCATGCACGTTACAAAGGAGTTCGTCCTTCAGGACGGAATCAGCCTGAGGTAGAAAAATTGGTGCCTAAAACAAATTCATTTAATACAAATCTACCCGTTATTTTTTATAGGGATTTTACAACCTGAACCCACCAGAAGGAAGACCTTTAATGGAATGACAAAATAAAAGCTTACAAGACGGTGTAGAGATTATCATATGAATGTAATTTATGGATAGTATTTAGTAGTAGAAAGACCTTCAATATACAATAAGAACTTTTAACATTCGTAGATCACGGAATACTAATCTAAGAAAATACATGGATGCAAATAAGTTAGCTAATGTCCTGCGTGACATCCTCTGAAACAAAAGGTTAACAGAAGTTGAAATTAATGTGATTGGAGAAGAAGTGAGAATTGAAAATGTAACAGATGAGCCACTAAATAGAGTTGAACAAACTGCTGTTAAGAATTCGATTACAAATGCAGAAAAAAGTAGCATAAATGCTATTAACTACTTTGAAAATGGGGTAAACAAAATACTCTAATTTTCGGAAAACTTCAGCTTAAACATAGAAGAACTACGTGACAAAATACTCCTCAAACGTGATGAAGTTATATTTACTGAAATAAAAGAAAGAGATGCCCTCCCAGAAATTCAAAACAACAAAAAGACTATGAGAACAATTAGACTAGGAAACGAGGAAATTGAACTGGTACTTGATATCAGCGAACCTGACATGACGGAACTGAACCAATTGTTTGTGTGCTAACAAGTGACAGTGGTATAAAGAGAAAGAATAAAAGACAAAATAAAAACAAATAATCCAAGTTTGAACTAAAACTTGAGAAGGAAATAGGTGATATGCAGGAGATTTATCTGTACTCACTGAACTGCAAAAGAGCACTGTAATAAAAAGTAGCAAGTGTAGAAACTTAATAGAAAATGCGAATTAAAGAAGAATATTTAAACGAAGTGGAAGGAGCTATCAAGCAAACAATGCAAGGTAAAGTCCAAAGACTGCAAAGATTTGATAAAATGTCTGGATTTTATAGACAAAACAATCGTTTTAAGACAGATGCGATAAAACTCTGCCGTAAAGTAGGTAAGGAACCTAATAACGTTGTTAATGGTTCTGATATGTTTAAAGGAGAAAATTTCTGGCACGGTATATGAGGTAGTGCGAAAGCGTTTAATGAAAATGCGTCATGGATTTCGAATATTGTGTAAAACAGAGATGTACGATGTAGGAATGGAATGATATAGAACCCGATGAACTGAAGTGTGCACTCAGAAAATCACAGATGTGGAAGTCCTACAGCACAGACAAAGTAAACAGCGTCTGGTTGAACAGCTCTGAACCCTCTCACGATCTTATAGTAAGAAAGTTGTCTCTTATTCTTTTAAACCCCAAAAATAGTGTTAGCAGAAGTGCAGAAAATAAACGATTGCAAAACAGCTCAAGAGTAATGATATCATGACAAATGACCTATTTTATGCTGCAGCAGTTGTCATTACAGAGATATTTTGTGTGGAAATATCAAAATTTGATAGAGCTAAAGGCCTTTGGTGGAAAAGACGGCTGGAGAGTCATACAATGCAACTGAGAGAAGGTATGACAAGAGTAGAAATATTGACGAATAGTGGAAAGATAAAAAGCCGTTTCAATCGATTACTGCCGATGAAGTACTGGCTGCAGCAAAAAGGATCTCTCTGTCTCTGTCTCTGTCTCTGTCTCTCTGTCTCTCTGTCTCTCTCTGTCTCTCTCTGTCTCTGTCTCTCTCTGTCTCTCTGTCTCTCTGTCTCTCTCTCTCTCTCTCTCTCTCTCTCTCTTCCTCAGCTGCCATGTCCTGTTAGGACGTTGACGACCGTCGACTTCCACCTCTTTCGGTCCTTTGTGGTCGTCAACAGTTCTCGCTCCACTACGTTCCTACATGTACTTATGCTTGCTATGTATGTTGTTCTTTGTCTGCCCCTGATTCATTTTCCGTTGATCTTGCCTGTCACACGAAGATGTTCTAGTTCTCCCTTCCGCATTACATGTCCCAAAATTTCCAACTGTTTTTTTCGGATGGTTCCAAGAAGAAAAGGTTTGTTCATGGTCTCTCCAATAACTCCTGATTTGTTGGTCTTTCTGTCCAAGATATTCTCATTATTCTCCTGGGAAACCATATCTCTGCTGCTTCTATTCGTTCCCCGATACTTTGCAACAGGGTCCAGCTTTCGTTGCCATATACGAGGATGGAAAACACCTGACAGTTTAGCATTCTGATTTTAGTCGTCAAAGAAATTTATTGTTCTTCATTATGCTGTCTAGTTTCTCAAGTGCCGCTTTTGGCATTCCGATTGGTCTTCTAACTTCTTGGTCACATTTGTCATTTTCAGTTGTAATGCTGCCAAGATAATTGAAATTCTGTACCTGATTTATTAGGGTGTCCCCGATCAATATCCTACACTGTTTGTTTGCTTTTTGTTTACTAATTATTATACATTCTGTCTTCTTACGGTTTATGATAAGCCCATTCCTTTTGCTGGATTCAACCAATTTGCCTAGAACCTCTTGTAGCCATTTGTCTGACTCTGCAATCAAGACCGTATCGTCGGCATATCTTAGGTTGTTAATGTTGTGTCCTCCGAAGAAAACCTTGTCTAATAGTGTTATCTCTGGAAGAATAGTTTCAATGTAAAGAATGAAAAGGTCTGGGGTAAACACACATCCCTGTCGAACACCTCTTCCATTGTTGATGTATGAGCTTTTGTCATTTCCTATTCGCATAGACGCAGTTTGCTCAAAGTAAAGGTTAAGCAAGACTCTTATATCGTTTTCTTCCAGATCTAAACATTCTAGCATTTTGAAAAGCTTTTCATGCTGTACTTAATCGAATGCCTTTGTATAATAGATAAAACATACATATAAATCCTTTTGCATCTTAGTAGCTCTTTCTGATAGCATTCTTAAAACAAGGATTGCATTCCTTGTACTAGCATCTTGAATGAACCCAAACTGTTCTTTACCTATCTCAGGTCTGATCCTACTTATTGCTTTCGTCATCAAAATGTGAAATAGAATTTTTATCACGTGGCTCATTACGCTAATTGTTCTGTGCAATTCGAATTTAATTGCCTGGTTTCTTTAGATCTATGAGGTTCGATTTGCTGAGGTCCTCTGGGATTTCTCCACTGCCATACACTTCGTTGAGAATATCAGTAAGCTTCTCTACACGAAAGTCCTCTGAAGCAACAATCATTTCGGTCATAACTTGGTCGGTTTCTGCAGCCTTATTTCTTTTCACTTTTTGGAATGCGGCTCTAACATCTGATCTTAGGGTTTTTGCCCCTCCAGAGTTTTTCGTACTTCTGGCTTTTTACCCCTGTCATCTGCAAAACGTTCTCTGGTGTATTTTGTCCAGCCTTCAAGGATTTTATCCCTTTCCATTATGACTTTTCCATCCTTTAATCTTATACAACCTTGGAAACCAGTTATTTCCTTAATCTTTCTGTTTATAATGCCTTGTTTCTTCCTTTTGCATCTTTCAAACTCTTTTCACTGTTTATTAAGCCAGATCTTTTTGACTTACCTGCATTTGATTTTAATTACCTTGTTCGCCTGCTTGTACTCTTTGCTTCTGCAATTGGAAAACTGTTGTTTGGAGCGCGTTTTGTCCAGGATCTCATTTGTCATCCACTTGTTCTTTGGTTTTTTCTCGCGTTTAGGCACAACTTCTTTTGCTGCAGATACTGTCCTTTTTTAAAGGTTTCCCACCTCATTTACCCTTGGCTTTCAAGGATTTCAATTCGGTTCTGGACATTTGCAGCATATTCATCTCGAATGGTTTGGTTTTCTAGCAAGGTAATGTACTCCATTCTTGGTGTTGCCTTTCCTTTCTTGGTTGCCTTTAGTTTAACCCTTCAGTTGCACATGACAGGGTTATGATCACTGTCACAGTCTGGACCAGAGTATGTTTTTGACTGTTGAATTGCACTTCTATATCTTTTTTTGATGGCAATGTAGTCAATCTGGTTCTTCACATCGTCTCCCAGAATGCACCATGTCCACAATTTGCATGGATGTTGCTCTTATTATGTGTTGGTTAATACATACTCATTTACTTTACACCTATTTTTTTCGCCTTTCATTCTGTGTGCCCACACAAAACTTTACAACAGTTTCTCCATCTGGTTTGCTCCCTACCTTTCCATCCATTATCATTGTGACAAACGTAGACTTGCACTGTAGCCTTCTCCAGTGTTTCGTAGAGCTCCTCAATTTCCTCTTCGCTGCGTGCGGTCGTTGGTACATATAGTGGAATAATGCTGATATCTACTTGTTTTCCATTCAGTTTTACTAGCATGACTCTACCTGAAAAAGCTTACCATCCTACCAAGCTCTTCGCACTTTCTTTGTCAAGTATCACAGCTACTGCTTTTTCGTGCTTTACTCCACCTGAATATAATGCCCTAAAATCATCACTGTTGAACTCATGACTGTTCATTTATCTTGTTTAGCATTTTTCGAAAATGTCTATTTTCAAGCGAAACATTTCTTGTTTCACATTGTCCAGCTTCCTACTTTGAAACAATGTCCTTACGTTCCATGTTCCAATTTTCAGTTGTTGTTTCGCTGTGTTGCAGACAGTAACCTGATGATGATCCTGCTCCACCTGCTGCTCATGGGCTCCCCGTACCAAACGAGTAGTCCAAGTTATTGACATGCATTCCCTTCGCGCCATTTGATTCGTTCAAAGTGATGTACATGTCCATGATTCTTGGCAATATAGAGCTGTGGTTTGCCGTTACCTTCCACCAAGTATATCGAGATACCATCTCTATAAGGACTGCCGTCCAAGGCTGTTCAGCGACTTCTGCCCTTGTGGATGATATTTAACCCATATCAGGGACCCTTGTAGGTACTACCAACTCGGGTAAGGGTGGGCCGAGAGCAGTGATATTTAATAGGCGCTCTACTCTCCCCAGATCTCTCACCCGACTAGAGACACATAACTGGATGCAATTTAATGTCATAACCACGAGAAGGAAAAAAGATGCAAGCGAGTATTAGTGTTAAAACAGCGAATTCAAGCAAAAGTTGCAAAGATAAAATGATACCAGAAAAGAATTGGGTAATTTCATCAGAATAGAATGTTTCAGACAAAGCAGAGCAGACTGTACATAAACGCAATGGAGAAGACGCAGCCGACCTTAAGCCGGAGAAAGAGAGAGCAAAGAGCTTTTGGAGTCTTATCTGGAGTAAAAAAGTGAAACACAATATTAATGCGGAGTCGTGAAAGAAGGTAAGAGAAGAGCAAAGGACAGATTTAATCAAGATAGGAATGAGATCTCTATAAGTATGCCTACGAAAGTTATAAAAGGAATGCTTAACTGGAAGAACCCGGGGCTTGACCTAGTTCAGGGCATTTGATTGAAGAACTTTAAAGCCTTGCATGATATAATCACAATACACCTAAATACATGCCCAAAGACAGGAGAGAGTCCACAATTTTTGAAAGAAATTAAGAAAGGTAATGTAGTGAGTAATTGCAGGCCAATAACATGTTTACCACAAACATTGAAGTTATTGACTAGCATGATAGCTGAAAAAATATCCACTTGGAGGAAAGGGAATTTTCCCAGAGGGGCAAAAAGGCTGTATGAAAGGTTCGATAGGAACAAATGACTTGCTGTACATAGACAAACAAATTCTCCGAGAAGTTAAAAGGAGGAAAAAACTAGCAAAAGTATTGATCGACTAAAGAGTTGCCTTTGACAATGTTGCTCTTTCTTGGATCCTAGAGCACAGAGGTATAGTTGGAATAGCTGATAATATAGTCGGTCAACTAGACAAGAGGATGAAATCCTGGAAAACCGAACCAGCATCTGGAATTGAAGTACTAGTTAAGTTGAAATTGAGAGACATCTTTCAGGGTGACACACTCGCCACTGCTGTTTGTTTTAGCCTTGATTTCGTTGAATCTATTTCTAAGAAAAGCTAATGCTTACTGTGAGTTTGCAAATCAAGGGAGGCTAAAACAGCTGTCCCTTATGGATGATCTAGAGCTGTTCGCTAAAAGTGAGAAGGCACTAAACTCTTTATTTCATACCTTCAGGGTTGTACGTGAAGATGTTAGAATGAAATTAGGGTTTGAAAAGTCAGTGATGTTAGTTTTAGAACAAGAGAAAATTGCAAAGGCAGATGGGATTACGTTATCAGATGATACAGTTATCATGACATTGAATAAAGGAGACAGTTATAAGTATCTGGGAATAATGAAAGCAGACCAGCCTTACGCAATGAAATGAAAGGAAAAATGAAGAAAGAGTATTTTAGATGGACAAAAAGAATTCTCAATTCAAAACTGAATAGTGGAAATTGCATCACTGCAATTAGTACCTTTGGAGTGTCACTACTTCGATTCTCTGCTGTTTTAATAAAGAGGGCAAGAGAAAAATTAAGAACCATAGGCAGACAAGCAAAATAATGATACCTTTAAACCCGAGAGACAGTGTAGATAGGCTTTACCTACACAGAATAAAAGGAGGTAGAGGACCTATTGCAATAGAAGATTATGATGATATCGCAGAACTGAGTCTTAAGGAATATTTGATGAAAGCAAAGAGAAACTGATATCTGCAGTCAGAGGCAATGTAACGGAAGAAGTAGAAAGTGTGAAAGCTTACAAGAAAAAACGGAAGAGAGAGAAACAAGTATCTGGAAAATGGAAACATCGGACAGCATTTTAGACAAACAAAAGAAGTAGAAGAAAAAGAGACATAAACGTGGCTATAGAAGAGAGAATTAAAGAAAGAAAGTGAAAGAATACTAACAGTTGCTCAGACACAGTGCCTCAGAACGAATGTCATAAAAGCAAAATGCATCATGTGTAGTGGAAAGGATAAAACAAAGCACCACGTTGTAAGCCAATGTAGTAATGTAGTGTTAGTAACAACGTCAACCTGAGAGTGTTGTTGAAAATAGACACTTCAAACGTACTATAGTATTTTATAGTACAGATAGATCTCTAAAAATATCCAAGAAGGCCAGACATCATAATAGTGGACAAAACTTCAAATAAAACGATCATAATATACCTAGCCATAGAAGTTGATGTGAATATAAGAAACCATGAACAGGAAGAAATCATTAAGTACCAAGATCTCGCCAGAGAAATAAAAAGGATATGGAATGTATCAACCAAGGTCATACAAATAGTCAGTGGTGCCTTTGACACTGTAACAGCTCGAGTTAAACAGCTCTTGAAGGAAATAGGTGTAAAATCAAGAATTTGAGTTGATTTAAAAATCAACTCCATTCGGCACGGCGAGAATCACGCGACAGGTTCTTTAAATCTGAGGTAACTAGATGTGACTTGATACCTTGGACATGTTAATTCATTTGTAGATAATATTCACAATAATAATAATAATAATAATAATAATAATAATAATAATAATAATGTCGAACATATAATTAGTGAATGCACCACAACAGCCCAGCAAAAATATACGAGACGTCATGACAATGTGGCGACATTGATACATTGGAAAATTTTGTAAAGATATGGCTTAGAAAGACAAGACAAATGGTACGATCACCTTCCAAAAGGATTTGTTAAGGAAAATGCATAGAAAATTCTTTGGGATATGAACATCCAATGTAATAACGAAATAAAGGGAAGGTGGCCGAATATTGTTGTTGTAAACAAGAAAGAAAAACACTGCACTCTCATTGATATCGCATGCCCCTTCGATAGTAGAATTTGAAAAAAGAAAAGGATAAAATAAAGGGATATCACGACTTGAAAGTAGAGCTTGGGAGCATTTGGGGTCTGAAAAAGGTTCAAGTTATCCCTGTAGTTATTGGTTCACTGGGTGCTATTTCTAAGAAATTTGAAGATTGGATAAAGAAACTGGGGATTCGTGTAAATATTTCATTTAGTTCAAAAATCTGCCTTTTTGGGAACAGCTTGAATCCTCCAAAAAGTACTTGACAGGTGAAATGTGAAAAAACCTGTAGGCTCCTGGCTATTTGCTATTTGTTGTAATTCGCCCAACAGGAAAATGTTGTCAATTCAGCCAGCCAGAGCAATAGCTACATTTCATATAATGAACGACTGCACGCCATTTCTTCACCAAAACAATCCTTTGATTTCTTTCTATTCCCACCTCTATCTCCTAAAACGTCTGCAAACTCAGTAGTATACGACTTATAACGGAGGAGCAAACTTGGTGGAGCTTTTTCAGGGCGGTGGCCTAGGTTCGCTCCGCGACCTCCTTGAACGGTAATCTGCTGATTTAACCACTCAGCCAATACTGCACCTAACAACAACAATAAACAAAGTTCATGTCCAGCATGACAGCCTGCACAGGGAGATGGTATTCACCTGCCAGACGAGAAAACTTAACCCCGGCTACCGACCAGTAGATTTAGAGGTTAAGCACCTTCCTCAAAATGTTGGTAGTTCCAATGATGGTAGATGTTTGGAGTCCACCCAAGACATCAGGGATGCCCAACTCTTTCAAACTGCGCTCCAATAATAATAATAATAATAATAATAATACAATAATAATAATAATACAGTAATAACAACAACAACAACAACAATAATAATACAGTAATAACAACAACAACAACAACAACAATAATAATAATACAGTAAAAACAACAACAACAACAGTAATAATACAGTAATAACAACAACAATAATAATAATAAAGCTTCATTGATTATTCAGAGAAGCTAACATGGAATTGTATTGCCATCGGGAGAAACGATAAAGGAAATTGATGAAGGAGGGTATAAGTACCTTGGAATACCAGAAAGCGACTCAGTGAAATAGAAGGAAATGATTAAGCTGTTTAAGAAAGAGTACTTTAGAAGGGTCGCACTGATATTGAAAAGTAAATTGAATGGACGAAACAAGATCAAAGCAATCAACACATGGGCTCTATCCCTCCTCAGATATGGTGCAGGGATATTGAACTGGAATATAAACGAGTTGGATGAAATGGACCGCAAAACTAGAAAGAGAATGACAATGTTCAAAGAACTTCACCCAAAGAGTGACGTAGACAGGCTATATATTCCACTAACTAAAGGCGGGCGGAGTCTGATAGGATGTAAAAATGCTATCAAGATTGAGGAAAATGCCTTTTGGTAGTATATAAAACACCATACAGACCGATGATTATTGCTGTGCGAAATCAAAATGCGACATTTGTCGAGGAATCCATTGAGCCAGCAGACTACAAAAAGAGGGAATCTGACAAAACAGTTAATTCATGGAAGGAGAAGGTGATGCATGCACAGTATCTCAGGGACGTGGAAGGAAAAGATGTAACTAAATCTTGGAGTTGGATTACAAATGCGGACTTAAAAGGCTGTACAGAGACTCTTATTTTCATTGCCCAGGAACAAGCCCCCAGGACAAACAGTGTTAACTTCCAAAAAGATAGGACCACTGTATCTTTTTTGTGGCGTTTATGCAATGCGAAAAGTGAAACTGTTTCACATATTCTTAGTAAATGTAAGATGCTGGCTCAAAGAGAATATAAGCGTCGCCACGACAATGTTGCAAGATATGTCCACTGGAGACTAAGTAGAAAGTTCGATCTCTATACAGTAGATATATGGTATGAACACATGCCTTAGTGCGACAGGCATATCAAACCAAGAAGCCTGATATTGTGGTGATAGATAAAATCACACGGGAAGTGAAAATAATTGTTGTAGCAATACCAGGAATGTGAGTGTATATGAAAAAGAAAGAGAAAAGATCGAAAAGTACAGAATGTTGGGGGACAGTTTCTCGCCACTTTTGTTTGTACTTGCCCTAATCCCCTTAACTTTAATACTAAGGAAAGTGAAAGTTCATTATGAGTTTGGTGACTAAGTCACACCTTTAAACCATTTGTTATTCATGGAGGATCTAAATCTCTTTGGAAAGTCGCATAAGCAAATTTATTCACTAGTGAATACGGTGTACATGTCCAGCAAAGATATTGAGATGGAATTCGGGATAAAGAAGTGCGGATTGTTGGTTTTGAATAGAGGAAGAGTAGATAAGAGTAAGAGTAAAAGTTTAATTTTCCCAGATGGAAAGGTTTTGAAAACAATTGATGAGGAAGGGTATCGATACCTGGGGATAATTGAGTATGATAAAATCAAAGAGAAGGAGATGAAGGATCAATTTGTCAGAGAGTACCGTAATGGCACCAGACTAATTTTGATATTATATTTTGAAATATATTTGGAAATGTGATGAGCTGAGGGAACTGGACAGGAAAACTCGAAAGCCCTTAATAATGCAGAAAGATTTTCACCCTAAAGGTGATGTGGTCAGATTATACCTAGGTAGAAATGAGGGTTGAAGAGGACTTACAAATTGAGAAAATACAATTGAATGTGAAGAGAATAATCTTAGTTGGTACCTCAAAAATTACAATGATTCATTACTACAAGCAGTGAAACATGTTGGTATAATTGAATACCATTCCACAGTTAAAAGGAAGATCTTAAAAAGACAAATGCGGAGAAAAGACAACAAAAATGGCTGGGAAAGCAGATGTACGGGCTAATTATCAGGAATAAAAGTGAAAATACTGACGAGGAAAAATATTGTATCTGGATAACACAATCAGATTTGAAAGTGACCACTGAATCTTTAATATTTGTTGCCCAGACATAAGCAATACGGAAAAATTTTGTTAAGTATAACATTGACAAAATCGCTGATTCACCTAATTGTAGAATGTGTGGAAAAAGGGGAGAAACAGTAAACCATATCCTGAGCGGGTGTAAAAAGCTTGCTCAGAAAGTGTACAAAAGACGACAGGACAACGTCGCCAAGAGCCGATAAATGGTATGAGCATGAACTCCAAACAGTATTGGAGAATGGAAGTCACAAACTATTATGGGACATGAACATCCAGTGTGACAATGTCACTGAGGCACGACGACCAGACCTCGTAATTATTGATAAAGCTGACAATACTGCAATTGTCATCAATGCTGCCATCCCCGGAGACACTAGAATAAGTGAAAAAGAACAGGAAAAGATTGAAAAGTATCAGGAAATTAAAAGAGAAATCCAAAGACTTTGGAATCTGGAAATAGTTGGTGTTGTAATACCTGTCGTCTTGGGGCTTTTTGGGAATGTGGCGAAAAATTTCACAAAATACATAGAAAAGATTTGGATTGAGATCCACATTGCCAAAGTCCAGAAAACAACACTATTAAGAAAAGCTAGGGTTTTGCGAATGGTATTAGAACACTGAAAGGGAAAGACTATGATTAGAGACTTGTGGCTACTGGTTGTAACCGGCTCTCTCACACACTGAACGGCATACGATCTGCCTGTGCATTAGTTTCAAATTAAAGATAATAATAATAATAATAATAATAATAATACTTTTAATATTAACGGTAATAATAATAATTTTAATGATACTACTACTACCATTACTACAACTACTAATTACAATAAGAATAATAATCCCTCTCGTAAAAAATATGAAAAACAATTTAGAAAGGGAGGAAAAATTTTGCAACACATAAGAAGCAAATGTGAAAAAGTAGCTAAAAATTAGAACAAGAGACGCTATGATGATGCAGAAAAGTAGTTCTGGGGTAGCTGTGTATGAGATATGCATTAGACCATAAGTAAATATGGTATCAACATATCATAGAAGGAACAACAAAGAATGATGATGTAAAATTGTGGTTGGATGTAAATATACAATGCAACAATATGGTAAAGGCATTGAGGCCAGACCTTGTTATATTTCAAAAGAAAGGAATATGCAGCATAATTGTATATATTGTAGTTCCTGTCGATGGAAGACCGTATGGAAAGAAAAAAGTGAAGAGACACCAAGACTTCTTATTTTTACTCTAATTACTCTAGATGCTATATCCTACCTGAAGCTAGTAGGTTATGTAACGACACTTTTCTCCTTCTGCTGTCATATTCTAGATCTCTTTGGTGCTGTAATTCACACCTTTCTTGTTCAATCATATCCTCAAACTTTTAATCCATACTTTATATCTCCTACTCATGCTACTGTTTTCTTCCACTCCCTGTCATCACCGCTTCTTCAAGCAGGCTTTTCCTCCTAACATGACCCGAGAAGCTCATTTATTTCATGCGGATATTTTAATAAGGGTCCTTTGACTTCAGCCCCTTCTTAATACCTCCACATCTTATTTTCCCATGCTAAATTTATCATCCTTCTAAAAACTTACATTTCACAGCTTTCTTGATTGCGCTTTGATTCTGATGTTATCGTCCATATGCGTAACTATTTAACACATGTAGCGTTGTTAACATTGTTATACATTTGTGCTCCACAATGTTTTTGAGCTTTTAAAAGGCTGACGTAGTCAGGGCTATGTGTTTCTTGATCCCCTTTACACATCTTATATCCTCATTGATTAGGTTTCAAAAATAGGTAAACGAAAAAACTTGTTTGATGACTTCACCATTAACTTTGAGAACACACGCCGAGCTTTCTCTTTTGGACACATATGATATTTCCCATTTTAAGAGGAAGTAACTCATGGAGTAAAGAGTTAAATTGAACAATTCAGATAAGTAAGAAGGAAAAAAGACAAATTACCATCACTGAGAGACGTTAAGAAAGGAAATATTTTTGTATCAGTGGAAATGGTGGACAATGTAATGGTCAATAATAAGGGAAACAATATTACTAAGACTAATGATCTAATATATTGTGGAGCTGTAATGATAGAAAAGTTTGGAATGAAACGCAAAAGCAAATACTATCATCATGAAAATGTGGGGTTGAAGAGCAAGTCAAAGATCTAGGTCAAATAAAAAACCTTAATTGACAGGAAAGCAACTAAGAAGAATAATTCAGATGTATAGCACAGAAAAGACAGGTTCATGCAGAAAGGATTACAATTTGGGAAGGACCAGGTGAGACAAAGAATTAAAGCCAAAAGCCAAAAAAGCTACAAGATATAACTAAAGAATCAAGCAATACCAACATAATAGAGAGATCAAGAACGAAGGTGGATTCTATAAACAACTGAACAGTGAAGGAGACCAGGGTAAAAGTTAACAGACGAAGCAAGGCAGTTCTGATCAGACAGTTAGAGTACAGAGGTCAAACACAATATGAATGCAGAGTGGTTATAAGGCTTCAAAATGAGAATGATAATGAATGCTGGACGAAGACAAGCAGAAGTAAACAGCACGAAAGAGAAAATAAAGTATATTTTCTAAAAAGTACCAAACTTGAAATCACCTGGAACAGGTGGTGTGCAAAGGTTCTCGCCAAAAGACTTTACAACAATGCATAAATATTTAAAGAAATATTTCATTGAATGCGTTAAAGGCCAGACACAAGATTATAGGACATAGGGTCGGACAGTTCTGTTACAGAAAGACAAGTCAAAGGGGGTAAATACAAGTAACTACTGCTCGGAAACAGCACGGCATCATATGTTTAACTCTTTGTTGGAAGTTACTAACAACATTAACATTTGGCGAAATTTTTATCTTTTGAAAATGAACCAGCATCTACCTGACGAGCAAAAGGGATGCGAAAGGGAAGACAGAGGAATAGCAAATCAGATGTACATGGAGAGTGTGATAGTGGGAGAGGCCAGAATGTGGAAAAAGGGTTTAGCAATGGGATTGATTGACTACAGGAAAGCATTTGTATGGTAACACCTTCCTGGATGTTAGAGTATTTGCTTATCCTAGGAATAAGCAATACTTGAGTAAAGTTTCAAGAAAAGAAAAGAAAAGGATTGAAAAATCGAGCTAAAACGTGGTAATGAATCATTTGGAGAGGTTAAGATTAAAAGGTATACTTCAGTGAGATGGTTTATTAACCCTTTTGTTTGTTATTTCACTTACTTGCCAAATCAACGTATTGAAAAAAAAACAAACCTGGGCATGAATTTGCAAAAACTAGAGAAAAGATCAATCACTTACTTTACATGGACGTTATTAAATTGGATGCTAAGGGCGAAACAGAACTTAATTTACTTATGCAGGCAGTTAGATTGTTTAGCAATAAAGCTGGCATAGAATTTAGGATAAAAAAGTATTTAACTTAATAATACAGAGAGCATAATGGAAAAGATCAGATGGAATCAGAAGTCACTGAAAGAAGACGAAGGATGAAATTATTTAGGTGTATTGCAGTCAAATGAAGTGCTAACAAAGCAGTGAAAGGAAACGTGTACAGTGAATATAAAAGAAGAGCGAAAAAGGTACCGAGACAAATTGTATGCACCAGCTATATGCGAGAAGAAAATGTCCATTTTTGCAAACAGATCAAACAAGCGATAGTAATTGTTTAAACAGAGTGACAATTTTAGAACTAAGCAGTGGTCACCGGAGTTCAATGACGTTGTAAAAACTGCTTCAGCTGGCTTTACTCCTATTTTCACCATGTCTCTTTACTACATCATGTCATTCAAGTCCCAACCCTAACGTTTACTTAAGCTAACTTTTTATCGGACCTTAATAGCATTCGGGTGGGTCATGGAACGAAGTCTTAAAAGCATAAAACATAGTGGAATTCTAAAAAAGATACATCGTTACTTTAACAAAAGCTAATATTTCCGACATGTTGCCGTCAAGCATTATGATCTTCTGCGAGCTGGAAACTATGCACTGGTGTTTTCTGCAGCCATGTCTTTATGTTTTCCCACAACCTTGTGCACTGTCCACCTGTCTCTCAATCCTTTTATTAGTGGATGTTTTAATGTGCTTCTCCATACAGTCGTTTTGTTTCAACTCATGCCCAATGTATCTGAGGTTCCTCTTGGCAGTAATGCCCATCAACTGTCTACACTTTTCTAATTTAGTGAGTACCCATTTCTTTGGACGCCGATTTAAATATGACACTCTAACCAGCCTTCAATAGCACTATATTTTAAACGCGTTAATCCTCTCTTCGTCCGCTTTTCTCAGCGTCCACCCTTCACACCCATATATAGCTATCGACTACAATAGAGTTTTAAGTAGCCTTAGCTTGGTGGCCATACTGAACCTCCTATCCATCTAACTGTTAATCAGTCGCACAAATGTAGTACGCTCCATTAGCAATCGTTTGCAATTGTGACTCAGTTTTGAAGTATTACGTGATCTCTGCTCCGAGATAACTGAACTGCAGTATTTTCTCGAGATTTCTCAATTGCAAAACAAATCCGTAGTAACCGGCTCTTTCCTCGACACCATAACCTTCATTTTCTCGACGTCAAGATGTAGATCAAAGGTAGCAGAAATATCTGTCATGCGAATTAGTTGTGATTGTAAATTGTCGAGCGATTCGGCCATCAGCATTATGTCGTTCGCACATCGTAGGCGGGAGAAGTGACCTCCCCCACCCCCACTCAGTGACACACCATCAGTTGCACAAACATATTTCGTGTGATCATCCCCGCGTAACTGTTGAATAGGCCTGGAGAAAGAATTCAATTATTTCTGACGTCCTTTTTATTGTAAAATCATTTAGTTAACTTATTTGCTGTTCTCACAGCAGAACGATGATTCTGATAGAGCTGCTCAATCAGAAAAACCAATTGAGCTGGGTATCCCACATCTAAGCTTGCTTTCCACAATTTCGGGCATAAAACAAAATCAACCCCCATTTTGTAATCTGAAAAAAAATGTTCAGCAGCCTGTTGTGATTATGGAACTTTTCTACCATCGTTTTAAAGTTTACAATCTCGTCGGGTGAAAGATGCTTTGTCTAAACCGTCTGTTTCTGTCCAACTTTTATTCTGGGTGTTGTTTTGATTTGTTCGCTTATTACACATAGCAATACTTTGCTGGATTGTGCTATCACAGCAACTGTTCTTTGGTCTTTACACACTAGTAACTATCCTTTGTTCAGCATCTGTAGGTAGAGAGCGTCAGACCCAACTTTGAGCCATCCATTTCCCTCCCACGTTTGACAACATAACTTGTGCATTGCATCCGCCGCGCTTCTGCCTGCACACATCAGCTCGATCAGTATTTCATCCACATCACTTGCTTGTCTTGCTTTTAGCTTTGTTAGGGAGTGCTCAGCTTCCAACGTCAAAGGAGCTGGCTCTTCTTCTATGGTGCCCCAGTCAACTTCTGTTTCAGCTGCTGCATCTTTTTAATATAAATTTGCAATTGAGCTGTTTGACGACTTTGAACATTGACTTGGAGCTGCCATAGTAGTGGCAGCATCTCGAGTCAAAAATGATCTCAGTAGTTTCAGAAAGCGACGTTCTGATAATTTTTTCAATTTTTACCAAGAATTCTCCTATGCTATTGAACATTTACTTGTCTCATCTAATCAGTCATGCACTTGGTGATATGCCTTTTTATCACCTTACAGTACCTGTACTCCGAGTACCTTTTTTGCAGCGAGGGGGCTTTAGAATAACTTACTGAAACAGCAAAGTACTAAACGAAAGCACCTGCTATCAGATTATTTCATATGGACGGCGATGATGGGAAGCAAATACACGCAGGTAAAACCCCATGGATTTGAAAATATTAAATAATCCGACTACAAGTGCTTTCACTTAGTAGACTTCTGTTTCAGTAACTTTTTTGAAAACCCTATGATATGTTTTGTAGCCTGAAAGATAGCAAAAACAAAATAGTGTAGCTTGTGTAATCAAGTCCAAATAAGGCTATAACATTTAGCTAACAAAATTAGAAACACATAACAAAACATTGTAATAGAATATTTAAACTTCCGCGCTTTAGAGGAACACGGTGAGCAAAATCGTCAGTTGCATGCAAATTCCTTGTTGGCGATAATATGGTTTCAATTGCTCACAGTACAGTTTCTCTAAATAATTTTTTTACAGTCAAAAACGGTATACAGGTCTACTGTAATCTTCAACAAGTCATAATGCACGATAAGGTACCAAATCCATTTCTCACGTTATATTACCCATTGACTATTTAAGAAGTAATTCTCCGCTCTTAGTAAGAAGAGACAAATGGGCTACTAGATTTGACCATTGCGTAAATAAACTCCAAAGAATAAAAACGGATAATTAAGGTGATAATTAAGGTTATATTATTAACGAAACCTGTTGGTTCTTTCTTACTCTTTTTCTGAAATGGTTTGAAATTCTTTTTTTCAAAAAACTCAACCTCAGAATCATCCACGTTTTAAGAATATTAAAGAAATATTGCTCAGCCTCAGCTCGCATATTCGTGTCTCATTATTCAGTAGTTAGCTGTTTTGCGATGTTCATAACAGAGAAATGGCGCGACAGCCATATTTTGTTTTTTCAAAAAGTTTCTATTCGAGAGATGCTATTTGGAAACTACTGAGTTGTAATCGATTGTGCATGAATGAACGTGAAATATTTTAAGTGAAAATAGAACCAACCATATAAATGTTAATGAAACGATATAATAATTACATAATGTAAACATAAAATGATCAAGTGTCAATTTGCGTAAGGCGCTTATGTGAGTAGCTGGAACATTATGAGCGTGAAATTTAAGAATGTGAAACTATTTTGATGTAAACAACGTTTCGAAAGTTCAACTTCAGAAAACTTTAGGCTCTTTAATTTTATCAGGACTGTTAGTAATCGAGAAACGGACGTTAACACAGAAGTTTCCGATGAGTTAATAGTTGCATCAAAGGTTTCTTGTGATATTTGCAAAAAAACATTTGTCAACGCTAAAGGGTCTGGAAGCACACAATCTTAGCGGCAAGAAATGGTTTTCTACGACATCAACATAATCTTCTTCATTAATCACAATAACCGCTGACGCAGCTGATCAATCCACGGAAGCATCAGATGATGTACCATCCATCGTGCAGCTGGTCAACCAAGCTGCTGTTACTGAACCAATTCTTGCTGAGCTAATTCCAATGAAGAAGGTGACCAAAGGGTCGCATGTACTTAAGAGTCACACGTTTCAGTTCCAAGCCAGTCATTCAGCAGATGCAGCAGCCTGTTGCAACACAAGAAAAAAAAAGGCCAAAAAATATATGTTGTCAACCAATTTCTGATCTCTTACTTGTTATCTGACAGGTATGAGATCAGAGATTGGTTGATATCATATTTTCACGGTCGCGTCTACACCAGACAGATGTGTACGGCAGTTGATCTCCCGCATTTCCTGTCCCTGGCCATTCTTGAAAATTCTACACTGCTGTGCCCTTTTCAATAGTCCAACTCACTTAGGCGTATTGTTTTAGGCGTTTTCTTTTCCCGCCCACTTTCCCTTCCAATAAATGTTTCTGTAGTACTGTTTTTCTTATCATGTGCCCAAAATACGACGGCTTTCTTTCAACTTAAGGCTTCTCTCTCCGATACGCCTCAGCACCCCCTGCATTGGTCACAAGGTCAGTGTAGGGTATTCAGTATCCTTCTATACATCTACATTCCAAAACTATCAATTTTCTTCAAGGATTTGCTATTGCAGGTCCACATCTCACACACAATACTGTTGACAAAATTAAGAACTTCCTTTCCTTGCCTTTGGTGACAAGGCTTTTGCGCTTAACACCTTTTATATTAACAAAGCGTTGTTGCGTAACTTTCTATTCTTTTTAGGATCTCTTTTTCTGATTTACCATCATTACTGATAGCCTGGCCCAGATATTTGAATGTGGAACCCTGTTCCAGCTCTACAAAGTCTGATCTCTAAGTGGCTGAAAAACTAAGAAAAAGTCATTGCCGCTGCCGACAAATACAAAATGCTCCAAAAAGCACCAAACAGAGGAAGGCAGTGAAATACCTCGAACTACACCGGACGTTTTTTGTCAAGTTTAAAGTTGTTCGTGCTAAAGGAAGAAAGGTAGGTTTTATCTGGCCATGGAACATGGGCACAATGATTCAATGGGAACTGACAGGTGATGAAACAGCGACCATTCAAAAGCAAGTAACCACTTTTTTGCGCCGAAATAAACCAAAGGCGGGACAGAGGGAAGAATTGATGAAATGGCAGTGTCACTTGGAAACGTTTGATTCTTTGCGCGGTTAAATATGATTCATATGACCCTAAATGGGGCCGTTTCCCGACATGTTTGCGATTTAGACTGGACCAATCACTAAAGCCTTACGTTGTCGATTCCAAGAAAACACGCGAAATCCTTGCAACGGGAGCCATTCATCAGAAGACATGGATAAGCCCACAATGTCTGAGTTGGATAAAAGCCAATGTCCATTGCAGGCTTGTGTTCGTGGTAATAGCTCTCAACCCAATACTTCCATCATCTTCCGGGAAAAAGGCAAGCGGGTATGTCAAGACGAAATAGTAACATATCATGGATGTGGATGCATAGTGGCATGTGGATGCATAGTGGCATGTTAATGCTTGGACTGACACTAAGTGTTGAGTAAAATGGGTTAACTCCACACTCGGCAAACGAATAAACTTAAGAAATCTGTTTCAAAGTTCAACGGGGTGGAGAGGTATGGTTTGCAAAATGCTACGGTGGATGCTGGGGTTGCACAAACCTTTAAAGTCCTCGCTGAGCATAATCACAAACAATGGTTGGATAAAAGAGATAACCTGGAGTGTTGCAAGTGATTTCCTCAATGCAGAAGCGAATTTTGATAATGTACTGGATCGCAGCTGGGAGAAAATGCTTAATGACTGGCGATGGAACCAAGGATAAAATAATCACAGCTGATGGTGTGTCACATTACAAAGTGATTCCATCACTCAAATTCATGTCTTCATTTGGAGATGTCACAATGTCCATTTTGATACATAACTCGACTGGAGAAAATGAAGACGGAGAAGGATAATGAAAAGGATCTTTCAGATGATGAAAACTCTGTGAGCGAAAACTGAAAGCCTTGTAGAGTAATCCTTTGTCCACAGGGAAGAATGAATACTTTGTAAATAGCAAAAACAAATACAGATTTGTGTTTTCTGATTGAACTGGTATTTACATGGGGTCGAAATAATGTTGCTTGATTGAACTGACCAGTATGTTATTATTTTGTTTTGTTAATAAAACATTTTGTTGTTGCTAAAACCTTCATGATTGTTAATAACTTCTTTCATTAATTACTTCATACTAAAGCTACAGGCAAGTGTTTTACAATAAAAAAAACTAACATAACAGCAATTACATATTATATAACTAATAAGGGCTCTATATTTCAAATCATAAGGATCTTCTCAAATCAGATTTAAAAATAATTAATTCCAAATATTCCAAATAATACCAAATATTACAAATTTGTTTTTTCTCTATGCTATCTTATAAAGCTGTATTTCCATAAATTTTAATTAGGGGTAGCAGTAAACAGATATAAATTAAATTAAAAGAATTCTTCTTTTCCTTTCAACAAAATATCGGCTCAAAATACAAAGGCTAATTTCCTTGTCTTTATGGTAGCTACATTCACTTTTAGCATCATTTCAAAATACCATAAGTCTCTCTTTTGAGTTTATAACAGCAAAACAACATCAACAAAATCAAGTTCTGTGATTTAAGCTATTAGTAAAATTGAAGAGGTGGGTATTAACAAATTTTTTGCAAATTCCCTAAAAATCATATTAATATAAAAATGTGTGCATATAAAATCGATACCTTAATCAAATTGACATTCTGAATTCCTTTACTTATTACCCTGTTCCCAACAACCACTTTTATTCATAAAAACCATATTGCATACTAAATAAAGTAATATCAATTCCATTGCTCTTTGCCATGTGCAATTCTCTTGATGGTTTCCAATGTAGTCAATGGTTGATTACTGTAAACAAAAAGTCATCATGTACTTTTATGCTTAAAAAAAAAATTTAAAACAATCCAGTCACACATTGCACTCATAAATGTTCCTAAAAGTAATCATCTTTGGGTATGAATGTTGTTGTGGATTGGGTCTTCTTAAATAATAAGTACTTGGGTTGTTATTGATATTGTATGATTCAATATACAAATCATCAAATTAGACTTACATACAAATAGAAAAGCATGCTACCTAAAATCACTGCATTTTTCTCTTCCCTTATAATATCAGAGTTGTTATATCTGTATGAGACCAAGCAGAAAATATGTTCATTTATTGTTACTCTGAAATCTTGAGTTTGCACTATCCAGCAGGACCTGCCTCTTCCAATGGCAAGTGCTTTTCAAAAAAGGTGGGGGAATATGAAAAAAATCTCCATAGGCTACTATTGAGACAACAACTTGGACTCCAGTATCCCACAGTATGTGGCTTCTGACTCAATATTTTCATGTCTTACATCCATTAATATAACAAGCAATATTATTTCACCAGCCATTTTATCACAAATTCCTTCTTTCTTCTCCTATCTCTTATATTCTATAGGAAATCAAATTTCCAGTTGGAGGTTATTTTTCCTTCAAAAATTCTAAATATTTCCAGAGGTCCTCCATGTTTCACTGGTTTTACCAATATAAATTTCCTTTTTTCCTCATATTTTAAGACCTTAGTTTATTTTTGTAACATGTTTCATGAAAATTGTTGTAATTCAAAACTTCAAACAAAATTTTGGTTTTCATTTGAGATCATAACTCTCTATTGTCAAAGAAATTGAGTAAAAGTTTTTTGTTTCACGCTATTCCCTCAGAGGTACATAGTTATCCTAAAACTGCAAATATTTCTTTGTAAGGTGGAACTGTGCTACAACAAACTACAAGGTAGTTTTTTGTCTATTAATTGTAAATAAAATTTGTTATAGATGGAATGGAGAAAAAGAAAAGTAATAGAAAATTGTATCAGGTTTATTATACATAGTCTCCACTCAATTATGGCAGTCATATTGAACAAAAGGAATGGTTAGAGGCAGGGTAATTCATCAGAAAAAAACTGAGTAGTATTTAACACTGTCCCTTACTGTCCCAAAGATGTTCCAAATGAAGCAATTTTCTGAATTCAGTAAAACTAAAACCCTTTGTATAGAACAAAAAAGTGAATGCTGGATCTTGTAGTTCCCATAGGTTCAAATCTAGCAGCTAGATATTTAGAATTTTCATCTATATCAAATTAAAACTGTTGAGCTGCCTTCATCTAATTTTTTTGTATTTTAGCAAGAAAGGTAAAAACAATGGATGGGGCATTGCAGTGTTCTGTAATAGTTAATTACAAGAAAAGCCTATTATTTTGTAATCCTTCATGACAAAAGTGATGCTGAAATAGTTTTTCAAAAGCTCTCCATCAGTCTAGGTCATGAACTTACTGTAGACTGGTACTGATGAGATGTTTATTCCAATTACTTAACCGTAGGCTAAAACTAAAACTTAATAACACAAAAAAACCAACAATTCATCCAAATTAAATTTACCATATTTTCATTACTATTTAGAAGCACAATGTGTGTAACTACTGCATAATAGGTCTCAAGTTTAAACTGATTACTGCTTCATGTTACAGATGTTTGCTATTCCACCAATCTCTTTCCTTACAAAATCATGAATAAAGCACTTAACACCACTGTAAGTATTAAAAGACTTGGTTGGGGGCTAATTGCAAAACCACATTGTGCAATCCATCCATAATTTTCACATTTGTCAATGAGTCCCATATTTCAAACCAATAAGAAAAGTCACCAGAAACAAAGGAGAGGGTGTATGTTGGCACTTAAAACACAAATACTGTATTGTTGATTTGTGCCAGATGCAAACAACTCCTGGATATAATGTAATATTGTGTTTTTTAATATGTCATAGTTAAAGCATCTTTAGTGTACTGGTGGTATTTATCAATGAAAGAGAAAGGGATTTTGGAAACTGCTTCACAGTCAACTATAGCCCATGCTAAAGTATGAAGAATGAAACCCTTTATCACAAAACAAGCAATTTTAAGTTCCTAAACTTTGCTGGTATCAGAATTCTGCAGATTCGAAACAATTCCTTACATACATCTGTTGTAGATATTATTGGTACAAAGGGGCATTAAAACTCACCATCTAAATCTTTTGCAAAATGTAAGGAGTAGACTTTGACAACTGCTGCCTTGCATCTCATGATATATTACTTTCTATGCCTTACTTAAAAACTCCTGCACCTAATTGTAATGACAAAGTTTAAATTTTAACCTTGATTTAAGCAAAATTTTGTATCAAATTCCAAATTGATTAATTGCTTTAATTTTCCTTAAAAATTAGCCATAAAAATCTTATTCTAAATATAATTTTTACCTAATCTTGACTATGTTTAGTAAACACTTGCACAAACTTGGTTGTATTGGCATACTTAGAATTTTTAAAGGAACCTTACAAAAAAGGACCTAGCCAGGGTGTAAAAACATAAATAATGGAACAATAGTCAATGGGCAAGGAATTGGTAATCAAGCACAAAAAGATGAGTTTCTTCAGAAAACTATTGCCTCTACCATCAAACTGTGTAGATTCACAATACAACACCCAATATGTTGTGTAATGGCATCATGCGACCTGATGCAGTAAACTGATGGCTCGAGAGATTTTGCATACATCTTAACATCAAATTTAATAAAGTTAACAACTTAGGTATTTCTGCCAACAAGTAATTTATTGGAGTCAAAAAATGCTTCCAGGCAATCGTTTCTGCACTTAAATTTTAAAATATTTAATGTCAATGTACCTGAGCTGTCCTACTCTCTACCTACAAAAGAGGTGCCATCATACAGGAGGAAATAAGTAAAATAAAGTATTAAGGGTTACTGAATGTTAATAAGATTTCCATTTAAAAGGTGGCATGAAAAATTCACAAGCTAGTGTTTCAGACACTGAGACAAAAGTTCTAAAGAAGGGGAAGTCATGGATGTATGGTGGGTTGCTATCTCTGTAGCCTTTTAAGGTAAATATCCAAAATACCAAAGCAGTATGAACAATTAGCCATCTTAGATGCAAGTTGCATATTTTATTCTGAAAAAAAATTATTGGTGAATAAAAATCATAATTCTTAATTAATACCAACCATGTCTTAAAAATTGAATGTTGATGGCAAATATATATTGTTAAAATATTAATAGATATACATTGTGGCTTATGAAGTCCTACCAACTTGTTCCTTACAACTGAATGAAAAGTAAAACTGATATTGGCAACAATATTTACTAAGTATTCTTCAAATTTTGCAAGAGAAAATCAACAAATATCTCTTGCTAATATCCAGATTGACAGTATATGCATCTATAAAAAATGGTAACTTAAGAAAAAGGCATTTTAATCATGGTAGGATCACAATAATTAGTGAATCAACACAGTTTGAATGTTTTTATGGCTAAATGCAATGAAAAAATCTGACAAAAAAAGCTGTTAACTTTTTAATACTTCAATAACAGATGTTTCAAACAACTTGCCCACTCGAAAACCAAAAATGAGGTTTTGGCACAATTATATTGCTTCAAATATACTTAGCCAGGCACAACCATAACAAATGTCCTAATTTAAAAGCTGTTCAGGTCATTACATGTGCCAAATATAACCTACTTTATAAACTGCTTTTATTGATACCAAAGTCAAGATATTTTACTAAATACCTGTATGTTAATTTCTCCCTCTACCATTTCTATGAAAGTAACTAATTTACATACTTGTATATCAGCTATTGATCAAATGCTGCACCATTTTGTAATTGAACATAATAGCAAGAATTATGTGCAATGTTAATCATAATCATCTGGCTTAAAATACTGATTACTGGAGTAAATATCATAGCTGGAGGAACTTAAGGTTATATAATAAAATTCACAAAAGCCACTAGAGAATGGCTGATAGAAAGCAAACGTAAAAAGAACCTGCACACTAATTATAAATCAATAGTTTGTTTTCCACACTTGGAATATATTTTGACACATATATAAATTAACATTTTCACAAAAAATATCAACCTAATATAACTGCTCGTTACACAAAATGGATATTAAGAAACGAAGTATAATCTTTATATTATGATTTGGCTGGGTAGATTACCAAACTTTGCCATGGAAAAAGTTATCAATCTTTTGTGGAAATATATTGACTTAAAATTTCAATAATTTGTAAATTGTTTTCTACCGAAAATTCTACTTTTAACATGTTTTATTCGTGCACATTTTCATACATCTTTCATATTCATAAAGAAGTAAGGTTAACATATGATCAGTAAGAATGTTATTAGGTAATGTTTTAACTCGATTTTGTAAAGTCAAATTTCCACATTTTTTCAAAAATTATGGTTTTCCCCAAGGATCTCCTTTTCATGTCACCAAAGTTTTGACTTGCAAACAGGTTCTTGATTAAAAAAATGTGGGTTTTTTGCTTGCATTATCGTGACGTCACGCCGCGCCAAATACGCCTGGTAGTACCCGGGTCGTCAAAGGAAGAAAAAGAAAAAGGGTAATTGAAATATAAAAATATAATTTAAATGTTAAGTAAAATAGATAAACTTTAAACATCAAAAAATGAATTTTAATACCAAGTATACTTGGACTTACATTAAATTGGAGCTTGTTTTATTACAAATATGGGAAGCTTTTTTATTACAAATTCGGGGAATATACTACAAAATGGGGCACAACTGATGCACCAGTCATGTCATGTGTGTGTTTTCCGTTAGTGTTAATTAAAAATCATAAAATGAATCGCAGATTTAGTACACCAACATAAAATATTATTTAACGTCTTGTGACCAAGATGAGCGTGTCTCAATGAACAGTGCTTTGACAGTTGCAGAGGGAGTCGGGTTGCCCTTTTTGGAATAAAATATCTGTTTGTGCACGAGTTTTATCAAGGCAATATCCTCCTTAACTTTACCGTTTTCATGAACGTTTTTCAGTCATGTCAATGGGGGAATATTGTTTTTAAAATTCTCAAATTCTCACCATTCACCAAAACTCAAAATGAACTGGGCTCATAACATTCAAAACCTACAGAATCACTTTACAGCAACGTTATTTTCACATCAAATAAGAAACTTTCACGGTAATACTTATTTGATCATATCAAATATAATCTAAAATGTCAATATTACTCTAAGAAGGATTAGAGTCAGGCATGGTGCCACTCTAATACCTGTATTTCGCCCTTTCAAGTTTTCACGTGCCTTCCTTTCCGCAACTAGTCGATTTAATTTGCTTTTCATCGTTGTATTTGGCCACATTGTCATGCAACCGTCTTTTATATCTGTGTACTTGAAAGAGTAATTGAATATTTTTTCACAAAATGTAACTGGATCTTTAAAGTATTCTTTAAATGTTTTACAGGGCATTGTACACATGTCAGAAGTTCCTTTCTTTGCCCAATTCCAATTCTTACCCCAATTATCGTTACAGGTGTAGTCATCGATGCAGTCATGAAACCAAGTGTCACAATCAGAGGCACAGAGTGGAATATTCTTCACCCTTTCTCGGCGCACACTGTTTTTTCTCTTATCCTGAACAATCCATGGTGAAAAATTCGGAGAGCATTCATAAAAACAAGTATCACGATGAAAATGCTTTCTACATTTCGCAGAAACTTTCTTTGGACATTGATCTATCACCATTGCATACAATGATAGTGTGCCATCCGTCTGAATCTGTTGACTTGTGTTAGTAGTGCAGCAAGATCGGTTGCTCCAAGGCCCACAATTCACACCACTAAATTCTGGTCCAGGAATTTTCTTATGATTTCTTGAATCAATACAGCGATTGAGATATTTCTCCACAACTGTTTGCTCAGCTGAAATTGTAACAGTAGCAAAGAGAAGGTAAACTGCTTTACAAAACAACATTTTCCAGCCAGGTGTATTGATAAATTGTGGTCTCTTCACATGCCTCACATCGTTTAAGGTCAATTTTAAAGTTTTACGGTAACACATGGCTTTTGCCTCGTTTCAACCTCGCTCCCAGATGGCCCAGGAAAAGCACTGCCGCAGTCTGGAGAAAGCATCAGGTTCTTCAGGCAACACCAACCACAAAGCATTCGGGAATAAATTAATAACACTGTGTTTCCACTTTGCAAGAATTTTCCTTAGATCAAGGTATTTTGTTTGACATTCATTGAGCTGGTTTGCAACTTAAGAAAGTTTAGAACTAACGACAATACAAGAAGTACTTACACTGAATGTCACGATGAAACACCAAACATAAACTTAAAAAAACTTCAACTCTTTCTGCAATTGGTTAGGGAAAAACAAAGTAATTATTGACTTTGACGAGAACAAAACCAAAACCATTCATTTCAAATGGAAAGAGACTAAACCGTGAAAAAAATAATCATTAGGAGCAGCGGTGTGAATCACGAGGGCTGAGGGGGCTAAAGTCTCCCGGAGTTTGGGAATAGGGGTAAAAATTTTAAGACACACAAAATAAATCTTGAGTTTATATATAATGAAGGCTTTTTATAATAAAGTCCCCGGTTCATGGTCACAAATTTAACAAAATTCAATCTCGTGTAGATCTGGCTGTAGATGCTGCTCGGCAAAACATATAACCGCAAGATAATTCCTCTATCACAGAACGAGATAATAAAACTTTTACCCCTAATTACTATTGCAAATTAACTGCGGGTATATTAGAAAATCACTGTTACAGCATTTTGGACGATGAATCAACTGATGTTAGCAATACACAACATGTCGCTCTGACATATTTTCAAGGTGTAAAATGTTATGAGCTGAGACTTAGTTGCGATAACCTTGTCTTAGCTAGTGAAAGAAAAATATCAAGTCGTCTGGATGATGATTTTTGAGAGCATACTACTACTTTTGTTACATCAACCATCAAAGAACAGATTGATCGACCTGACTAAAAACTATATATTCGCCTTGAGCTGATGGTTATTAAAGATTCTTCCGGGAAAGATTTTGAGAAACTTGAGTTAGGTATTTCAGACTATGATGTACACTTCTTTCGTTTAAAAATTAGTTAAAAATACCTCCTACCACGTTACAAGGTTTGGTGTACCATATAAAAAAGCTGAGTCAAGGACAAGAGTTGTTGTTGGAAAAGGTTTACAAATTGGTACAACATTTTCTCATTATGCCTACAACCAAAGGTGAAAGTGAAAGCTCCATCCTCAATGAGGAGAATCAAAACTCATCTGAGAAACACCGTGAGACAAAATAGATTGAATCAATTAATGTGATTATGTATGCATTCTGTAATGGACAATGTTAATCACAAATGTGTATTGAATGAATCCATTTACTGTTCAGAAAGAAGACCAGCAGTATTTCCTCGAATGTGAAAACTTAGTATGTGATTTTACTGTTACAATCTTTTGATGCAGCCTTTGATTGAGAAAATTTTTATTTTGCATTATGCTTTAAGATTTAGATGTTCAAGTTATTTATGTTGTAGTGTGAACTACAGAAGGAAATATCTAAGATGTATTATTTGGGAAAAGTATTTCCCTTTTTACATAATACGTAGAAGATTTGTAATACAATAACACATAACAATAAATTTGCGCCACTTACAATGCCATCTTACCAGGCACACCAAAAGGTATAAAATGCAAAGTTTACATGCGTGATTCTGATTTTGTTAAAAATCAGGCTTCCCCAAAACCAAGAGAGTGTTACCCTCCTGGGGAGAGGTAATGTAGAAATTAAACAATACCTAAAGGTCACATACCTCAAATGTGTTCTGGATGAAAATCTCTCGGGGGAGTGAATGGCAACTAAAATGCTTGAGAAAATGAATAAAAGTTGAAATTTTGAAATAGAAAACAAAGCTTCCTCCACAGGTTGTTTCCGAATGCTCATAGTCAACCTTATTTGACCACGCATGCTTCTCATGTTACCCAATGTTGATTAAGAGATTGTCAAAAAATTGCAATCTGCACAAAAGAAGTTCATTCGTTTTTATCTGTGTGCAAGAAAAATACAACACACTATAGGACTGCAGAATTTAAACCCATAAATCTGCTCCCAACAAAGCACAGATTAAATAAAATATTAACAAAAAGATAGTAAAATTTTTAACAGGAATTCCTCCAGCTTATGACGATAAAATAATCCATACAGTCAACCAGGTCTTTTGACACTCAGGTTCAAGTTTTAATTATAGTTTCCATCTCGTAAAAATAACACAAGGCAAAAATTTTTTACATAGGGCCAAAAATATGGAATAGTCTAGGATGTGAATTAAAACCCACAAACAATGTCAACAGCTTTAAACACGAGAACAAAAACAAAAAGAAAACTTTTCCCAAAACATATAGATAGGTGATTATATATATGTGTAGTGCTGACAACTCATATTCTCTCTTTTATTCATAATATAGTCATATTGGATTATATTTCTATCGAAAACACTCTAAAGTTTGTTTTTTTAATTGCTCTTCTCAAAAGCTGGCACTTTACTTTTGAAACGTTACTGCTGAGGGGACCATTTTGAAAATAAGGTAAATTCTACCTTCTAAAGCTTTCTATGCCACTACAGTTAGGGTTGTCTTAAAGCAAAATATAAATTTTATAAGTAAATACGTTTATATTTAATACAAATTGTAATGTATTGACTTTTTAACATTTATAGCATTAATTTGTAAACGTGCTTTTATCTAGTTGAAATTGTAATGGTTTTTATTCTCTGTTTTTTGCATTTGTAAACACTCCAGATTTTTAATTAAAAAAACAAACAACATACATAAATAGATGGATATATATATATATATGGATATATATATATATATATGGATATATATATATATATATGGATATATATATATATATATATATATATATATATATATATAGGTAGATAGATAGATACATAGATGGATAGATAGATAGATAGACGGATAGATAGATAGATAGATAGATAGATGGATAGATAGATAGAGAGATAGAGAGAGAGAGAGATAGAGAGAGAGATAGATAGATAGATAGATAGGGAGATAGAGCGATAGAGAGATAGAGAGAGAGATAGATGGATAGATAGATAGAGAGATAGCTAGATANATATATATATATATATATATATATATATATATATATATAGGTAGATAGATAGATACATAGATGGATAGATAGATAGATAGATGGATAGATAGATAGATAGATAGATAGATGGATAGATAGATAGATGGATGGATAGATAGATTGATAGATAGATAGATGGATAGATAAATAGATAGGTAGATAGATGGATAGACAGATAGATAGATGGATAGATGGATAGATAAATTGATAGATAGATAGATGGATAGATAAATAGATAGGTAGATAGATGGATAGACAGATAGATAGACAGATAGATAGATGGATAGATAGATGGATAGATAGATAGATAGATAGATAGATAGATAGATAGATAGATAGATAGATGGATAGATAGATAGATACATGGTGATTGCTCTATCTTGACAGACGATTGCCATTTATGACTTCAGCTTTTGTCCTTGCGTGACCTCGTAGGTGGCTTTAGAGACCAGCTTCTGATCTGCAATGCATGAAACATAGGTAACAGATGAAAGAAGTAGCTTTCACTGAGTTGAGGGTATGCGTCTCAAACATTTTTGATGAAAGTGTTCAAGTAGTTTGAAATGTCTTCGATATCCGATCCAAGTCTCACAAGAATACAAAAGAGCTGTCAAGACATTAGATTTGTACACGCAGAACTTGGCTTTGAAGGTGATGCTGCCATCTGTTCAATCTCGTATTTCAAGCATTCCAAAGGCAAGAGAGGCTTTCTGTATCCTCTGGTGTATTTCTGCATCAAGGGAACCATCTCTTGACAGGGTGCTACCAGGATACACAAACGACATTTATTTTTTTGCCTGGAGAAAAGAAAGTTAGATATTGTTATAATGTGGAAAGAGAGATAGAGAGATATTAGAGGTAGTGAACAAAGTAGAAAACAAAACATTGCTATCTCAATTAGTATCGATTTTGATCCCCACAACATTAACCCTAAGTATTGGCTGTATCTTGGACATAACACACAAGACAGGAAACGAGATTGCAGATTAAGTACAGCTTAAGACACCACAAGCAGGAAAACAAAACAAAAAAAAATTAGTATATCTATATATATATATATATATATATATATATATATATATATATATATATATATATATATATATATATATATATACGGAAAACTGTCATCAACATTTTATAAATAATAAACGGATACGGGTGATGCTCAACACCCACGCCCCTGCCCCTATACCATACAAAAGATATTNACCAGGATACACAAACGACATTTATTTTTTTTCCTGGAGAAAAGAAAGTTAGATATTGTTATAATGTGGAAAGAGAGATAGAGAGATATTAGAGGTAGTGAACAAAGTAGAAAACAAAACATTGCTATCTCAATTAGTATCGATTTTGATCCCCACAACATTAACCCTAAGTATTGGCTGTATCTTGGACATAACACACAAGACAGGAAACGAGATTGCAGATTAAGTACAGCTTAAGACACCACAAGCAGGAAAACAAAACAAAAAAAAATTAGTATATCTATATATATATATATATACGGAAAACTGTCATCAACATTTTATAACTAATCAACGGATACGGGTGATGCTCAACTACCACGCCCCTGCCCCTATACCATACAAAAGATCTTGTTCAACGAATCCACCGTGCATGTAGCTCCTCGCAGTACATACATGAGAGCCTAGAAAAAGCCAAACGCATCTTGGAGCTCAATCAATACCCTCCCACATTCAATGAACTCATAATCAGAGATACACTGGAGAAAATCATCAGATATAGTGTTGTTGAAGATATAAGTAGCTCTGAGTCCACGCAGAAGTCCAGCCCTAAATCAGATAAAATTCCTCTGATAGTCCAATACCGTGGAAAGTGTACTGAAGACTATGCAAGCGCATTACACAAGATAAATGTCCCTTGTATCATGGTCTTGACTCTCAGGAAACTCAAAACTGTTCTAGCTTCCCTCAAACCACCTACGGAGAAGATGCTCAAGAGCGGGGTTGTCTACAAGTTAACATGTCCAGGCTGCTCTGCTTGCTACGTCGGGGAGACCACCCGACATATGCAGTCCCGATTCAAAGAACGCCTCCAAAGGGCAGGACCTGTGAGACTCCATCTTAAACTCCGCGAATCCACCTTAACAGAAGAAAATGTAGACATTTTAAAATCATCAGCTAGAGGAGAGGGTTATTTGATAACTCTAGAAGCTTTGCTTATCCGGGAATTAAAGCCTGCAATAAATAGAAAGGATGAGTGGAGGTCGCGAGAACTTAAGATTAAGTTGTATTCAAGTTCTTGACTTCAAATCATTATTTGTCTCTATTGGAGATACAGTAGAATTAGCTGTTAGTAGTTAGTCTGTGTGCACTATGTCTTTTGTCATATTTGAATCTCATAAGTGTTCTGCGGTTTGTTTTAGATTACCTGAGTGTAAACTCGAAAATTTTGTAAACCACAAGTGTTGATTCCTTATCTACATATACACTTTACTTATTTATATTTACATATGTGTACATGTATTTATATTTTTTGCATCACTGCTAGCTATTAAGTAAAATCATCAGCAACTATGCCAAGCAAAATTTCAATCCCTTAATAGTTATAATCAAGTCTTGTGATTACTTAAATATGCAGGCTTTCGGATGAGTTAACCTGCACGTGTTTTAATTTTGTGATTTTTGAATTCTTGATTAATATTGTCATCACTAAATGTATGTGAGTAAGCATGTGAGTCTGGTTCAAGATATGTACAATGGAGTTACCTCATGTGTTAACAGCTGTGTTGGTATCTCAGATATGTTTACGATCCGAGCCGGTCTGCATCAAGGCTCTGCTCTCAGTCCTCATCTCTTTGATCTCATAATGGATTTCATTAGTGAAGGTATTCGAAACGATGCCCTGTGGACCATGCTATTTGCCGATGATATCGTATTAGTTTGTGAGACAAAAGTGGAACTTCGAACGCAACTATCGAGATGTAAGAGAGCTCTAGAAGAGAAAGGTTTTAAAGTAAGTAAAACGAAAACCAAATATCTTCAGTTTAACGACTTTGAAGACCTTGACAACATGACAATGGATGAGGAAATTATCAAGAAGATTCCAGTTTTCAAGTATCTGCGGACGCATGTGAGTGAAAATGGTGAGCTTGACGTGGAGATAAACCATTGGATCCAATGCGGATGGAAATGCCGAATAAAGCTGTCAGGTGTGCTGTGCGACAAGAAGATGAATGCCAGGCTGAAAGAAAAGGTGTACAAAATATTTGTGCGCCCAACAATGTTATACAGCATTAAAACCTGGGCAGTGAAGAAGGGACAGGAGAAGAAGATAAATGTTGCAGAGATGAGTCCTATTTGACAGAATGGTTGACGTTCCCTTGTATTTGACGATGGTTTTGTTTATCTTCTTGAACCAGAAGAAATAGAAGGTGTGGAGATGAGGCTGTTTCAAAATCTTCACTTTTTTGGTTTTTTTTGTTTTGTTATCGTTCCTTTAACAGTTTATCTTATGTTGCTGACAAAGAGCTATTATTTTTTAGGTGTACATGCGGCTTTCGAAATTTTCCTGTAATACGTATGCGCGAAACATCAGAGCTCGCAAGCGTTTTACAAAAAAGTCTTAAGAGAGTTTTGGTACTGAAACCATGAAAAAGCTAAGAACCTTTAAATACTGGGTGAAAGTAAGGTTTCTTATTGAAAGAAGACCTGTCTTTAAACATACCGAGAAAGAATGCTACAACTAATCTAAAAGTAAAGTCAATCTTTATTGTTCGAAAGCAGTGCTTCGATAAAAATGAGAAAAAATTCCCATTTTTATTGGAGCACTCTCTTTAAATATCATGATTTTGACTTGACAGAATATTGGAAAGTCCAAAATTCCCTGCAAATTTTGGTCATGAATTGAAAATTCTAAATAAGTTAGTATTAATGGTCTGTTTGCGAAAAGCGGACGTTATAAAAGAACTGCAGGGAAAAGGTGATTAGTAAGAAAAAGGGAAGGGATGTATCCAAAACCTTTTTACAAGTTAATTTCTTATTTGTCAACTTAATTTCTTATTTGTCTTACTTTTGCTGTAGATACACTTGCTTTCCGTGTTTACGATTTCTGCTTTTATAGGTTAGCCCACAATATATTGCGGGCACGCAAATATGACAGGGGTGAATATCTTTGGTGATCCGTGATGCCCCAATAAAACTGCTTTGGGTACAAAATAGGTGTATTCTGCTTTCTAAACAGCGCGATTAACCTTCGCACAAAATTCATTAGGCATTGCATTTAGGTCAAATTATGCGTAAGTTTATGTCAAAATTTGTTATTTGGGTATCACGTGAGAGTGAAAAAGCCCAGATGAAGCCCAAAACGTTGAGTTGAAAGTCTTCTTTGTCACAAACATCATAACAGAGCGAAAAACCAACATGTGCGAATAATGCACAGATCTCAAAGAATTTTGAAGACAATATATCTGGGGTTTTTTGTCTTTTCAGACGTTGACTGTCGCACGTGTGACGAGTGGGATGCTCCTGACTCTCTCCTGTCTTTCATTACTAACTTTTAATTACTGATAATGGAAATGCAGATCCCTACGAAACAGGGAAAGAAAAATTCACATAGTTTCTGCAGCCCCCAAACGGGTGTAAACTGCACTGTTTTCTCCACTCGATCAGTTTCAAAACCGCCTGGGAATTTTATGAAAGAATTCCCATTGCAAATAATTGGAAATTTATGTCGAATAACAAATTAGAACAGGGAGCATTTTCCAAAATCCTGAAATGTGCATTAAAAGATCCCAAATAGGTTTTGGCAGCAATGCTGGTAGATAAACGACATAGTGACATAAGCAAACACCAAGCAAAAGATATTAAGACAAATCTCTTTTACACAAGACAAACCAAATCACAAAACACTATCACGCACGAAACAGAAATCTAGTAAAACACTCCCAAGATTGACTTGTTCATATTTGGGGTAATATTCCCACAGAAAGACAAGTAAGTTCCCAGGCAAAGGAGAAAGGAATTCAGATCACAATAACACTATTCCTGCAATGACAGGAAAATGACGTATCCTCTGAAGCATGCAGAATCACTTAGCCTTTACTCAGAAAATACCACGAATATTTGATGCAATGCGAACACAATGCGAAGCTTACGACTCTGAAGGTTTTAAAAACAGTACAATCTTGGAAGTTGTAACTCGATGCTTTGGACAAATGAATATTTTAGGCACTCAATGGCGTAGTTTTGGATTCAGCCAAAGCAAAAGTTTCTCCATACAACGCTATTACCCCGTTAAATTAATCGGCAAATCTTAAACATTTGCAGTAACAAAGAAGCACTACACCATATTCTTTTGGTTTCCAAAGGACCAAGGTTTTAGCTGCTTGTTGAGTTGAGAATCTGCCCTAGAAATAAGCTTACTATCTATCATCTGGATAAAACCACAACACCAGAACCTTGAGTGGTTCTGGTGTTGTGATTTTAGAAAAATAATGTACTTTAAAGATCATTGTGTAACACTGAATATTGACAGAGATTATTTTCATACCCCAAATAGAAAAGAGAACAGTCTTCCTTGTGAGCTATGTAGTTAAAGAGGTGTGGAAAAGTTAACGTTTTAATGATTCATTAAGGAAGTTGAGACAAAGCAGCAAACCAACTGGCTTATCTGAAACAACAAAAATACAGTATGGCAATGCAGAAAAGTAATGCATAATACAGTAATTTAGAGTCTGATATTTCATTTCAATTGTGCAAGACTTTGCCTTCGACTTGAAGAGAGCCACACATTTTTTCCAAGCTCGGTTTGAATGAAGCTTTTCGACAGTTTGACTTGACACTGACGAATAGACATCCAGTACCGATTTTGGACTGAATAGATTTACTCTACTGAATTATGGTACCACTGAGTTTTCAGTACATCTTACGGAAAAGCAAAGAAAAGCCTGCAAGAAATCAAGGAAGTAAAAAATTTGGCTAATTAAGTCATTAATTTTGGAGCGCCGAGGGGTAGTAAGATAATGATGTGTTACAAATCGCCTGTCAAGAAATGCAGATAAGAATCCCGCATTAAAATATAAATCTGAAAAATGCAAACGTTTGGTTCAATTGTTAAATTTCCTTGGCCATTTCGTTTCAGAAATGAATGCACCTTCTAATCCAAAGTGAAATTCAGCCACTAAAAGCATAAGCCAAAAAACTCAGCCAAAGTGTATCAAACCACAATATCGACACCATTTCCAAAATGAAAAACAGCCGTTTCTCCAATTGGAATGATCATACCTTTTAAAAGTTAAAAGAGCATTGGAATCAGCGTTGTGTATGTTCTCTTTGGAAACAGTATATAGTCACTGTTGATGCAAGTTTGGAATTTCAGCAGTTCTGACACAACTACAAGAAACAGAAGAAGAATGTGACAAAGCTTATGTAGGTGTCCAATTTTTTAAAACCATTTCTCCAGTCACATAGCAAAAGCCTTTGTAAGTTATTTATGGAAATTTCACGATTAGAACCATTTGCAATAAACAAACAATAGGTTTTGCATTCAAAGCTATAGTTTTTTGGTACAATACTAACCTGGTTCGGAAATCAGCTGACTACCTGTTTGGATATTTCCAGTGACTTTATCATGACTAAAGAAAAACTTACTGAAGAATATTAAAATTTCATTTTTTGACATGCAGTCGCGAATGGCATGGCATTGAAGAAAATTAAAAGTGTTACTGATACTGACAAAATATTAAAAGCAGTCAGAGCAATAATGAAAACGAATAAGAGGTACATAATCCTTGTTTAAACACTTAAGTATATCAAGAATGAAAAACCAACAATCCAAAAAATTCGACCGTAAAATAAAACACAATAAATATAGCTCGTTCGCTACAAAACAGAGCTTCAGACAAAGTTCACGATGCACATGTAGGCCTTGTAAAATCTAAATCTTTACTTTCGAGTTCTGATTTGATTTCCAGAAACTAATAAAATCATCCAAACACCACATAAAGATGTATACTTTCTCAAACATAAAACCTTCATTAACATTAAGTATGACAAATATGCGAGAATTCCTTTCATTTCTCTTGCTTTTCTGGCCATTATACCCTGAGAAGGTTCAAAGTTCTTGGTAATAGGTATCTTAAAGCTAGGTGTGTCACTTAACCCATCTCCGCTATTAATTTCTTCACTTTCTGCAACTTTTATCTTTCCAGGGCCTCAGAGTCCTTTTAGATGTTACTTAGTTAATAAAACCTTGTAAGGTAGTACACAATGTTTTCGAACAAGGTACCACATAAAATTATTGATTGTTAATCACTGAGCGTAGCTCCAGCTGTTCAGAGATGAAAATATTCAATATCTACTTAGGCTACATCAAGATTATAAAGTTTAGACAAGGTAATTTTAGAACACAAAGTCCCCCGTGAAATCAAAATAGATAAGAGTCCATGAGGTAATGGAAACGGAATTTCAAATTACATGAAAGCAAAGAGGGAATCATGAATAATCAAGCTAAACCATTGTGGCCACCATGAAAAGAATATGTGGGAAGTTTCTTGTAACTTCTTATGAACGACTTGCAAACAGCTGACCTACAAGAAAGTCTGGGAAAAGGAATAAACTATGTCTTGCTTCAAAAACGCATCAAATCATACCCAATAAAAGAAGAACTTTAAGAACCTCTCTTTAATCAAAATATTCAGGACAAATCACTGATCTTGCGTAATAAGAAAATAATTGTGAGATATGAGGAAGCAAGTGATAATAAATTAGCCAATATTAGAAAAACTATACAAATAAAAAAGAACACATAGAAATCGAACTTTTGCATACTAGGTTCCTAAAGTTCTACTTTTATTGGGTATGATTTAATGCGTTATTGCAAGAGATAATGCGTTTTAGCAAGAGAAAAAAAACATTCACAAAGTGGATATTGTATGACATCATTTACGTTCGTCAAGACAAAGGGTGCCATAATCACAGTTGAAAATGACAGATATTGTGCTACTCGAAATGGTTCATTTTTCACGTCTCTACCAAACATCACCCGCTATGTGATTCTGTTAGTAAATGTCAGTGAACCTGATTCAAATTTTGACAAATTCACTAAAAGCAATGCCCATAGAGCATTCCTAAAAAGACTCATAAGAAAATGTGGAGCACCTAAATATAACATTTCAAAATGGGAAGCAATGAATTGTTGTGTTATTTCAAATAATGACTAGAGTCTTCACGTGAGAGACGTCAAGTGTTTACAAAATGAAGTTGATTATAAGGGATGTTATGTTTTGTTTTCGAAAGCTGTGTTTTTGTTTTTTTGTGTTATTATTATTATTATTATTATTATTATTATTATTATTATAATTATTATTATTATTATTATGTTTTCCATTTTTCTCGGTAGATCATCCATCCGGTGCTAACCTAAAAGCAGATAGCAACCAGCTATCAAAGGTTTTAGGTCTTCTTTTCTTCTCTGCTCTCAAATTAAAAGCACTTTCCTTAAAATCATTGCAGTTCCCAATAGTGCTGTTTTCTGTATTATTTTTAATCTAGCATCGCCCGTTAACTTTTCCAGGTGTTTCCTACAATCTTTAGATACCGCTCCCAGTGCTCCAATTACAACATAACTTTAGCCTTTTTAAGATTCCACAGTTTTGTTACCTCTTCTCTAAGATTATGATATTTCTCTATTTTCTCGGTTTCTTTCTCCTCTACCCTTGAGTTGCCTGGGACAGCTATATCAATTATTGTAGCTTCTCTTAATTTTTTCGACAATCACAATGTCTGGTTTCCTTTCAACTACGTGCTGATCACATTGGATCATGAAGTCCCAAAATATCTTGAAGTTGTTGTCTTCTATGACTCCTTCTGGTTTTTGGTTATACCAAGCATTTGCTCTACCTAAACCAGCTTGTCTACACAATAACCAGTGAATATATCTTGCAACATTATCATGTCGTCGTTTATACTCTCTTTGAGCCAACTTGCTACATTCACTGACAACATGCATGACACTTTCTCCCCTCTGATTACGCATCCTACACAAGGGTGATTCAGCTGTCTTATCAATGTAAAATTTCACAAAATTTGTCCTTAGAGATTACTCCTGAGAGCTACAAATTAGTGCTTCCGTTGGAATTTTCAGGTCACCCTTCTTTAACCAAAGCAATGAGTTACTCCAACTTACATCCTTGTTATTCCTTATGTACTGACCGTGGAGTCTTTTCTCATGCCAACTCTGCACGAGTTCATTCTCTGTACCCCTTTTCAGTACATTAGGATCTACTGACTCTCCAACTTTCAAATGGCCATGAGCCTTGACCATTTGGAGCATTTCTTCCGTACTCCCTTTTAAATACCAAGCACGATTGTTCTCTTCAGACTTGACAGTGTTTGCAATTCCTTTCAAACCTCTTCCACCATCTTTTCCTTTGATGTAAAGTCTGTCTACATCGCTGTTAGGGTTCATACCTTTATTCATAGTCAATAATTTGCTAGTTCTCCTGGCGAGTCGATTTAACTCGTCCTTTCTCCAGTTGATCACCCCAGCGCTATATCTCATAGGAGATACTGCCCAAGTGTTTATTGCCTTGATTTTATTTCGGCCATTTAGTTTCGACTTTAGAACCAACCTGGTACGTCGAAAGTATTTCTTTATAAACATGTCCTTCATCGTAGTTTCTTTGACTTTGTCTGCCTCGATTATTCCTAGGTACTTGTACCTTTCGTCGGTCACCTCCTTAATAACCTCACCATCACACAATCTGATGCCTTCAATCTTTCTCACCTTTCCTCTCTTCAAAACTAACACAGTGCATGTTTGAATTCCTAACTCCATCTTTATATCCTTGCTGATAGCAGGTACTGTATATACAAGACTATTAACTTCCTTTCCACTTCTTGCGAATAATTTTAGGTAATCCATAAAAAGCAGATTATTAATCTTCACATCTCCTGGTGTATATCCAGCAGGCTTCTTTCTACTGACTGATGACAAAGGTATCATGCAGATGACAAATAACAGAGGTGATAGGCTGTCTCCTTGGAATATTCCCGTTCTGATATCAACTTCTCAAAGTGACTCTCCGCACACAGTCATTTCAGTCTTCCAATACTTCATTGTCCCCTCGACAAATTGTACTATATTATCTGAGATGTTAACAAGTTTCATCCACTCCAGAATCCAGGAGTGTGAGACCATGACATAAGTCTTCTTGTAATCGACCCATGCCATGGCCAAATTCTTCTGTTTTCTCTTGCTGTCTGCTAAGATGGCTCTATCAATAAGGGTTTGGTCCTTCGTAGCCCTGGAGTTACGTCAACATCCCTTTTGCTCATTCGGCAGAACACTATTTTCTTCAAGATACTTGCATATTACATCGGATATGATGCTAGTTAAAAGCTTCCACATGAGTGGTAAACAAGAAATGGGTCTAAAGTTCCCAACTTCCCTTTAGTTTTGTCTTTTTAGCATAAAACAGTCCTTCCCTTCGTCAACCACAAAGGTACCTCTGTTCCATTATTTATCATATCATTCATATGCAACGCAATGCGACAGTGAAGAGTGGTTAGTCTTTTGAACCAATATCCCTGGACTAGATCAGGGCCAGGAGCTTTCCAATTTAGGAACCTTTTACATTGCTTCTTTACTAAATTTCCAGTGATTATGAAGGGGTCCTGTTGGTATTCTCCTTTATCTTGTTTCAACTCTCTAAGCCACACTGCGTCACACTCATGGTTTTCCCTTCGTGGCCAAATACTGGACCAAAAGTGCTTGCTCTTTTCGGCATTTGGCACAGCATCATTCGCTCTTTCTTCTCCATTAAGTTCTTTGTATACTTTTTTCTGATCCTGGTTAAACAGCCTGTTGACTCTATATTGCTCAATTCTTTGTCCATAACGCCTAAACTTGATAATTTTAGCATTGAGTCGTTGTTTTAATTCCTCAATCACGACACTCAGCCCTTTGCGATTTATACTATACTTGTTTTCTAGCTCAGCATATTCCCCCTTCATTAATTTTTCATCGTTTCTCTTTCTTTCAAGAATAATAATGTCTACGCAGCTCCTTTATGGTCTCGTTAATTCTTCTCTTCCACCAAGGTTCTTTCTTTGTTCTTCTAAGTTTGCTGCTAGCTGGTTCAAGTCCCATCTGTCTCTCTATAAAGATTACCACTGCTCGAATTAGTCTCAATGTCACCAATAATTGGATTGACTTTTCCCGTTAATTCTGACAACCTTTTCCTGTCTACATATTTAAACCCTGGGAAGTATGAATCACTCTCGCCATTTGCTAAAATTTCATGAATTTTCCGAATCATTTCCCTTTCCTCCTGGGTTCTACTGCTTGTTGTCTCTGCAACAAAGTTTTCAATTTCTTCTACTGTATTCACTACATCTGGTTCAATAGCGTTGCCTCCCTCAGTTTCAGTTTCTGGTTCAAAATCACGAAATCTTCGTGATTTTTATCACTGTCGTAAGCTTTTCTTTTTGTCATTTCCATCTGAACAGGTGACAACCACTCGTTCTTGCGTATTGCTCTTGTCTGATTACACAGATTTTGTTCACTAATGTGAAATATCCCTCTATCTTTCCAGATTCGATGCATTCGTCATCGATATCCTCTTTTGGGTTTACCATTTTTGTCAGCTGGCTCGCTCATGAAATAACACTCGATCACAAGCGCATTCACCTCATCTGTTCACTTTCTCTTTGCAGTCGCAGGATGACGACCGGGCTCGCGCTGCTGCGCTACGCGACACCTGCCAGGCGTGGCACCTTCACATAAAGTTCTGGTACCATTCACGCCATTATTTTCAATCTCTTGGTTTATCATTTCACATTCATAATGAAGATAGTGGTGATAAGGTGTCACAACCACCAGTATTTTTCTCGAGACATCATCTTTAGGAAAGCCGCCAACCAAAGCTGAAGATCCAACCCTGAAGTTAAGACACAGTTACACCCCACCAGGCGTCAACTTGGAAATTATAACTACGGTTGGTTTGTTCTTCGGTGTTGTCCTTCTCCTAGGATGGCTGCCGACCAGAGCTAATTACCCCATGCTAGCCAATCCTGACCAGAAAGTGGAAAAGGACAGACTTAACTCCACCAGACGTCATCCCGGTATTTCAAGTTCTCGGAGTGGGCTAATAGGTGCTACACCTTGCCCAAGGGTGATCTGGAGGTAGTTGTGGCAAAGGGTAACCTCATTCGCTCACGTCGAAACTCCACAACCGGATGCAGTTTATCGTCACACCCCGGACTAATTATTATTATTATTAAAATGTTTGACTTGGTATACAACTTCAGGAAAATAATACTGTTATCCTAGTTGGACCAAGAAGAAGAAGAAAAAAAGTATCGGTTAAAATCATTTTTAAAAAGTAGCATTTTTGACCATTGCTTTAAAAGTGGCAAAGTTTTCAACCTTATTTCCAAGGGAAGATAAGGTGATATTACAGTAAGCACAAAAGTAACATCACTATTATCAAAGTATGTATCGTTGTATTTTACCATCGATTACCACAGTGATAATGTCAGTAATATGAAACTGTTACAATACCCTTGAAATGGTTTACTTGTAATACATGTATTTTGGATACACTAAAGTATAGTGAAACCTTTCCAAATTAAAACTGTTTTAACTATTGTCACATCTTATTGCATTTTAACTAATAAGCTAATGGCCATTGTAAAATATGGCATATCATCCAAGTTTATCACAGTAACGTTTGTACAATATTTTCTCTTACTACAACTAAAAAATGTCAGATTCTCGGGTTTTATCTAAGCTAATTACACTATGTCACAATACTTAACCTTATATATTTACAATATGGCTACCTTTACATTTATAGTTAACAATGTGTGTGCATGACAGATACCAATTTTACAATAAAATGATATAAAATTTGGCGTAAAATACCAACAACAACACATTTAAAACTTATAACAGTAATGTAAGTGTCAATACTGGCAAGCCCTATGAAAATCGGGTCAATTGGTTTGCAGGGAAATTCTTTCAGCAAATAATTCTTGAGGCAAACACTTGATCCTGTCTTCTGTTTTTTATGTTAATTACTCGGTTTACCGTGAATTATTAGTTAAATTTCTTTTCTCTAATTCCTTTCGTAATGCAGAAATCTGTTGCCATTGCCACTAACGATAAGATAAAACATTTCACCCTTTTTATACCCTGCAATCTTTCTCTATTCATATTGAAAGAGCTACAAACGCATGGCTAAGCTTTCCACTGCGAGACTAGAATTTAATATGGGAATATCATATTTCCAGGAATAAAAAAGTGAACAAATCGAGAATTTTACCACGTGACATTTAGGCAGTTCGAGTTCACAACATGTTAAATCTAAGCAGCTCTTAGACTCATACAAGTTCCACTGGTGGTGTCGTGTAGTTCCATCAATCAACCTAATTTTTTCATGGCCACTCCAGTAATACCACAAAACTTAATTTTTGTACCATTTTCTCCTGATAAAACAAATATTTATTGACTTTGCCATAAAAAAGGCGTTGTCATGGCAACAAAACCGTGGATCCCTGGAGATAAGGACCAGGATTACAAAATAATCAAATATGTATCACCGTGGTTATATTAAATGGCAATTGGCTCATAACCACGTCATCTACTCTAGGGGACAATAGCCTCCGAAATATTAAACAATATATTGTTGACGAGATCAAAGGCAATATTTTATTACTATTGTCGCGTAGCTCGATTAAGCAACCATACTTATAACATGGTCACCAAACGACAATTAACTCATAATATTAAATTTTAGTCATGGTTTGGGCATGTTGAAAGAAGAGATGAACAGTATGTGGGCAAGAGGTGCAGGCAGATGGAGATACCAGGACGAACAAGACGAGGGAGACCTGATGGAAGGACAACATCAGAGAAGACATGGGAGCGAAGAGGCTCAAGAGGGAGGATGCACAGTAACGTACACGGTGGAGTTGCCATATTCGCCATGACGACCTCTGACAAGGGAAAAGTCAGAGAAAAAGAAGAATAAGACGTCAGGGAGGCAAGTAGCCTACTTAATATTTCGAAAATCAGTGGTAATGTGACCAAAGATCGTATGTTAAAACTATCAACCAGTATTACCTTTTAAAAATTATTGTTTTAAATTTTACCAAGGTTACGCCTATATAAAGCACAGGATCACCCTTTCTAACAAGAGTATATACTGACCTTGAAAAAGCAAACTTTTTCAGGAGTTTGGGCGTAGAACCTTTAATAGTAAATCCCAAAACACGAAGCCATATTTACGCGGCAGTTGATTAAATAATCAAGCAACTGAATAATCGGGAATTCAAATAAAAATGCAACGGGAATTAACTTGCTAGAGTGACCTGAAAATTCCTTTCATAAAGTTTACTTTTCGGTAAAAAATATACTATTGCAGTGTGGCTACTTTTTAGGCAAACTGTATGTCTGGCATTTTAAGGGGACCTTCGACACGTCTTATTCTTAATCTTTGGAAACTTTTGAGCTACTTTTTAGTTCGGGCAATTAACTACATTGGAGCAAACACAATATGAGCGTACTTTCAGAGAAATTGAGGGAAAAACGAAAACGTTCTAAAACAGAACAGTGTCCGGGAAAAACTAAACGGGGCTAGTTTTTGATACAGTATACGGTATTCTATAACCACCTAAATTTAAGTACACAAATTAACTGGTAGAAATAAAAGTAAAATGGTAGAAAGTCAATTCTTGGGCAACATAAAATTTTGGAATATACTTTATAGCAAACAATGAACTGAAGTTTTGAGTGTGAGAAAGATGTGGGTGCAATGTTCCTGACATATTATTATACAAAAGCTTTTACTTTCAACTCACGAACTAACTTTAAATAAAATATGTGGGTGAAACAATATTCTAAACTTGGAAGGCTCTATACCTTGACAGTAACTGTAATTTTTAAAAGACGAAACGTTTTTCTACGTTTTCCTTATTGTTGAAAAAACCCCCACAAAACAATGCTCCATTCCAGAAACAATTTACTTGCAATGTACATAATAAGTAATACATACAATCAGAAGTCATCTTCTGATGGAATATTAATATGAACACCGAATTGCTTCGAAAAGCGATGAAGTTGTTTCTCATAAAGAACGTTTCGCTCCACTGACCTTTTGTAATTATACTTAAGATCTTCTAGTTCCTCAAAAAATGCTGGATCAAAACCACTTAGTTCTTCACGTAATCTGTTGTTTTCTTTACGTAATACCTCTAAATCATTCTGCATAATATCTATTTTACTTTGTAATTCAAGTTCCTTGGCAGAAACAGGTTGTTCCGTCCCTCCATCTTCTTTCTTCGTGGAAGAGCCTACTAAATTTTTCAGCATGTCGATATCATGACATAGTTCCTGTTTCTCTGCTTCAAGTCTAATTATTTTCAGTTTTGCCTGCTTTAAAACCTTGCCTAAATCTCCCTCTTCTTCAAAATCAAGCTGGTTTCTTTCCAGCTCCGATAATATAAGGTTTAGCTTTTCATTTTCCTGGATCAATTTCTCTTCTTTTTCTGCAGCCAATTTAAGAAAATCTTTTAATTCTTTTAATATCTGTGACTTTTTCTCCGATTCCAGTTGCAAGCCTCGTATTTTTTCTTCGTACCTTAATGCAACTTTTGCTGGACTGCTTGATGACTCACATTTTTGCTCAAGTTGATTTAGATTTGTATTAAAAGCTTCACGAGTTTTGGTTTCTGCGGCCAGTTTTTCTCTGAGTTTCTTAATCGTCTCTTTCTGTTTCTCCGAATTTTCCTTTTCCTCCATTAATTCCTTTTTCAATGCATCACTACTCTGAACCATTTTACTTGTCCCCTTGGCCATCGAAGATGTTTGGTTTGATCGAGAGGCATTAACTGATTTCATTTTCTCAATCTGCTCTCTAAGCTTTTTATTTTGCCTGGCCAAGTCAGGTCCCACGCTTTTTCCAGCCTGCTTCTGGAGACTCTCATTTTCTTTATGTAACCGTTCGATAACTCGCCGCATTGCCGCTATAACTCGCTCCATATCTTCTACAGATTGCCCTGGGATGCTGCCAGGCGCAGCTTTTCTTACTTTTTCCTTTTTTCGGCAGCCATCAAGTTCTGCTTTCAACACATCAACATACCCTTCAAGATCCTCTACTCGGCTTTTTAGTCTTGGTACATCTCTAGCAGTTCTTTCAATTTCAAAGTTTAATTCCATATTTTCTTTCCTAACTTCAAGTAGCACCCTCTGAGCCTTCTTTTCTGACATACCGACACATGAGGAATACTGCTCATCAGTATCACGTTCCGGGACTTCAAAGCTAACCCTCGACGTTTCAAGTTCCCTACCATGCAATCGGACTAGCTTTACCTCTTCCTCTTTCTTCGCTAATGCTGCAATTAGCTCATCCTTTTCACTATGAATCTGAAATAATTCTTTCTTTAATTCTTGCATTTCTTTTTGTGTTATAATAGCATGTTCAGAAGCTACATCTAATCTGTCTATTCCTTTTGTAACAGGTTGAATAGTAGACGGCTTTTTGTCTTTTTCTTGTCTAGAAACGATATTTCTAAGCATCTGAGCCTCGTTCTTTACCTTTTGTAGTTCTTCATTGCGCTCCTTTAACCTTGCTCTCAGTTTTTCAGTACGTTGTTGCCACTGCTTGTTTTCCGTCCAACGCTGAACTTCCTCTGTGCTATCCTTTTTTGGCACTGCTTCTTGTTCCTTTATACTCGTACCTAATTTATTTTCACTTGTTACAGCATGTTCAGTCACAGGTACAATTGCCTCATTTTGCATCACAAGAAGTTGTTTTCTGAGTTTCTCTGCCTCTACTTTACATTTTTCAAGCAATTTATTTTTAGAACGCAGCTCAGTTACCTCATCTTCCAGTTCTTCTCTCTGTTTCAGTTCATTGGCAACTTTTCGTAATGCATTCTCCTTTTTTGTATTATCTTTCTCCAGCAAATTAATTTTAAGTTTCATTTCTTCCAACAAGTCAGCTTTTTCTTTTCCGTCCTGTTGTAATCTCTTCAGTTTCGTTTGTAAAGTTTCGAATTCAGCATTTAGCTGTGCAGTTCTTGAATTAACAATCTGTTGAATATTTGCTTCTTCTTCAATTTTTGCAGCATGGTCCTGCAAATTATTTTCCGCATTTTCAACCATGTCTGAGCGAAGTCGCAGTAAAGCCTGGCTTAATGTTTTGTGCTGTTTTTCCTTAATAGCTAATTGATTCCTGAGTTTTTCTACCAAATTTTTCATGGTCTTCGAGGGCGCCCTCTCGTTTGCTTCTTTAGCAGCTTTCAAGTCAGCAGTTAATACATCAAGGCCTTGCTCTTGTTCTTTAATTACATCATTTTTGTGTTCAATTTCTTTGTGCAAATTCTGCTTTTCCCCCTCGTGTTTACTGAGCAACTCTTCGAGTTCATGTTTCAGTTTAGCAACTCGACTCTCAGTGACTGCTTTAATTTTTTTAATTTCTTCTATTGCGGCAGTATACTTAGCAGTCAAAGAGGCCATTGCATTATCTTGTTCTGAAACCACTTCTTTAAGCTTTTCCATCTTTTGCAAATTTTCTACCGACTGAACCTCTTCTTTTGAATCATTGACATAATTCAGGTGAGTTATTTTGATTTTCCGTACATGTTCATTCACTTCTAGTTGCAGCCTTTCTTGCAAAACACTCAATTCCTGTCTGTACACCTCATCTTGTTTTCTCATTTCTTCCCTTGTATCTTTTAGCATCTGCTGGTATTTTGCCAGACTTTCTTCTTTCTTCTCAAGAATTAATTTCAAACTCTCAACTGTTGCTTGTGCAACCTGAAGAGGAAGCTCTGCTTTAGCCTTTTCTCCTTTGCTGTCGTCAACGTACTTACCTAAGTTTTGGTACTCATTAGCAGTCCTCTCATTAAATGGGAGACGGAGTCTTAGTTCATTTATTGTTCTATCTTTCTTTAACACCTCTGTTTCTAAACACTGCAGCCGTTCCTTTGCCTGCTTTAGCTCATTTGTAACCTTACTGGATTCTGCTCTTGTAATAATAATCGTCTTGATGTGCTCTTTCATTTTTCGAATTGCATGCTCTAGTTGATTTGCAACTGGTAAAGACTGGTCAAGCACAGATCCTGTGGCTTCTTCAAATTTATGAGTGGCTTCAATGAGCTCTTCTTGTTGTTTTTCAAAACGTAAAATCATTCTCTCTAATTCAACCTCGTGCTGCTCCCATGACAATTGTCTTTCTTCAAAATCTTTAGCTTGCACTACAATTTGCTCTTCCAGTAACAAAATTGTTCTTTCTCGCTGCTCAATCGATTTATCTTGAGTTTCAATTTCTATCCGCAGTTTTTCTACTTGCCGACGTAATTTCAAATCCTGAAGTCGGATATCTGAGATCCTTGTATGCCATTCCATTACTTTTTGAGCACCCTTTTTGTCATGCACTGTTGCAATAAGTTCTTCAAGGCCATCATTTTTCATTTTCAATTCTGCAAGCTTGAGTTCCGCACCATGTGATTGTTCACGGATTTTGCGTAGTTCTAATTGTACATGAAGTTTACTCTCTTCCAAAATCCTTAGAGTTTGTGACAACTTTTCTTGCTTGAACAAAGGCAACGCACCACTAAACTGCCTTCTGATGTCTTGTATTGTCTTCTTTAAAAACCTTGCTTTATTTCTTGCATCAATTCTTGTCTGAGTTAAGATCTGCTCCCTGTCATCCACTTTCTGCTCCAGCTGAAGAACACAGACCTCGTAAGCTTTAAGGCGTGCTTCAGCCTTTTCAAGTTTATACACGGCTGTTGCTTCACTACTTTGGAGTGCTAATATATGCTGATAAAGTTTTGCTATGACGGTTTTCTCATCTGTCTCCATCTGGAGATCATATAGTTGCCTTCGTACAGCAGTCAGTTCCTTCTCTTGAGATTCTTGCTTTCTTGTTATTGTCTTTACTTGTTCCGTTGCCACATCTGCAACTTCCTTTAGTTTTGAT
>RDPX01000024.1:1423064-1463064 GCA_003991215.1 Morbakka virulenta | reverse complement strand
TGGTATTGGTTTGCTCAACCTCTTCACAGTAATGGTGCAGAGACAGTTGTTCTTCTAAATAAATAAATGACTATTGAGTGATTTTCTCGATATCGAAAACAAAGTCACTCTTCTCAATGAGAAAGAACCATCATTAGTATATAATAAAAGATAATCATTGAAAAACTCTCAAACCAACAACAACTGGAATTCCCAAATTCAAAATTTAGCAAACTATTCGAGCAGACATTTCTTGATATCACTTTTGGAATCAAAGTAGAGTAATACCAAAATCAATCCTATTATGTTTTGTGGAACCTTGTAAAGCGATTCCTGTCGTGTTGGTGCAACGAAATACATAAAGGTTTGTCAATGTCTGTTTGTACAACCGGATACTGTACTTGTGTCCAATTATTTTGCAGCATATAATGACAAAGGAGATATGGGGGGAGGGCAGTTCTTACGCTTATGGCATTACCGTTATCTAAGGCATAGGATGCAGTTGTTATAAGCCAGTCTTGAGACAGGCGGCTGGATTTCAGTGGTGCCTGGAAGATAAGGGTCAAGGTTTAGGGGGCAATATTGTCTGCTAGAGTTTTCAGCACAATTTTCTTCATGTTATACGGTTCAGGAACCTTGTCTGGCTTCAATTAATGAAGTAGTTTGTTGACATGAAGGGTGAAAATGATATTAAGTGAGATAAGCAGGGGGCAGTTTTATGTTGGGGACAAGATTTATGGTACACTTGGTGAAGACTGACTTGAAGAATGACTTGAGACTGCCCTAGCATGCTCACTCTGAACTGACCATCACGTTTTAGTTGGCCACTATTCTTTGATAAATACCAAAATGCTTTGATCAGATTATTGTCAAGGTCTTTTCCGATGGTACCATTGATGTAGGGCCATTTTGATCCAAGAACTCAGTAGTTTTGCTGGAATCCTTGCAGCATTTGAACAGCCTTTTCTTCTCTTTAAGGATATTGTAAAGGGTTTCCTACCCAGAATAAAGAAAAGATTATGCTTTGACATGAAGGATTGCATGTGTAGTGTAAATATTTACCTTGTATATTTCTATTGAATCCTTCAACACATACCAGCATGTAAAACGGGCAAAAAGCCGAATATGATAATGATGATGATATTATGACATTTTACATTCTGCAATGTCGGTCGATTTGTTTATAATTATAAACAAATTATAAACATAAATTATAATTTATGTTACGTGATGAGGAAGGGCACCATAATCGTTTTTTGACAAAGAGACATTGCATATGGCTTGTGCAAGCGTTGTTGCTAGTTAGTTGCATTTCATTTTTAGTAGAAATGATCTTACTAGTAGCAGTGGGCTATATGAGCAAAAAAATAGATTTCTGTGGCAACTTGTTTAAATGCACCATTTCATCCCAAGAAGTGGGAAAATAGCAAAGAAATTGGATTTGGACCAAATTTCATGGTTTGTCGGGACAAAATCTAAATTTGCCCTATGAGGTTACAAATACGGAGAATTATCTGTTGGTAAGTTTAAGCACATTTTGTTGCATGAATTTTGTCTGAAATTAAATGGAATTCTGAGAGGTGTTGTCTGGGTGATTAAATGCAAGTCTGAGGTGTTGTCTTACACCATTTTGTGTGGCGCCATGTTGTCTGGTACCTCAAATACAGCAGTTTCAAGTTTCAAGTGAGAAGAGTGAACTTGCAAAGTGGTACTTGCAAACTGTTCTGTAACTAATGGCTTGAATTTGCTGGTACTGGCAGGAAAAAGCTGGTGGAAAGATGAGTGCTCATGAAAATTTGGTATTTGTGCTTGGAGATTGTCCGTGCATGCAGGATATACCCGGAAAGTGATTTTATAGCAGCCGCACTGAAAGCCCTTTCCAACTTTTGCTTCAGAGTAACAATGCCTTTTTTGAACTGTGTTGAGAGTGCAGATCAGAGACACTTTGTGGAAATTCTTCCAACCTTGCACAATGACCTGAAACAAGGGAAGCTCTGTTCTGATTCGCTTGCCCAATTTCATGTCCCCTGGACTCATGTAAATATGGATGCATAAGTGCCAAGCCATGAACTTGACTTTCATTCGATCAGGTGTATTTGCGTTGAAGCAGCTAAAGGACTAGAGTTGCAGTGTTCCAGAGAATATTGGGATGAAAACCCAGACCTGAGAGCCACCGCTATCTACAAGCTAACTCCGGAACAAAGATTGAACCTGCCCACAGAGAACATGGAAGCTGAGTGTACTCTTGCCAAATTTGGAAAGGTCGCAGCTGAATCAGCTCAGCATCCGAATAGATTCTTCAAAGCTAAACGTATTAGAGATGACATCATGTTGGAATCAAAAGGGGAAAAAAGTGGTCCAGTCAACAGAAAAAGCATGCAAACAATTTATAAACTGCTTGACAGTATGGAGGCCAGATGGACAGAGTCTCAAAAATCTGCCCACAAACTGAAAGTAGCTGAGTCCTTGGAAAAGAAAAGACGAGCCAATGATTTGATTGATGTTCTAATAAAGCGTTCAAAGTTATATGGTGGCCCCGTAACATCGATAGAAGAACTTTCTACAGTGATGAAACTCAATGATCAGTCCTCTGGAAAAAATATTCTGAGACAACAGCTACAATACCAACGATTGACACACAAAAAGGATTATCTTGTGGTTCTATTAGCTGTTGATGAATTACACGAAGAAGATCCGACTGCCACCTTCAAAGGCGAAGAAGAAATATTGGATCTGCTGCAAGATGGTAACGAAATTCATGGTGGAAAACCTGAATTCAACTTTCATGAGCTATTAGCTGTGGTATGGGATGATGATGTTGGTCGGAAATGGTACATTGGCCTGTTCATGGATAGCAATGAAGATGGAACACATCGCATAGATCACCTTGAGAGAGTTACAAAAAAATTGCAATGAAAAATGGAAGAGACCAGTCATTGACGATATTCAAGATGTCCGTTCAGAACAAATTTTGCCGTGTAAAATTTACGGTCAGTGGGACCTTTCATGGCGAGCTCCCATGTTCACACTGTACAATAGCAAAGACATATGCAAATTGTGTAATGAGTTGCACTCATTAGCATCAACTCATGGTTAGTTGACATGTTTTTCATTTGTTGTTGACAATGTGTGTGATTTCTTTTTTGCCCAAAAATTATTTAATTTTGTGAGATTTTAGGAGATTTTAAATATACCTGGCTTTTTATGGTATTTTGATTGGTTTTTATTGACAAATTAGTTTCACATATGTTGTTTTGTGAACCACTCTGGTGACAGGTTTAGAATATCCAACTCACATGAACCGAATAGGGTCCAAAAGATATCAATTACTTTGTCTTCCTTCCTTTTGCTGAATTTTCAGGATTTTCCAGCACAGCTCACAATTTTGCATGGCAAACCTCCAAATTGTAAAAAATTGTTCAAAATTGTGCTATTTATTGATCAACATGTTTCAAACTATCAAAAGAACAAGTAGCCACATGCATCCAGAAACATTTTTAAAATTGCCCCCCGTATAGCCCACTCCTATTACTAGAAAAATATTTGATGATGAAGTAAGCTCCATTTNCCAACTCACATGAACCGAATAGGGTCCAAAAGATATCAATTACTTTGTCTTCCTTCCTTTTGCTGAATTTTCAGGATTTTCCAGCACAGCTCACAATTTTGCATGGCAAACCTCCAAATTGTAAAAAATTGTTCAAAATTGTGCTATTTATTGATCAACATGTTTCAAACTATCAAAAGAACAAGTAGCCACATGCATCCAGAAACATTTTTAAAATTGCCCCCCGTATAGCCCACTCCTATTACTAGAAAAATATTTGATGATGAAGTAAGCTCCATTTATGTGTTATTAATTACGTCTTCACAAAACGTTATGATTCCCTTCTATGCCAAGTGACACCGTAAATTACACAGTACAACAAATATTTATTCAAAATCTCAGTTGTATAAGATTTTTTACTGTTTCTTACTATTTTTGATCTGCTGATCTCAAATCTAAAAACGGGTTTGTTTTACAAACTTTAGATTTCATGCAACTTTACGTTTTGCATTCTTGTCACTTGGTTCAAAATTAAGCGCTTAGACGTTCATGTTTTCAACACAAAATAGTTCTGGTTTTTTTTCAGATCTGATTATGACTACAACGAGACATCAATGTGTGAACATGGTGACCTATTCTGCTATATTTGTGGATGATTATTCGTTAAAGGAGCAATATAACAACATTGCGAGGCATACTTAGGAGTACTTTGGACTTACACTTGGTGAGCAAGAGAAGAAATGGGCAACGCATATTGTGTGTCATAACTGCCAGGAAATGCTGTGTCCCTGGAAACGTTTATCTTTCGATATTCCCATGACATGGCAAGAATTGAAGGTTCACACAACTGGCAACTATTTTTGTCTGGTCAATATAAAGGGTATTGAAATGAAAAGCAGACAAAATTTCTCATATTGTAGCATCACTTCAGAAATCCAACCTACTTTGCACTCTGATGAGCTATCAATTCCAGTTTTTCAAAAATTGGCACCATCTGAAGGTGACCAAGAGCAAGAATGACCTGAATGACCTCGTGCGTAATTTGGGTTTCTGTAAAATGCAGCTGTTAGAGTCCAGGCTAGAAGAAAAAGAGTCTTTTGAACCGTACAACAAGAGTTTTATACTTCCGAATTTGTCAATGAGATAAACAACAAAGAAAGGCTGCATATCTTTCATTTCTGTCACTAATCGAATACTTTCTCAACAATAAAAAGACTTACAACTATCAAACTCTCGTAGCTAATATGTTGTCAGCTTTCCAAGATCAACATTAGTATTAAACTCAAATTTCTATACGATCATTCTGACGGATTCTCTGAGAACCGTGAAGCAGTAAGTGACGAGCAAGGTGAGCGGTTGTATCATGACCTTTAGACCATGGAGGAACCCTACCACGGGAGAGGATACAAACACGATGGCAGACTACTGCTGGAGGCACAAACGAGATTGCCCTGAAGCACTCCACAAACACGAGCTTCAAGCGCAAATTCATGCCTGAATAGACAGCAAATTAACTTTGCCTTTCCGTAGTAAGCAATGTTCTAGCTACGGTATCAATCTTTTTTTTAAAAAAAATCTTTGTTTATGAAAGAACATATTTCATACTGTCTTTCTGAATAACTTTAGGCCATGCTGCATTATCTTCTGCAATTTCACAACTAATTTAAGGAATGTTTATTCACATATTTACCTAGATAGAGCAAGACACCAATGTGATGAAGACGAAATTTTGAGATTTTGCAATACCTTGATTGCAAAAAAACCCATAAGACACACCCAGAGCTTTCAGTAAAAACAATCACTTCAGATCTGAAATCAGCACACTCAAATTAGGTAATATACCAAGTCTTGCTATCAATGAAACAAAGAACCTGTTTATCAGTGTTATAAACAGATTGATCAACATTACAAAAAGTAAAATATGTTAACAGTATGAAAAGGTAAATATTTACAACTACATCTTGCAAAGATTCTCAAAAACCGATAAGGTTTGACACAGGGGCGGGGGGTTCAGCTATGACTGCTATAACTGTCATAGCAAATTTTAGTCAAAGCCAAGATATTTTTATTTGCAGTTCATTCAAAAAACACTATGACACTACAAATGTAATGTTCTCAGCAAAAGCGCAGGAGTTGATCTAGCTCCTCCTCTCACATTTTCCTATTTTCATATTCTCCTAGTGATGATACGTTAACCTCATAATATTTGAATGTGTCATAAACAATTGCACTTTGTTCAATTTGAAGGATTATCCGGTCAAAGCATGCTCTAAATATTGTGTTTACTCAATTCTTTCAATGGCACTGCCCTATTCCACTGGCCATGCTATCAATGGCATCAATCTCATAATCACCCACAGGGAAAACGATAGACGAGGATGCTTGCCATGATGTCTTTCATTGGTGAACCATGCAAGAATGACGTAATGTGGTATGAAATTTCAGCAGTTCATAGCACAGGATTAAATCAACATCTGAAGTCAGCTAGAGTACACATCTTGCACAATATAGGTCCAAAACGTTTAAATATGAATCCAGATGTATCTGGTAGTGTTGTCTGGGATATAGGACTACTAGGTTCATGTTTTCTTAACAATCTTCAAACTGCAATCGCAGTTTGAAGATTGTTAAGAAAACATGAAACTAGTAGTAACTGCTAAATTTGTCTAGTTATTTTGTATACTATACTGGATTTATATATATATATTTATATATATATATATATATATTATATATATATATATAATTCTAATGGTTCAGGAAACTCATTAGAGAGATACAGTATACAAGACACACAAACACAATAGATGACACTTATATGTCTTATTGCACAGACGCACAAAACAATACACACAACAGAGCGAGCATTATAGTGTCACATCACACACACCATATATACAATAGAANACTGGCCATGCTATCAATGGCATCAATCTCATAATCACCCACAGGGAAAACAATAGACGAGGATGCTTGCCATGATGTCTTTCATTGGTGAACCATGCAAGAATGACGTAATGTGGTATGAAATTTCAGCAGTTCATAGCACAGGATTAAATCAACATCTGAAGTCAGCTAGAGTACACATCTTGCACAATATAGGTCCAAAACGTTTAAATATGAATCCAGATGTATCTGGTAGTGTTGTCTGGGATAAAGGACTACTAGGTTCATGTTTTCTTAACAATCTTCAAACTGCAATCGCAGTTTGAAGATTGTTAAAAAAACATGAAACTAGTAGTAACTGCTAAATTTGTCTAGTTATTTTGTATACTATACTGGATTTATATATATATATATATATTTATATATATATATATAATTCTAATGGTTCAGGAAACTCATTGGAAAGGTACAGGATGCAAGACACTCAAAGGCAATAAAGGTAACTTATATGACTTTTACTGCACAGGAGCAGAAAACAATCCACATCATGGTGATGGAATTATTGTAACAAATCACTTACAACCTAGCTACAATAGAATTAGTGACAGAATTTGCACTATAAAAACAAATGTAATTGGAAAAGAACTAGTAGTTATTTGTGCTTTTCACACCAACTCTTGCTCAGAGTAAGAAAGATCCAAAGCAGTGAGATGATTTTTAAAATAGTCTGAATGGAACCATCAGGAATGTTAAAAGCAATTCTATCTTAGTTATTGGCGGGGGCTTCAATGCCAAGACTGGCTCAGGAAAGGACACATATCCAGATGTACTGGGTATTTTTGGCAAGGGATTACTAAATAAAATGGCAAAGCTCTAATAGACACATGTGCATAAAACAATATCATACTTACCAATACAATGTACCAACACAAAATGGCACATATAACAACATGGGAAGGTCCAGGAATTAAGGAAGGTAGAAGAAATCCCTACAGAAACCAGATACATTACATCACAGTCAGGAAGAATAACAGAATGCTAATAAATGACTCAAGGGCATAAAGTGGGATTAAGACCAACACAGACCTCAAATTAGAATGGCATAAACTGAAGAAAACTAACACAAACAAAATCCTAAATCTAGAACATCTGTAAAATGATATGATAAAGGACCAATATAAAAAAAGTCTCCAAAAGCTGAAAGAAAAAGAGGAACATAGTGATGAAATATGGAGGAATATTAAGGAATCATGTATGGAAGCAGCACAGGAAGTATTGGGATGCAAGAAAGCAAACCAATGACACAATATGGAAAGTGTAGATATGTTGTCCAAAACACAGAAACACATAAAACTCAATGCAACATCAGACATAAAGAGGAAAGAACTAGCAAAAGAAAGGAAGAAAATCATTAAGGAAATTAAGCAAGAATTGAAAAAACAAGTGGAGGAAAAAGTGGAAAATCTGATGAGACATCTAGAACAGCAAAGATGACTCCAGAAGAATCTTCAAAGCTATTGACAAACTGAAATTATCTGAATGGAAGAAAAACATCATTGTAAATGGGAAGGTTAGGGAAGGCAAGGTTACAAACAGTAAAGAACAAGTGGAAATCTAATGAGAACATTTTCAGAAAGTTTTCTATAAAGAAGGAGTGGAGGAGATAGACACCAGACCTGCCCCAATGGAACCACCTTTTGATGATGATGAAATTAGGAAGGCTATCAACATGCTAAAGAACAATAAAAGTCCAGGTATAGATAACATTAATACTGAGCTCATAAAAGCATGGTCCAAAAGAAATAGCATTGGGCATCAAAACACTACTAAATGACATAGCAGATACAGGCTGATACCTTTCCCTAAACCACCCCAAAGACCACCAGAAAATTTTAAGACCAACTATTTTACTTTCAACACTTAGGAAAATACTAACCATTTGCATGATTCACTGGACATCAAAGAAGTTACTACAGAAAATACCTATCACTCAGGCAGCATGTCCAATAGGAAGATCTACAACAGAGCATGTCGTCACTTTCAGCCTGGTAGAAAAAGCCATAACATCAAGAGACTACACAGCTCATCTGCTTATGCTAGACATGCCCAAAGCATTTGATACAGTTTGCAGAAAGACCGTGATAGAAGATCTCATGGATACCCTTGACCCTGGAGAGCTACATGTCATCAGTTCAATGATCAAAGAAGTAAAATTACAGATTAGGTGTAAAGCAAACTACAGTACAGAATTCAAACAAACCTTGGAGTTCCCTAAGGAGATTGGATGTCACCAGTTCTATTCACCCTCTACCAAGCACAGGCACTGAGACCAGACAGGGCAAAACTGGAGGAAAAACATTCATTTGCCCTTTCCAAAACAGCTAAAGAAAATGCCATCCAACAAGTGCATAAAGAACATAACTACACAACACTGCAAGACATATATCTAAATATAGTCCAGCAGTATGCAGATGACATTGGTTGGGCATCAAATTCTGAACATGTTGTAAACAATATTGAGAAGACCATACCAGGGAAAATCAGAGAAATCTAAATGTAAATGTAGCCAAAACAGAGAAATTTACAGTAAACAGAACCACAGACTGGAAGAAATGCAGATACCTGGGTAGATTACTGGATACGATGGAGGACATAAAGCACAGAGAGGAATTATCCATTGGTGCTTACAATATATTAAACCATTAATTCAAAAGCAACATAAGCCTGAAATTGAAGATCAGAACATTCAATGCTCTCATTGTAAGCATCTTTTTGTACAATGGTGAATTGTGGACACTAACAAGCAAGGAAAAACATAAAATAGATGAATTTGGAAGACATCTACTTTGTAGCCTCATACACATTACATGGCCCAGAAACATCAGTAATAAAGAGCTGTATGAGCTCACAGCATGTGGAGATTGGAGCACTGTAATCAAGAGAAGATGACTCAGGTGGCTATGTCATCTCCTCTGCCTGCCCACTAGAACACCAGCCAAACAAGCACTCAATGAGTCCCTGAGACCAGTTAAAAGACCACCAGGAAGATCTAAAACAACATCACACAGGAACTTTCAGAAATAAATGTAACTATTGAAGATGCTCAAGACTATTTCCCATAAATTAATAACAATACTTCTTTTCTTCCAAATTATCCATATATGATTAAGACCAACACAAATAAGAAAAGATAAATTTTATTAATTTTAATGAAGACAAATGTTACCTTTTCAATCCGCCCTCTTTCTTTCAATGCTTCTAATTGTTCCATTTGAAGTGTTTTACTAAGCTGCTGAATTTGAGCTTGTTGCTTCAAGGAAGGAAAGTCGTCTTTTGACCTTTTTTTTATTTCTTCTATCTTTTCGGTGACAATGTTCATCTCTGTTGTTGCTTGCTTAAGTTTTTCTTTCAGGTCTTTTATCTGCTTGTCCCTTTCTTTCACAATGCCCATTAAATCTGTTACATTAGCTTTCTCAGTATCCATATTATTTACTTGCAGCTTCCTTTGAAGCTCAGAAATTACAGCTTCCCTATCCTGAACCTCTTTATCTTTCGAAATGAGAAGTGATTTCCATTCGTCTATTTTTTTATTCAGAGCAACTGTTAAATGATCATCACTTTCATCCTTTAACTGTAACTGAATTTGAAAATCATCACATTGACTCCTGAGCATATCTCTTTCCCTTCGGACTTCATCTAACACTCGGTCAGTATGTTCCAAAACTTTTTTTAAATTATTATAATCTGTTGCCATAGTATTCATATCATTTGTAGCTCCCTCTACTTCCTTTTGTACATTAACTACCTTAATCTGCAACTCTTTATTTTCCTTTTCCAAAATTTCAATCTCTGACAAGTAATTGTTTACTTCTTCACTGAGTTTCTTGGACTGATCAAAGGATTCTCTATCTTTGCGTAAAGTAAGCCTATCTTTTTGTACTTCCAGCTGTCTGTGGATGTCTTTTGCATCGTTTTTAGCAATTTCGACTTCTCGTTTTAATCCAGCGATAGTTCCTTCTGAATTTTGCAATTGTTTAAGAAGTTCATCATTTCTTTGAAATTGCATAGAACATTTGTTCGACATATTGTCTAAATCCTTTTCTAGTGCGTGATTCCGCTCTTCAAGTCTTGATATTTCAGTTACAAGGGACCTTTCTCCAGCACCAGAATGTTTTCTTAATTGGATAACTTCTTCTTTAACTATGTCATTTTCCTGTACTAACTTGGCAACTTCATCTTCTGCTACATAAACCTGTTGTTCCTTAAACTGTAAAACTTCTCTCATTACATCAAAAAGTTTCAGTACATTTGTCAAATCATTGGCCTCTGGAGCATCAATATCAAACTCTTTGTTGCAGAATTCAGTAACAAGTTTGTCTACCAAGTCGTGATCCTGTCGAATCGCCGCTGGAGTAACCTTCAAAAATTGATTCCAATCAATATTCCCCATTGTTGACACCAGAAATTAAAGAAGACAACTATCATTTACCTGCAATGTTTTGCACCTAAGAAGTATCAGGTATTGTCCATGTACTTCAACTTAGTCTTATTCTAAAATTAGCACAAAGATTTACCCAGTGTACAGAAACAGTCAACTGAAATACTCCTGGTCCTTTACTTGTTCAGTTAAACTGAAATGTCTTCCCAACTCTTTCAGTTATCCATGTTGTTTTCTTTATGTGAGGTTGCAACAAAAAATGTTTATGCATCTAATGTGTGTACACTTTGAAAAGAGTACTGGAACCCTTTCCATTGGTGGTCTCGTTAGAGAAGCCTCCTGAGAATACAGATTGAAACAAACGTGGTCAAGATCAAATTGACCTTGTTGTATTTCTTCACAGTAATTTGTTATTGTTAGTTTCGCAGCGAGATGGCAAAAAGTATGAGATCAAAACACAAGAAAAAAATGAGGACACTTCGACGGCAGAAGTTCAAGTCACATTATGACAACAAATTAAAAGCCTTAGCCGAAATTAGCAAGACGCTGGAAGAAGAAAGAAATGATGGTGACGTGAACATGGCCACAGAAGATGGATGTGATAAGAGTAAAGATGAAAAAATCCCATCAATGGACGTTGAAATAGCTTCAGGAACTAGTAACACATCAGAAAAAAGTAAATTGAATAAGCTGATGAAGACAAAACTGCCGAGGCATTTACTATCGCAAAGAAAAAAGAGAAAATTAATTCAAAAAGAAAAAGAGAAACGAATGAGCAAAGGCAAAAGAAGAAGAATTAAATGGTAATTTTGTGAGTTTGGTTCAATTTATCATGCTCTTTTGATACTTGGAAAGTACTTCAGGGATTTTTACGATGTTAAGTGTGCCAATTCGATTGCACTTTATAGAATTGACGAAGATTGTCTTTTCCAAGGACTACCATGTTGCCATTAGTTTTTACACAATTCAATTGTTTGAGAAGTTGAAAGAAGACAAAATAAGAAACTAAGCACTCGTATATATTGATAGCTTTACTACCAGTTTCAACTGTTACTAATACGGTAATAGTATGTTACTTGAGGTAACATAGGGTAGTATGGTAAAGATTTTGCTTTATCTTGGGGTGAAATCAGGTGCTAGGCTGCAAAATTTGAGGTGCAACCTGGGTGCCCTCACGATCTCATACAAACCCCTTGCACGAGGTTAAGCCACTGTATGGTCTATAATAACATTTTTGAAAGCAATAATTTCATTGTAATTCCACTCCATCTTCACTGTGGAGATTTCAGGGACATCAGATTATTACTAGAAAAAAACAACATGTAATAATCGGCAACATCAACACCAAAACAAAGGTGATTTTTGTATCCTGAGTTTTGCAATGTTATTAGTAGTAAAATCAATTCATAGTCTACATTTTTTTATTATTTAAGGAAGTTAAGAGAAATGAGACATATTTTAGAATGATGACCATTTTTGTGAAAGTAAAGCTGAAGGCTGGTTCTCATGTTACTAAAATATGACAACCTGTTATGACTGGCTGTAGTATAACATCTGCAATTGCTACAGACTGATCCAATTTTAATTGAAACTTCTTTTTGTAATAACTAGCAAGATGTCTACAGTCTGACAAGTTGAATTCAGTTTAACTATTCCTAGAGGTCTTATAGCATCACAGGTGAAACTTTTTTTCAAATCTTTATTGTTTATAGTAGTTTTATAACGTGCCCTATCATGATCTACCAATATGGTAATGTTCCTGGAATTTTTGTGATCTTAGGTGTGTTGGTGAGATTGAAATAAACATAGCTTGGCAGAGTATTAAGGATGAGCAACAGTCTTAGGAAAGTGAGCATTGATGTAATCACTGGTATAAATATATGATTATAATTTCAGCTTACAGAGTAAATGCTTAATTTTCTAAGTTGTTAGCATTTTCTAGATAGGTTGTGTACCCAAACTTTACACTGTTGTTTCAGTTTAAGGCATTTTCTTCTTAATGTAATGTAACATAATAAGATAAAGTTTTTACTGCTACATCAAACACTTCTTTCCATCAGGCAATGTTGTTTAGTATCATCATCATCATGTGCCATCTTTGTATCAAAGGTTGGCCACCATGGTTCTCCATCTTATTTGATTCCCTGCTGCTCTCTTTGCTTCCTCGTACATCCTTGTTGCACTCCACTCTTTGATGTCATCAGTCCACTTCCTACGTTGTCATCCTCTTGATCTTTTCCCTTCTATTGCACCCTCTAAGATGACATTGGGTAGTTTGTATCCACTGCCACAGAGTATATGGCCAGTGTATCTCATTTTCCTTTTCATGAGGTCCTTCACCAACTTTGTTTTCACATTAGTATAGTAAAATTGAAAAATTTGGTGTGAGTCAGTGTTTAAATTTGGAGTGGTAGACAGTGGCAGTGATGTGAAGATATGAAATTGGAAATGGTCTGCAATGTCTGATGTAATCAAATGCTTTTGCCAGAGGTAGTCAGAGATGGCTGTTATTGGTAGACATTGGTTATATGGAAACTGGCCTTAATGAAGCAAGTGGAGTATGTTTGTATATGAGAATTGGGCTCTGCACAGATATTGCAAACAATTGCTTTTAGGTTGTGTAAACTTGAAATACATGGAAAAAGTATTTGAAAGAGTGGAAAAAGTTTGTAAAGATCACACTGTTGTAAGAATATAACAACTAAACTGAATAAAGTCAATAACTGATTGAGATTTTTATAACAATTCAAAACCACTACAGAAGTCAAAACATTAAAATAAATATGGTGTGAGCATTATGTATAACCATGTATAGTCATGTATAACATAAACAATGTTACATCAGCAAAGGAGAATCCTTTTCTAATACCAGGATTCTAATGTTCATGAGCTAACCTGCAATAAAAATATGTAAATGATACAACCAGAGATTATACGGGCTGGTACCAGTTTACAAGGTTATTGAAGTGTCTTTTTGAAACTTAACAATAAAACAAACTATAGATCTAATTGAACTACTGGTTTAGAGACATGACTAGATCGTCTCAAATGTTGAGTGATATCAGGTGGTATAGAGGGTTGAATATCAGAATTGTTGTCAACACCATATGGCAGAGTTATATCCAGGTCTGATCCAGAAAGTTGTAACATATTCGGGTCGGAAGTGGTATCACAAGTATTCAAATTGGTAGAATCTCTAATGGGGGTAGAAGTATAGTATTTTGAAACTCCCACAGGAGCAAAATGTCTAGTTGAAACTTTAAGCTCCTTTTTCCAGCCTCATTCTGTACAAAAGCATAACCTGGGTTCATGTGAATAAGTTCTACTTCCTCAACAAGGGGATATGCTTTACTAGAATGTGGAAATTTCTTCCAAAGAACTTTATTACCATCACATAGAAAGTTAGGAACTGAAAGGCCCACAGATGACCTTCATGCAGTTAGTTGTGCAAAACATAGATCTAAGAGATTGCAAAACATCAGGTAAAACACTTTGCCAATGACTAATGTGTAGATTTTTTGAGGCTGAGGCTAAGGTAATATATAGGTAATAGCCTTTCACACTACTCCATTATACTGTTCTGTAATCCCATTTCCTTGGGGGTTGTAAAGGGAAGTTTTACTTGTTGCAACTACTTTTCCATTGAGATATGTTACTAATTCACGACTCAAAAATCCAGAACCCCTATCTGAGTGATCATATAAAGGCATTCCCATCATTGAAAACAATGGTGAAAAGCTTGAATGACTGAACTTGCACTAGTATTCTTGCATGACACTACAAATATGAAACAGGAATATTCATCAACTATATTTATAACGTATCTATTATGGTCAGTGGATTCTAATGGTCCTTATTTAAAGTCCATATTTAATCTTTTCCATGGTTGAATGGTCTTTATTATGTGTAGATCTTCAGTTTTATGAAACTGGGTTTTGTGCAAAGAGCATAGTTTACATGAACTTGTGACATCTTTCACGTCCACCAGAGAAAAGGGCAAGTTTTTCTGCTTTACAAAGTGATACATCCCAGTTACTTCAGGGTGGCAAAGTGCCACATGTAAGTCATTTATATTATTTTTATTTATCAATGACCAAGAAATGCAAGTCAGGGTGTCAGCAGTTACATTTTCTACTCCAGGTCTATATGAAATATCATAATTATATGTAGTAACTCCACCTTTCACCTTGGTATAATATCATTTTTAATCTTGGTCTTACTTCAAAAATATACATCAGAGCTTTCTGATACATAATTAATTTGAAATGTCTATTAGTGAGATAATGCCACCAATGCCTGATTACTTCTATAATTGCTCACACTTCCTTTTCAACTGAAGCATGTTTGATTGTGGTATTATTCAAGGATCAGGAGTAGAAAGCAATGGGTCTATCATTTTGATTCAAGGTAGCCACAATGGCAAAATTGGAAGTATCTGTCTCCATGGTAAAACGAGAGTTTTCATCAATGGCTTGAACTACAGAGGCCTCAACTTCTTTCTTCAAACTTCTAAAAGCATAAAGTGCATCTTCCTTTAAAGGAAAATCAAAAGCTTTATTGGGTTGAAAAATTTTATCGAAAGAGTGTGATATACANTGAGATAATGCCACCAATGCCTGATTACTTCTATAATTGCTCACACTTCCTTTTCAACTGAAGCATGTTTGATTGTGGTATTATTCAAGGATCAGGAGTAGAAAGCAATGGGTCTATCATTTTGATTCAAGGTAGCCACAATGGCAAAATTGGAAGTATCTGTCTCCATGGTAAAACGAGAGTTTTCATCAATGGCTTGAACTACAGAGGCCTCAACTTCTTTCTTCAAACTTCTAAAAGCATAAAGTGCATCTTCCTTTAAAGGAAAATCAAAAGCTTTATTGGGTTGAAAAATTTTATCGAAAGAGTGTGATATACATCTGGTATAATATGAAAACAGTCCACAGCAGCACTGTAAGCTTTGTTGATTAGTTGGTGGTGGAAGTTCTCCCAATGCCTTATGGCAAATAGGGTCAGGTCTGATGTCTCCATTTTTCAATCACTGCACCCAGTGCATAGAGCTTTGTAACTCCAAAATCACATTTCTTCTCATTATAGGTCAGTGAGCGTTTCTTGGCAGACTCATTAAATTTGAGTAATTTGACATCATGGTCAGCTTTATCATTGCCGCAAACATAGATATTATCTGGGTAAGCAAAAATTCCTTCAAGACCGTCCATTTTAATAATATTGTCAATAGCCCACTGAAAAGATGAAACACCATATACAATGCCAAATGGGATTCTTGTAAACTGGTAGAGTCTTTCCTCCCTGTGTGAATGCTGTTAAGGCTTATCTGAGTCTTTTATGGCGATTTGATGATAAGCACATTTCAAATTGATGGCACTAAATACCCTGAATTTTGCAATATCATTCAGTAAACCATTTTGATTTGGGAGAGGATAACCATTCAAAAGCATGAACTTGTTGGTCATTTGCAAATAGTTAATGGCTAATCAGGTTTTTTTTAACCGTCATCATTGGTCACAACAACAATCTGTGCCATCTAAGGTGAGGTATTTGGCTCAATTATTCCATCTGCTAGTGAGCTTGTTATTTTGGAATCAATAAATTCTTAATCAGCCTTGGAATATTTACATGAAGGAGTAGCGACCGGGTGACAGTCAGCAGTTAAGTTAAGAAATAGGTCAGGGGCACTAACATCAAGTGTTGAAAGTCAACAAATGTTCAAAGTTTGTCTATCACCAGAGTACTGGAATGTAATATTTTGGTGTCTACTTTGAAAGCCTACACCTAAAATCATGTGACTACATAATTCTGGAAGAATAAAAAATTTCACATTTGTATATTCGATATTCCCAATCATAGTATTAATCTCCACATAACCACATGTTTTTGCTGTTAAGTATGATTGGGCGATGTTTATAGGTTGAAAATGAGGAATAACCTTTAGCTTGAGTTGAGAGACAAACTTTTCACTTAAGAAACTATCCATACAGCAAGAATCCATTATTTGACACCTTCACACGAGCCTTAGTCAAAGTGCTAGGTATTGCAGCAGATAATGTGTCAAGTGTAGGATAAATACATGAAATCTGGCTAGGCCAGGACCCACAACATACTTTGGCAAAGTGGCTCACTTTCTTACATTTGTGACATACCAAATCCTTGGCAGGACATTTTGGCCTCGGATGTTTCCCAATGCCACAAAAAAAACATTTCTGAGTATTTGTTGAGTATGAGGTCATACCAGAAGATTGGTTTGAAGAAACTGATGCACTCATAGCTAGATTACCATCTACCTGATTCACAACACTATCAACAGAAGACTGATCATCTTGGTGGAGTGAACCTTCCTTCTTTTGAGTAACTGTAACTTGGCTGTTGATATTGGAATGGAAAATTTCACTATTTTTCTGTGCAGATTCAAGGGGGGAAGCCTGGGTAAAAATAGTGTTCAGATCTGGATCAAAAATTTCGAGTAAACATTGGCAAATATAGTTTGATTGGATTCCTGTCACAAAAGCACCTCTGATATATTCTTCACTATACTGTGCTGCAGAAACTGATGAGAAGTTACATTTTTTACTGAGAGAATGAAGAATTTGTGAATATTCGTTCAGACTCGCTTGACTGTTGTCTCCTAGTAGCTAGGACATGACATGCAAAAAAGTACTCTTCTTTTTATCTTCAAGATTGCAATTGTGTCATCATAGGCTTCACTGTTTTCAATATACTGATAAATCCAGGGGCTTAATTTGTGATAACTACTAACATCGACAGGTGGATCCATATCTGGTAATATTTGTATAAAGTTCTTGAAGGTTTTCAATCAATGTAACCACTCGGTCTTGGTTGGACTATTTGGATCTACATCCAACTTATCAGGCCTAAGATAAGGTTCCATGTTGAATCATAATAACATTGTTGTAGGAATATAACAACTAAACTGAATAAAGTCAATAACAAGAATAAAAACCTGATTGGGTTTTTTATAGTGATTCAAAACCTCTTCTTCTTCTTCTTCTTCTTCTTCTTCTTCTTCTTCTTCTGCTTTTACATCTTTCAACACTGCAGTATTAGTTAAACTTTGCAACGATACCCCACCAAACAGCTCTGTCTTTAGTCAGTTTTTCTAGAGTATTGAGCTCAACTTCAACTTCTGCTTTCACAAGGTCTTTTTTCACTTCTTCAAGCCAGGTTGATATCGGATGGCCTTGTGGTCTTTTGACTTTTCTGTTGGCTTCTTCTAGCACTAGTCTGCATGGTGCATCTTCTGTTAGTCACAATGCATGACCAAGCCATGCATTGTGACTAACTGAAAAGAACAAAGCTCTTGCTTTGTTCTTTTCATCAATTCTTCATTGGATATCTTGTTCATCTGATGTTTAAGGCTTTTCTGAGCAGCTTTCTTTGTGTGGCATCAATTCTATTGATTCTTGACTTTGGTAGAGTCCAGAGACAGGTGTTATACATGTAAACACTTCGTATGAACGCATTGAAGACATCCATCTTTGGTCCAACTGCAATGTGACTTTCCCAGACATCTGACAGATTGTTCATAACTTGGTTTGTGAGCGAGGTTCTGTGGATTCTGTCTTCTTTGATATCTAATTTTGATCCTAGGTACTTGCACTTCTTCCAGCTGCCATTTTTATTTGCTCTGCTTACGTGGTGTTCTTCTGTGAAACCTTCATTGCACTTGAGTTTTCTGTTTTTCACCATTGAAGGAACTGTGTTTTTTATGTAGTTTGCAACACCTCTATCTTTTGATATGATTGCATATCCACAGTCATCAGCATATTGTGTGCCTATGGTAAGGGACTGCCTCATTATGTTGTGGATTTTCTGTGCTGGTAGGCAGTAGGTGTTATCTTGCAGTTGGCTTGGGACTTCTCTATGGATACGTGGTGGGATGCTGTAGTCATGATTTAACTGGAAGGTGTATCCTCCTGTATTTTGCTAGATATAGGATGAAAAAGATGGTACTCAGACAATCTCCTTGGGGTGATCCTGTGTTTGTAGTGAAGGGTGGTCCATATGTTTTTCCGCATTAAACAGTGTATTTGATATCTGTCAGCAACATTTTCATCTTAGTGTTATGTATCTTGTCAATACTACTAACACACAAACCACATGTCGGCTTGTCAGCTAATTTATTCTTACACGTGCACGCTTGCGCATGCGCTACATATACGTCATCCACAGGGAGACCATAACATTCCTCCCGACAAAATTGTGTTGTCGATAAGATAATACATACACTTTAAACTAGCTGCCATATAGTTACACAAAGACAACAAATACAACGTGTTGTCACTTAATTGGCTGTGAAGCCAACAGTTCATAAGTTCAGTCTTTCTGGTGGTTTTCGTTCTCTCATTGGGTAGCGTCGTTCACTCTGTGTAGTAGGTGTGGGTGCTGGAGACTTCTCCACGGGTGCAGGGATCTCGATTGCTACGGCAACTAGAGTCTGTTCCTCATCTTTTAAAGGTGGGTTTACTGGTTGAGGTTAAGGAAAAACATCTTGGCATGGTGATTTGTCCAACTGCTCTGTGCTTGGTTGAACACCTTTCGGTAGCAACTGCTCTATGTGATGCCTCAATATAGTATTTCCAACTTCGACTCTGTACATCAGTGGACCTGCCCTCTCTAGAACACGACCTGGACACCACTTTAAACTTCCACGGTAGTGTCGGGCCATCACAGTGTCTCCTACTTCTACTTGTCTCATTTGACGTCTACGCATAGATGTTGCACTCTGTTCAAGTGATTTCTCTCTCATCTTTCGGTTCAAGTCTGGTTTCACAAGATCTAGTCGAGTGCGTAATGGTCTTCCAAACATCAATACTGCCGGCCTCTCATCTGTTGTAGTGTGAGGAGTGTTCCTGTAGGTAATCAGGAACCTGTCTTAACTTCTCTCTTACTGGCTTAGAGGTTTCCGACATTTGACTGTTTAAAAGTTTGTACTGACCTCTCCGCTTTACCATTAGTTGCTGGATGATATGGAGCAGAGGTTATATGCTTGATACCGTTAGACTTTGTGAATGCTTCGAACTCGATTGATACAAACTGTGGTCCATTATCGCTAACAATCTGTCTAGGAATTCCAAATCTTGCAAACAGGTTTCTCGGAACTTCTACAGTTTTGGATGAGGTGGTTGACTTCATAGGAACAATCTCTGGCCATTTACTGTATGCGTCAACAACCACTAAGAACATTGAATCTTGGAAAGGACCTGCATAATCAATGTGAATCCGTTGCCATGGTGCTGTGGCCCACTCCCATGGATGTAACAGGACTTTGTTTGCCATCTTTTGGTTCAGCTGACACCCACTGCAGTTTCTGGCTGTGTTTTCTAGTTGTTGGTTAATGTTTGGCCACCAAACGTAACTCCTCGCAAGGGCTTTCATCTTAACCATCCCCTGGTGACCATCGTGCAGCTCTTCTAAGATCTTCTTCTGGAGTTTACTTGGGATGACTACTCTCATTCCCCACAAAGTGACTTCACTTTTATGTAATTTAGCATGGCTAAACTGTTCCTTATACTTGCTATAAGGGATAATTGAAACTGCTGAACCTGTGTCGAGCTCCATTCTGAGGGGTTTACCATCAATGTTAGGGGTGATCCAATTGACACTATCCTTGTTAGACATCTCGTAAACCTCTAAACTACTGAGGTAGTCTTCGCTGTCATCACTGCTGGTATGTTGGTCAACAAGGTGATTAATTGGGTTTTGGGATCCCTGTGCCTTTTCCCTGCTTTTACAAGCTTTCTTAAGATGGCCCTTTTTCCCGCAATAATGGCACGTTTCCCTCATATGGACAGCTTTCAAGCTCATGGTTCCCATAGCAACGGTAGCATTTCAATGGAGTGGTTGTGGACTCTCTACCCTTCCTTTTAGACTTTTGGGTGGGCTTTTTAGCAGGCTTTGATTTATCAAATTTATGCACTGAGTTTGATTCTTTAACTCTCTCGCTCTCCCCATGCATAGTTTCAACATTACTATAAGATCTTTCAATTGCGATGCATTTAGCGACGGTTGTGTCGAACGTTAGTTCGTCGAGTTTCATCTTTAGAAGATCCGCCATCATCTTTTTGTCTCGTATTCCCGAGACGAGTCTATCTCTTAATCTTTCCAAACTCATGGCTTCGTTAAACTTACACACCGTTGCTAAATGCTTCAGAACTGCTATATACTGACTCACCATTTCTCCAGGATTTCTAGAGCGATTGTCAAACTCGTACCATGCTACCAAGGGTGATTTTTGTGGTTTGAGCTGGTTCTGTAATTTATCAACTATTATTTGAAAAGTGACGCTGTCTTCTTTTAACTGGCTTGGGGTGACCAAATCCTTAGCTAGTTGATAGGATTCGGCTGGAAGACTTGTCAGTAACACAGCTTTTCTTTGCTTGGAGTCCGTAACCTCGTTTGCAACGAACCAAAAGTCCAAATGTTCAGCGTAGCTCTCGAAGTCTGCTCCCAAAACACACTTCTGTACTTTGCCTAGCTGGCCTGTTTTTGGCGTTTCGTCTGCCATAGCGTCAGTAATTGCAAGATTTCGTTTAAATCAATTAAAGTCCGAATCCTTGTCGCCAATTTGTTATGTATCTTGTCAATAGTAAGACTACTAACACTCAGGAAGAAATCAGGATCTCACAGCCGCTTTTGTTACTTTTACCGTAGCCCACCAAAGCTTCACCTTCCATATAGGTCTATTTAAAGATAAAACATACAACAACAAAAGCTAGAAGATGAAGCCAGATCCTCCTATCGTATATTGAAACTGTTTATCATCATTGTGGTTGGGATGAAACTAATAACTAGTTCATTATACCATTTTCTGCCAACATATTCAAAGGATATTTTTCCAAACTCTAGTTTATGACGAGGAATTAATACCAAGGTGCCACTGTTTTGTGTCACTGTGTTGACAGGATGTTGATCCACTTTTGATTGATCTGGAAGTAATGCAAATAATTGTGACAGGTTTCATCTTCTAAACATTTTATACAGTTTGACAGTACTGTCTTCTGATTGACTTCTCAACTGATGGTTCTTCGGTTCTTGTGATTGTTGACACTCTCCTTCCAAGGCCTGTAATCTTTGTTGTTGTGTTGTTGTGAATCGTAGCTTTGGTATCACCGTGTAGAGGAAAAGTCATTTTTCCAAGCAAACACAACAAAACAAATAAAAGCTAAAGTGATCTTATAAAGATAAAAATAAAGTCAATGTCTAAATGTTTTCCACATCAATGCCTTCTCCAACATCAGAATTTGTATGCAGTGATGCTATCAAAATTGGGTTTGTCATCATTCTCCTCAAATATTTTATTTGTGATTATGGAAGATCTTTACCCCCATAGCATGGCTCCTTTACTTTGAAATAAGGAAAATGGTTGTCTTCTGTTGTTGTCAGTGGGAAAGTTTAAAGCACATGATTTGTAAGTGTTTTGAAAATGATCTTATTTATAAGGTAATGAATTACATGCTTCCAAACCCACTCAGCAATTTTTTTTCCGGGAGGAGCTTTTAAATTTCTTTCTGTTTCTTTTTCTATGCCCTCTTTGGCTAGCACTGGTCATGACATTTAGTACACATTGTCTTGAATGTCTTAATCTATGAAAAACCAGGAGCCTGGATACTCTTACTTCAACCTGGAAGTATTGCATGGTCATTGTTTACCAATTTTAATCTAAATAACATGTTGCTCTCAAAAGAGCCCCACAGTAGTAAATTTTATATCAAATAAAAGTTACCAAGATTTGTTTTTTCAATGTAAACAGTTAAATCAGGATTTTTTTGGTATTTGAAGAAAATGCAACTGTGTACCAAGATCTGAACTGCACATCTAGAATATTTGTTTCACATTTCACACCAATAAAATCATGGTTTTTACTTGGTTCTGCCTCCTTTTATTACCAAGAAAATTGCTATTCTAGCTTTATTACTGCCAGTTGGTTTCAGAAGCAGTCTGCAGACAAGTTTTAGGAATGAAAGTTTCACAGAGCATCCCTGACCAGACAGCAGAGCAATAATGTTTGCTGGAGCATACTTGTTTGCGTGAGAAAGTAATGAAACTTTCACAATATGTGAAATACTTTTAAGAATTTGGCCATGGAGATCTTCTAGGAATACTGTTATTTTTTATCTCTGGGATTAAACATTCATATTTATGGACTTTTGAATAAATCTAGTAGGCCACCTGCTGCAAAACTGTTGCTACCACAATTTTCTTCAGTTTTCTTAGGTCCAGGCCTACTCTTTCTTTACCTCTTTCTTTTTGCTCCACCTTTCTTTTTGTATAAGGTAACTATTCAGTTTTTGAGTTTTTCCACTCTGTAATACATTTTACAGCAACATTAGTTTTTTAGTGGTTGCATGGTTACTTGTTTCTCCATATGAAAGGCCTTCCAGCTTAAATTTTATATCATAGCTACATTCTTTTTCCCCCTTGTGCCACTGTGTTTTTCTTTTGCCATTCATGTTTAAATCTACAGTGATACCTTTTTCTGCAAAAGCATTGCTCGTTATCTTACATCTTACACTTATATAGATCATGAAAGAAAAATACTTTTAGACAGATATTTCCCCCATGATGGAGATCAAGCCTTACTGTATTAACCTAATTCTTAGTCTAGACAGTAGTATTATGATGTCAAAGCCAAATCCATAACTTTTGATTACAATTAATACATTGTAGAATTTGAGAACCCAATTGGTGGTCTTCACATTTACACAGATGAATGGACTTCAATATTAAATGAAAAATCGACTTGTAGGAAACCAGATTAGAAGCTGCTGATTGCTACAAAAACACTTGGTGTTTAATCTTAATGGAGAGAAAAGAGGAAGTGTCTAAATTAGACATATTCCCATCAGGAACGTGAAGTTGCCGAACCAGTTTCTCAAAGCAGAAGACGCACTTAAGGCAACTTATTCAGTTAAAAAGACTGGGTGAATCATCCTATTACATTTAGTGTGTGTAGAGTAGTAAAAAAATATTCTGCACAATGGATTTGATGAAGAGACAACATACTATGTAATTATTGTACTTTTGCAGATATTTTGTAACTCTTTTGTAACATTGGAATGCTGAATGTATGCAGTGAACCCCTCAAAACAGGGCCCTCACTAAATACCTTTAAAGATTTTTAGCAAAATTAACCTACCAAATTAAAGTTGTTTATTTCATTTGATTTTTTTTTTGTCCTAATAGATAACTTAAGACAGAAAGAAAATTATTCTTTTTGAAAGTATTTCTCAGTTCGGCTGTTTCTTTTCAGTTTATTCAATCAAGGTAGCTCAGACCTGTACTGTAGGGAAAAACGTAATTGAATTAAATATTATTATCACCATGGAATGGTTTACCAAAAAATGCATGAAAGAGTTTGCCATCTCAGTGATAAATGTTTAATATAGTGTTTTAAAGAAGAACTTGCTGGAGGTTTCTATTTCGTAAGCGAAAAAAACTTAAACATTGCAAATAAAATAAGGTTCGTGTTGGTCAATAGTTATTTTGCTGACAGTTGACTAGACCAGGACACCGGAATAAGAGAACTGAAGTCAAGTTAGCTTTATCAATACTCGAAAACAAAGAGAGGATCGAGAAAAGCCACCACTTGTGCTTGCGCGAAATAAACAAGAAAGGATTGTTGAAAGCCCACCAAATGATTTATCTGTCCGGATACTTAATTGTTGTGTGAAAAAGGCTGCAAAACCAGTGATGTTGCTATGGTTTGACTCTATCTTATGGGCATAGGAGGTCATTCATGTAACGTGAAAGTATATCAAGGGAGCTCCAAGAGTAAGGTACGATTATGTGTATTGATAACCTAGCTTTTTGCACTTTTGGTAATCTATAGAACCATGGTAACTATGTCTTGATGTTCCAAGCAGTGGTAGAAGCAATTGTCAAGGAAATGGTTTTTTTTGCATTTCTATTAGTATTTTGCATACTTTGGTCCTGACTGAGTTCACAGAATTGCATTTAACTGTGATATTTGGTTTACTATTGAGGTGTTCTTGGCACTTCTTGATGTAGTCTGCTTTGATTAGGATCACTTTCGCACGCAAAATGCTGCAATGTTAATAAACCGACTTATACAATAGCTAAATCATACCACAAAGCAAAACAGTCGGTTTTTTAAGTAAAGCTAAAAATTGCGATAATACTGTACTGAAAGTGAGTAAAATGAAGCCAAAAATGTTAAAGATTCATGAGAAATGAAACATCAAATGTTCCAAAAAGTTTTAAAATGTGTTAGTACGAATGGATGAATGTTTTTCAGCCCTTTATCAAAATCGTTTGAGATTTCAGTACTGCTGGTGCCAATCGGATTTTTTTGTTTCATCTGACAGACAATTGCTTTTCTTGACGCTGTACTGAAGGTTGTATGACCAAAGCTTGATGTGCAGCAAATCAAAACAGTGAAAACCAATACTCTGCTTATCCTACCGATCAAACAAATCGAATTCGGGCGCAATTCTCCTTTACAAAAGCGCTAATTTTCTCACGTCTGTCTTACATTAAGTTGAGTTTAACGTGCGATAAAAAAAAACCCAACATAGATCTGCAATGTAAAAGACAGCAAGCGCACCAATTCTCAAGTGCTTGAGCCTCTTGCATCTTCTAAAGCAGGACCTATTCTGTCTCCTTGCTTACTATCTAAAATTTATTTATTAATGTTTCAGTCACTTTGGCAACCTGCGATTAGTTTTGTATTGTGGGTATATCTTATTTTTATTTACTTTTTTGCCTCCAAAAATAAAACCGTTGTGTCCCTTTAATCCTCTCAGAATAAGTTCACTGTATAAGTTGAATAAATCATGTGAGAATATGCATCCTTGTCTGACACCTCTTTATTGATGTGTATCTGCTTATTTCTCAGTTACTTCTGATACATGCTGCCCGCTTCCAACAGAGATTTCGGGTAAGTATAACTACCTTACCAGTCTAAATCTAAACTTTCCAGTATGCTCATTAGGATTTAATGTTTTACCTTATACAATGTTTTTGTGTAATCTGGAAAACATATACATATATATACCTCATTACCACGTTCACTTAATCACCTTAACATAAAAATCGCGTTTTTGGTGCCAGTGTCTCCCATGAACCGACACTGCTGTTCTGGGATGGTTTTTTCCAGTGCACACATTACTATTCTAAGAATTATATTTAGTCATGACTCAAAACTTGTAATTCTATGAAGATCACATTCTACTGCGCCGGACTTATTGATAAGAGTTATGAAAATTGACTTTGTGAGATCATCTGGTATTATTCCGCTGTCGTAGATTTCGTTAATTATTTCTGTTAATTTTTCTATGCCGATATCGCCTGCTGCTAACATAAGATCAGTAACAACACTATCCGGGGCTGGTGCTTTACCATGTTTCAACATTTTTAATGCTGCTTTAACTTCCGATATCATGATAGGTGGGCCATCGATAGATTTTATGATTTTCGGTTCATCTCTGTTAGCATCGAATAGATCCTCGATATACTCGCTCCACATCTCGATTTTCTTTTTCTCAAGAATAACAGTCTCATCCTTGGCTTTGATGCATCCGGAGAGTGAGCATTGCTTCTTTCCTACAATATCTTAAATATGTTTATAAATGTTATGGTTATGTTTATTAAACTATGCTTGTGGTTTATCACAACCAATCAAGGGAGAGGAAGATGGCAACCTTCTCGTGGTCTCTCCTGTGAGTAGCAGCTACACTGTGAAACCAATTGCTATCAGGATTGCGAACTGATCATCGCATTTGCTATGGGTGGTAAAAGGATAACCCCTCGGCCCACTGCAAAAGTATCTAACCCTCGTGAAACAAAATCTACAGTTCATCATCCAAGAAAACAACCAAAACAATAGGAATTTGGTATTGGCACATGGAATGTTCGAGGCCTCACTGCTTACGCTAAACAAGANAGATCAGTAACAACACTATCCGGGGCTTGTGCTTTACCATGTTTCAACATTTTTAATGCTGCTTTAACTTCCGATATCATGATAGGTGGGCCATCGATAGATTTTATGTTTTTCTGTTCATCTCTGTTAGCATCGAATAGATCCTCGATATACTCGCTCCACATCTCGATTTTCTTTTTCTCAAGAATAACAGTCTCATCCTTGGCTTTGATGCATCCGGAGAGTGAGCATTGCTTCTTTCCTACAATATCTTAAATATGTTTATAAATGTTATGGTTATGTTTATTAAACTATGCTTGTGGTTTATCACAACCAATCAAGCCATTCGTCCTTGGTCTCTCTACATTTCTGTTTTATTTCCCTGTCAAGTCTTTGATATTCTTGACTGGTCTCTTCCGTCATCCATTTTTACCGTTTCTTTTTCCTTTTGGTAACATTTCTGGAGCTATGATGACCAAGACGTCCTTGAAGGTATCCCACTTTTGATCTATGTTTCGAAGTTCATGGAATCTGTTACTGACTGCGATTTCGCAAGAATATTTCAATTCAGGTTCTGTTCGAAGAAACTCCTTTACATTTGCTGTTGCATACGTTTGCACCTGAGTTTCAATGTACATAAATCCTGATGTGATCACTTCCACAATCGGCCCCTGGATAGGCTTTGCATTGACTTACTGCATTCCGAAACCGTTGGTCGATCATAACGTGGTTAATTTGGTTTTTCACGTTATTCCCCGGGCTTCGCCAAGTCCATGAACGTCGTAGTTATTGTTGGAAAGACGTATTTGCAGTCATATGGCAATTTTCTGTGCACAACCAAATTAGTCTTTGATCTCTTTCCAGGGACGTAGGAATCGGGGGGCCAGAGGGCCCATGGACCCCTCACTTTTCGGCAAACTATACAAAAGTGCTCTTTCCAAACCCAAAAGTGCTTTTTTTGTATAATCCTTTGTCCAAATTCTCAACTAAGATAAGACCCAGAACATGTTCAGAACGATAATTGTAATCACGGCTTTCCATGAGGAGGATTGTCAGCATTGTTTTCACAACTTTGCATTATCCTTGGATCGGACTTTGTCATTGTCGGTCATCTTTACTGAAAGAATGAACAGGAAATCATAACGGACACACTGCTGACAGGTGTTATTCATGCACGGATAAAAAGCAGTGTGTTTACGTTCATTCAGAAAACTACTTCAAAAACTCCGACTGTTTCCTGTTTGTTGCCGACAGATGTTTGATGACGACCCGAGCTCACTGGTCTCAAATAAGTATTCGTGCCAGGCAAAAGATTTTCATTGGTTGTAACCATATTATCACCGATTTCCGTACGTAAATGTTCTTGGATAACCATGATTATTCTGGGCAGTGAGGTACAGATTGTGATTTGCAGTTGCCTTATATCTTCGCTGTACCATGTTTGAAATGGCCGTGACGCTTAGCTGTTGTCTGGTCTAAAAGATCTTCCCCCTAATTGCTGTGACCTCATTGCTGTGGTCGTACATTTGATTCTGCTACCTCAAGGAGCATCCGTCATCCCGCTGCAGATGACTTTGCTCTGGCCCTGACAAGGAGGCGTAACAGTGAGGCTTAACAGGTATTATACTTTGCCCAAGGGTGACCTGAAACTGTGCATTGTAGGGTAGGAACGTTTACTTCCTAAGGCATCCTGCTCCGCATACCATTCAGGACCTATTATTTTTTCGTACATCCACCGTTTCAATCGTTTTCCAGTATCCGGATTTACTGTTCGGAGGATCTTACGATCTTAACGTTGTCAGCAGGCAACTTTCCTCCATTTAGTCCAACCTTAATCTTTTCTTCACCAAAACCTACATTTCAAAAATTCTGACTTAAAACATATGGTGGTGACCTGATGAACTTGAGCGCGTTTTGTTTTTATGATCAGTCTTGAATCCAACACAATCTCCGGTTCAAGAAAAATGAGATTGTATATTTGTGGACTGACTGACATCACGACTTGTGGTACAGCCCCCTATGTGGCCAATCAGATTTTTGGTGCTGTAGTCTGATAGTTCCCTTGTGAGTGCTCCTTTTATACAATATAGACCTGTAGCATTTGAAATAGGAAGTAACTAGGAGCAATGCCTATTATGTTGATTGTAGCTAAGGTGATAGCGACTCCAAAGGCCAGTTATTTGTCTTTCCGGGTCCTTGCTTGTGTGCTTACCAATCTCTACTTTCTTGGTGATTTCAGCCATACGTTTCTGGTCAAGTAATCATAGAGATGCAAGGATTAAAAATCCTGTAATTAAAAGGAATATTGTGAATTGGAAGTTATCTTTAAGACAGTTTGTTGCACTTTTTTCTAAAAAGAATTCTCGAAACAGTAAGATGTCAAAACAGAGATGGAAATAGGGATTTTTTTAATGGTGGCAGTAGGTGTGGAACATAAGTTTACATTTTACACATGAAAGCTACCTATTGACTGGCCACTGAGTGTCTATGTTTGTATGTGTGTGGGTTGTATATGCTCCTATTTTATTAACCAACTGCAGCAATGAACACTTATTAGTTAATTTGCCTTGGGAATGCAATACATTAGTAATTTTGAGTTCTATTAATTTTTACAACAGAGTTTTCCCCTTTGAATTTACAAAATTGACATCCACAGAAAACATTTTTCTCATGTGTCAAAAGTGAGCTTTCTATTTAGTGAAACCAATTAGCTGTCCTCATCCAATATTTGACAAATTTTAATTATAAGTGATTGAAAATCTTGTAGTCAAATGAGTACTTGTTATTTTTAAGGACTTGATATAAAACCTGTGCTAAAAACTGGGTTAGGATATTAGTAATTCGATCAAAATACGTGACCAGAGCTAACCAGATTTGCATTGACCTGCGTCTTCTCCGATCGGAATCATTTATAGAACTGGTGACTTTTCATTTCAGTGAGCTTTTTCTTCATATCCAACATTCAGATCCATACATCAAAGCAAATATTACGTGAACAGCGAGGACTCTTACTCGCCTTCCGGAACTGGATCCAGGGTAAAGTTTAACTGGTGGCGAAGTACATTCAACTTTCCTGACCATGCCCTTTTCAAAAATTACCCGTTATATTCTTATAACTTCCTGTAAATAAAGACTGATGCCACGAGGTTTTTCCAAATTTATTTATACTACGAAGGTATCTCGCAAAACCGCAATGCATTATTCTATACGGCGACAAGTGACAGACTTAAAAGTTCAAATTATGAAAAACCTAAAATTCATATGAGCAGAAAGCCTGCCTGCATTTCATATATATTGATTACCAGATCATTAAAAAATTTGTGAAAATTTACAGCTATTTGAACAAAAGCATAGTGTATTAAAAGTCAAAATCCTTAAATAAATCCTTTCGAGATGAGTATTTCAAGGTAGGACCTCCATCAATTGTAACTGAAACCAATTTATGAAAAAACGCGTGTCAGGGCATACGTATTCAAGCAGAAAACATCACACGTAAATTTAAACATCAACTGGATATGAGTTTAAATCGTCTACAAGCTTTTTTCTCCGATAGTGTATCCAGGCAAACAATCAATAATCCGGATTCACAATTGTTTCATGATGCAGTTGCAATACTGCCGAATCACCCATCCTGCTTTCAAACATGACACCGCCAAGATACATTTTGAACTTCCCATGACATGTAACATGAGCACTAGCTAACAGGAGTAGCGACAGCAATTTGTTTGGCAATCTTGACATTTGGAATGACAAAAGATCCGAGAGTGATGTAGGTAGAGTTCTGACAAAATCATTCTATTTGTTATCTCGTGTTCTTAACTTGCAAAAAAGTTATCGTGTCTCTTGAAGGTCATTTCGATGGATTTCGAGAAGCGTTGAATAATTCTCTATCCAATTACTGGTGCTTACATCATACTTAGAAAGGCTATAGAGAACATTTAACAGGGTAACGTTTTGGTTAAAAAAACGACTTTGCATCTGTAGGGTAATCAGGAAAAGATGATCCAAGAAATAACTGCAAGGAAGAGTCAATAGGATTCGGTAGCAATAGCTGCCGGAATACGTGGGATCTGCAGTAAGTGATTTTGATTGGATAGTGCACACATTTTTCAATAGCTTTCTTGCTTCTCCATACCATTCAAGAGGCAGATAAGTTCACTTCGAAGACTTTTAACATCACTTAAAACAAAGTGATTTTCTGATTGCATGCTATAAGGTCCTTTGTTTAAGAGTAAAACTATTTTGTTGTGTCTCCAAAAACCGAGAGGCTATAAGAGGAAGCATGACAAAATAAAAGGCAATAATGCAGTAAAAAAGCCTTGAAGAATTCTCAACGAAGTAAGCTTTGTATATACCATCGTCATTGTTTTTGTAGATCCAAAGGCTACGACAACATCTTCAAATAGTTTGTTTAAATCCCCCTTGACCACCAAATCTTGACGGCAATCAAATAAGTATGCCGAATTGGCAGCAAAGAAGGACGAATTTTTTCTTCCAGACTGACGAAATCCTGTGGATACACATTTTTTGAAATATTAACTGTTTCAATATGCCACATAATGCTCCTAACAAGCACGATTGTGCAAGCTGCGGCAACACTGAGATTGAAAACATAATTTGCAATGAACATACATAGTTTTTATGTATACTTGTGGAACCCGTACTACCCCCTTTCTGCCCTTCCCATTTGCTTAATTAAGGTTATTGAAAGCAGAAGCCCCATCCACTAAAATTAAAAAGAACATCATTTGCCTTATATCCCCCATTATTTTGTCCATAATAACTTTCCCACTTATATTTATGATTGTGTCTTGGTATGTTCGTGACCTTGGTGGAGCAAGTTGCGGGGAAATTGTGAAGTGATCTAAAAACAATGTGTTGTCTCCACAGGGGCAAGATAACTCGAGAAAGCAAAAAAATTTCCCAGATTCTTTTCAGTTTCAACAAAATAATTGAAATTGTTCGGTTGACCCCACAAAGAAACGATTTATCTGCCAAGGAAAATATTAGCTTCTACTATTGATTTTTAACTTTTCCCAGTTGCTTTTGAATAGTTGAAATCAGTTGCTAGTCGATTGGAAGTGTCTAATTTTGCATGCTGGAACGAAATTCTGTTTTTCGTAGAGTTCCTGTCAAGTGAACCTGACAAACAATCAGGTGAGTGTAAAACACCTGAAAAGCAGTTCTCCAATTCCTTAAATAAGTAAAAGAAAAATTAGTCAGTTTTGTAGCATTTTGGTATGACTCAGTTTGAAATAACGCTTGATAAAAAGGCACGTTTAACAGGATCAGAGAATGCTAGCCAAGAAAAACCACTAGCCAACAATTTTTTATGTGATGCATCAGGTGAGAAGTAAAGCGAAAGTCTTAGTTTTTAAACACTGTGCAGAAATTCATATTTCAAGAGTCAGAAAGAGAACTTTAACTTTGAGGGATTAGTTGTATGTTATTTAGAGGTGACCAGTCCAATGATGAAAATGACATGTGTCAAATTGCCTGGTACATTGGAATCAGATATTGGCATAATAGCTTTTTACGATAGAATGCAAAACTGATCTCTCTGGTCGTTTATTCCTCCTTTTGCTCAACTTGATTGCCAAGTTCTTTTCTTCATGGTCCAAGTAAGAAACTCTTTAGAATTAGAAGCTCAAGATCCTAGTAGAGCAGAATTGTCTTTCAGAAATCCAGAGTAGTTGAATATTAAAGGATTACACACAAAATGTTTCTTTCGTGGAGTTTTGTTAAAATGTAGTTTGGCCTGCCAGCTGGACCTAAGAATTATCTGATAAAAGCGGTCACAATAACACTAATTTGCTTAGAAATAAGAAGACCTCGCCTATTTGAAAGGTCATAAACATTCTGTCGGCATTTTCTACTTCTTCAAGTGGCAGTAACATCAGTCTCTCAGTTTCTAAATTTTCTGCCGCCAAATACAAACAAAATTTGGGTCGCAGAAACAGCAACCGTCGGTATTTGCTTCAAGAATGTCATAAAAGGCCTACCCTATGAAGTGTTTATTTTAGTATTACCAATACTGCAAAATTTGAGATAGTTATTTTTTCTGATTTTACTTTTATCTATTTTATGTATAGTTGTTTTATTTCTATCTATATTTGTGCTGAATTGCAATTTTGGTATTTTTTCTGACCAAGAATTTTTTGAAGAAAAGCCCCAATTTAATCCTATTCAATGTTTATTTTGAAATTAGTGACTGGAAAATACCAATGAAGGCATTTGGGTCAATACCCTCTTCAGATTTAATAATTAGCATAAATTCATACGTTTGGTGTTGGACTTTAAGCCACAGTGTGATTTTGTAATGTTTTTTATGTGGATTGCATATGATTTACAGCAGATTTTAGGACTGGGTCTTTCATTGATGGTACCCCTGGTAAACAGTAAACCCATTTTTCTCTTTCACAGATTCCCATCTATCAAAGACCCAAAAGGAAGCAATAGATCAAGAGAAAGTTGAACAAAAAGCACGCAAAACAGCATGAAATTCAAGTCATACGGATCTCCTCTCCAGGACCCTCGGTGGGAAGGCCCTTCCTCTTGGTTCAGTCTTCAGCTAAGTGCTCAGGCATATCGAGACCACTTGTCCTGCATGGCTGGGCCCTATAGCCGACGTCCCGATCAAGGAGAGACCAGAGTTTTACACTGGCTCTTAGTCAAACGGCCGAGAAGCAGATTCCAGGAATACACAAAGAAAATTAGAATTATTCAAAATACCTCCGTGAAAATTAAAGCTCTTAGTCGAAGAAGCGTGACATTGAGAACCCATGCCTATGTTAGTATTGCTCGCTTACTCGGCCATTTGGCTAGACAAAACGTCTGTTCTACCACGCGAGAGCGCCTTGTGTTCCAGATTTGGATTTCCTGCCTCTGCGCAAGTTGGATTTTTCTTCTTATTTTTATAGTATTCGCTGTTGCCCATGCGCAGTTTTCGCTGTTCCGGTAAGAATGACTGGCACAGTGAGGACTATTGTCGACACTAACCTTTGCAATGAGAATAAGAAACTTATTTCTTCGATAAACAGCAATTTCTTTTCTGTTGAGGGACCTTAGCAGACCTGATTAGCTGTTGTAATTGTGTGATCGCTGCTGGGGTTTTTTTTCAGTTTCGATCAATTTTGCTTTTTGCTTGCTCTACGCATCCGTAGAATTAGGAAATATGCTCTTAAGGTTACACCCAGTTACCCGTTGTAGCCCAATTAAATGGCTGTTTACTGTTTTACTTTTACGCCCTGGCCGTTACTGGAGCAGGGTCTTGCACTTGTTCTTGGGTTCGACTCCAGCGCCAATTACCTTTATTTCTTTTCTAAGTTTATACGTTTCTCCCCCTTGCCTTTTGCAGCGTCTATATTGCCTTGAGAAAAGTGGTGCCCAATGTTTTGAACATCCTTGGACACCATGTTTAAATGGTCCATCCAAACCAGCCCCACTCATGTAGCAAGTGCACGTCCTTTGTTGATTTATAAAGGGGGTGCATGACAAACAAATGCAGCCTGTGTGGGCAGTTCTCACATGTCACCCATATCTGAAGACTGTTGCCCTATTTCTGAGGAGCAAGATAAGGATGAGAGCTTGTGCACTCTCTACATCATAATGGATAACGAGGTGACCCGTCCTCACAGGAAATCATAACAAACTGCCCAACGTGGGATAAAGTCTTATGCGGCGGCCCACCCTCCCCACCAACACAGCCAACTCCAAGACGCGTACAGAGAGGAAAACAAAAAAAAAGAAGATTAACAGCCAGGGCGACGATGCCGCAAGCACTGGTGTTCTCAGCACATAGAAAGGAACCCCAGTGCTTCATTTTGCAAATTTTTGGTGGTATCCCCTTAGCTGATCCATGACGTCCCCGAAGCGTTAGGTGGAAGACAATGTTGGAGATCTTAAACTTCTACCTACTCGACTGTCATGGTATCTGTGAACCCACAAAGAAAAAACGTAACTTTTCATGGCTTACTGCAATTAAACATGGTGCTGTGTTTCTTAAAGAAAGTAATGTTTCCAAAAAAAATTATGCTGATAGTTTTCAAGAGACTGGCCAGATCAGTGTTTCTGGGCTTTAGGCCCATCCAACCAATTATATGGCACCGCCATTTTGTGCTCTAAGAAAATAAATGCCAAAGAAGACTGTAAAAGTCTCTATTGTTATGATTCAGGATACATACTAAAACCTATTGCTTCGATTCAGTATACCAATGTACAATTTGCAAACATCTGTTCGCCCTCAAGGCCAGGGGCACAAAAACAATTCCCCATGTTTTGGGTGGAGATTTTAATTGTGTCTTGGATCAAAGCATGAATAAGTATGGTGATGATCACGCTGTTCCAGCAGGTTGTATATTGGACCTCAGGGGAGCTCTCATTTCAATAAACCTGAAACCTTTCGCTTAAAAAATCTAACAACTTAAGAACACACCTACTTTACTCCAGATAGAAATATAGAAACAGGTCTCGATCAAATCTATTCATCACAACAATTTATCCCTCATTTAAAATTTGCAAAATTTAATTCGTTTTCTCTTTCAGATCACTATGCCAGGACACTTGGAGTTTCCCTTGGTGACCTCAATTTGACAGGGTCTTGACTGTGGAAACTTTATACTACCCTGCTAAAATTATCGAATTCAAATCAAAATCCGATCCTCTTGGCTTTTCTGGATCACCAGGCAGACAGTTTTTCCCAATCTTCATGTCGGTGGGATATAAGCAAAAGAATGCTGAAAGATATTTGTACAAAATAAAAATAAAAACGTCAAAAGAAAAAATTTCAAAAAGGGCTCAGCTAGTTCCGAGCTGCAAAACGAAAAACAACAACTAGCCATCCCTGTTCGAGGGGATACTCTTGGATTTGTAGAAGAGCAGATCAAATAAATTGACCTCAAAACAATGGAGGGGGCAGACTTCGATGTCGTGAGCAATCCATATTGGCAAATGAGCAGCCCAACAATTATTTCTATTCCCTTGAAAAGGCCAAGGGCAGAAGGGATACCATTTTCGTTTATAGAGAAAGCAAAATGTCCTAAGCTCAGACAAAGATGTCCTTTCTCATGCAGCTAACTTTCATCAAACCTTTATACCTCCTCCTCTACTGACGAGTCCATCCAAAATCAAATTCTCTCACAAATAGATGGAATCCTTTCTGATGTTTCAAGAGACATCTTAGATGGCCCACTTACCTTAGAGTAGTGCCAAAATGCATTAAATACAATGAAAGTTGGTAAAACAGGAAATAATACAGGATGATCAGACATGAAATTTCCCAGGTAGATCAATCTATTACAATTTTGAAGTTCATAAGGAGCCCCATGTCATACTGTCGACAGAAGAATAAAAGTCCTTTGACCGGGTTGAATGGTCTTTTCTCGGCCAAACAATGATTAAAGTTAATTTTGACCCGGTGTTTTGCCACCGGGTGAGGTCCATTTATGGTGATATAAAAACTTAAATTATAAATAATAACCATAGTTCTGATTCTTTTTAGTCTTTACTTGATAGTCTAGTCGCAGAAACTCTGGCAAATGGGATCTGTAAGTCCACATAGTTTCAAGGACTCAAAATTCCTGGATGTGCTGGAGAAGAAGCACATCTTTCTGATAAACCAGAAATTCTTAGCCACAACATTACATGCTGTTTCGGTATATGGAGAGACCAGCGACTCAAAACTAAATTTTTAATAAGACCAAAGCCCTGGCTGTGGACCCTATACATCACAATCAATTGTATCACTAACTAATAGACTTTGTCCAAACCGCAACATTGGTTGGAATTATCTTTAAACAACCCAGAGGTTTCATTGATTTTTTAAACAAATTGATTGATACATTAAAAATCAGATTCGATATATGAACCAAACGCCTGTTATTTCTTTGAGGCAAATTCCTCATTTTAACTATCCTAGCCATGTCAAAATTGAATTAAATCCAAACAATTCTATCCATATCCAGACGGATGCTCCAACGCATAGATAGAATAGTTTTCTCCTATTTGTGGAAAAAGAATCATAAACCCTTTGCCTGTACTTCTTGCTGCCTTCCTGCAGACCAAGGGGGGTTAAACCTGACCCACTTGGTCAGCAAGTTTCATGCTCTTTCGCAGAGCAACTTTCATCAACTCTTCAAAAACAATTTGGCCATACCTGGCAAACTACTGGTTTGTTCTGTATCTTCTTAAGACCTGGAGAGAAGTACGAAGCAACCAAAATCCAGCACTTTATGGTCATTGCCTCAACCTTTATAAAACACTGTTAAATTCTTTTGGCATTGTCAAAGAACAAATTCTTAAGGACAAAAGACATTACAACCAAAACGTAATACAAAGTCCTAACCGAAAAAACACTTGCCCCGATAAAAGCTGATGTACCATAACAGACAGTTTGAAAAATATTTTATCAAGGCCTATCAACAGGCCAACAAAATGATATTTCCTTTAAAATACTTAATATTATCCTCGTATCCGCAGGAATTCTGCATAAATGGGCATGAAAAGTGTTCCAATTAAATGGGACCACTGCAAGTATGTGGAATCAACAACTCAATCTTTATCTCCGAGCTTTCTACTTTCTATCGGCTACTCGCAGCCCAGTTAGCTGAAGTAGTACTTCTTGCCTCTTTCTTAGATGCATCGTCTTTGTACTGGTCTCTGAACTCTCTTGTAGGTTTACATTTTTAGCCACTGGAAGATAGCACCTTTGACTGGAAAAAGGAAAAGAATTTTGATAGAAAAAACAAAAGAAAAATAAAAGAAACAATCCATTTTTTTCAGTACAACAACCACATTAAGAGAACATTTTACACTTCAAGCAAAATTGCTTCCAGCACTAAAGAAAGAAATACAACAAACACAGAATAGGTATGGCACCATTCCTTAAAACAACTCAATTCTTGTCACTATTTATGTTTGCACTGTCGAAGACAAAAAGAGCTGTACCTAATCATTTTAGTAGCCTGGCAATGAGAGGAGCATCATTCGAAATGTAGCTTAAAAAGCTAACGTATCAAGACAAAAATGCTTCTCAAAGTAAAAAGAAAGCCTTGGAATAATGGGAAACTTTGAAGTCCATATATGAAATTGAAACAGCAGATAAAAGACATAGTTCGCTAAATGTTGAAAACCTAAATTTACGGAGAGAGAGAGAGAGAGAGAGAGAGAGAGAGAGAGAGAGAAAGAAAGCATTGTTTGATCCCCTTAATCTCGCCGATGGCATGGAAAACAACAAAGAAAAATTTCCTACAAAAACTAGAATATGGAGGTAAAAATTATGCGGGGCAGTGCACTTTAATACTTACCCGTGTCGATATATAATTCGATGGTACATAACGCCTTTTCTGTCTCTCTTCTTTTATTCTTTTCCCATGTTAATGTCTTACTTAGAATCTGTAAAATCTTTCCTCTGCTTACTAGGGTCTAATTAAAAAAGGAGCTAATTCATTCTAATTATGTTTTTATTCTTATTTTGTTTTATTGTTTTATGTTCATTTTTTTGTATTAATTAACTCTGAACTTATTTCACATGACCTCTCCTCAGATAAATAAGAAAATATATCTGTAGAACAGTAAAAGATCGGATCTGTGGATTTTTCGATAGCGTCTCAGAATGTCCCTCGATGACTTAAGCTTCCTTTGTGTTGATGTTGACCTAAAAACAAACAAGAAATGTAAAACAAATTTTAGCAGTCTCATATCTAAGCCCATTTTGACCTGGCCGATGATAACCCATATTTTGTCCTGGAGGTAAAATTCATGAGTCATTTTTTCTCAACAAGCTAATACTTTTCTTTCATAGTAAAGAAGAGAATAGACCATTGTTTACCACTTTCATAGAATAGTAGCAGTTAGAAATCACTGCACGGTTGTGTTCAAAATATCAATATCATATTATGGTCAAAGATAACCATTCCCTAGAAATTTCCTAGAGGAAAAAGCAAATTTTACCTCCAGGAAAATTTCGGCATTCAAACCTGGTTGCAAGTAAGGAAAATGGCTGGCAAAAAGAAGAATCAACTTCTATTACTGATTCTTGTGACAGCTGTTGCATTTGTAAGGACTCACATGCAAGGTAAGTCGGCTAACTGATATTAACTTTGCTTTGTATTCTATATGTTGTTGGTTTTCACTTACTCTTTTCACTGATTTGTAGAAGGTTCATTTATCATTCCTGTACAAGGTAACTTTCTGCAGTTAGGACTATTGGGTTTTAGTAAAAAAAACCCCTGCAAATCTCATAGCTTTCAAATCAAGCAATATTGAAATGAAACTAAACAGATAACATCAATGCTTTGGACTTAAGTTCATACACAGAATGATGTAGCACAGACGCCACCCTTTATTTCTTTTTTTTATTTTAATAATATTTATACAGGATCACAGGTTAAAAATAAGCTTCTGTCTTCTTGCTATTGTCATCTTGTTGTTCTTTCGCCATATAGAAAAAAACATGATTGGGTAGCAGGTTTTATCCCTCATCCCATTAACAACAACTGAAAATTTAAAACTCAAAATTTTTAAATTGCCGAATGGCATTTTTCTAAATGGATAGTATGAGCAACTAAAATCAAACGAGACTTTACAAAACTAGTACCGTCATTTTTTAACTGTTGCTAAAGGTTTGTGGTGAGCATATTTTTGAGACAAAAAGGATTATCAATAAAAGCATAAGAGAAAGAATGGAGATTAATCCTTGTTAATTGAGCTGTGATAACCAAGCGGAACAAGGAAAAATATCAATATTACACTTTCGTTTTCTTTTGTATTTTTATTTCAAGTTGGGCGTAACTAGACAACATAACATAACCACACAATACATTGCATCAAGCTGATTGAATGTAAAGATTCATTGAAGCTTACTATATGCTTTATGTTAAAAATTGATAGTAACGCTTCCTTTACGACAGGTTAAAAACAGGTCTTACTTAATCGCATTTAATTGAATGACAAATTGTTAACTTAGACTGATTAAAAACCCTGTCCCAATAATATATATACATATATAAATGGGAAAGCGAGATGTTTGGGAAGTCCTTTGTAAAGCCAATAAAGATACTTTTAAACCAATTACTTTTCCGAAATTGAACTGAATTAACGGTAAGTTATTTTTCTGAAGAAAAAGTTTTGGCAAGCTCATAGTTTCCATTCCCTTCACAAAGATTTTGGTTAAGTCTGTATCACTGTGTGTATTTCTGTATCAATTACTTTAGATCCCCCCCCCCACCACACACAC
>RDPX01000024.1:1392641-1423039 GCA_003991215.1 Morbakka virulenta | reverse complement strand
TTTTTCCCCCCCCCCCCCACACACACACTCTCTCTCTCTCTCTCTCTCTCTCTCTCTCTCTCTCTCTCTCTCTCTCTCTCTCTCTCCCTCTCTCTTTCTCACACACACATACACCATTCACACATATACACACACACCCTTTTTCTCACTATCCTTCTGTTTGTGGCTTCCCTCTACCTTAAGGGTTATAGACCCTTTCTGTGGATAAGTATAAGCTCTATGATTTTGCACAGTCGTGTGTGTATCATAGAATTGATTGGAAACAGTCTGAAAAATGTTGATTTCAAATGTCTTATTGTGACAAGTTTTATCTCCGTCAGCTCTAGTGTCATTTCTTTCACCAGAACAAACAATAAAACTGACTAGCTTTTAAGTGGTACCAAAGTCATAACAGCGTGAATAAAAATGTTTTTTGTTTTATCTTCTTTGCGATTTTCATTCTTTCTCAAGCGTACAAGGAAAACGTTTTTGCTCTCAGAATATTACTTTGATGAATTATGCAACTTTATTGCTGATAAATGTGTAGACATTAACCCTGAAATTTGTCTGAATAAGTAGTCTTAAAAACATTCGTATTTTGATCTTCCAACAGGTCAGGTTAATTTTCCAAGTTTCTCAAACAAGGAACCTTTGAATTTCCGGAATCCTTTCTTGACTTTGCCATATCCCTTAACCAGAGTAACCAATGACATTCAATATGTCATTGATGTCTGCTTGGATAGCATAATAGGCGGCTTCAAATTTATTTCAAAATTAAAGGGCAATTTGAAAAAGCTTATTGTCTTAACATAATTTGAGAATTACTTGGTTGTTTTGTTTTCTTGCCTTACTAATAGTAACTGCTTCGTTGCGTAACATACTTATAACGATCATCTAAGCCGTGACAAAACGAAATCAAATAAAAATAATAAATGATATGACGCTATATAGTTTCATTTACGGCAGACTTAACAAAGAAAGCAGAAAAGAAAAACAATCAGGGATTTTACAAAGAAACTAAAAAGCCTTAAAAACCACTGAATATTTGAAGTCTCCCGGCTAAGTTGTCAAAGTTAACAGGTCTGCTATTTCTGTATCTTCGGTATGTTTACCCTTTGAGATGTTTGAGAAACCCTTGCTGGTAATGCTCCACCAATTAAGAGTCCAGAGCAAGGGAACCGTGAAGATAGAAAAGCATAGTTTACAAGACATTAAGAATCGGCAGCCATATGATCGAATCCAGAATCAAGGGGAAGCTTCGGCTAAAGATTTATACGGAGCTATTTAAAAAACAAAAACGATCAATTAAACTAAAAGCTTTTATCCAAGTATAATAGGGAAAAAACAGTGTAAAAAAGATATAGAAACAATTTCATATATTTTTTCTCTATTACTAATTAATTAATTTTTTATTCATTTGCAATTTATTGTATTTTGTTAAAGAAAAGAAGAGACAAGTAGTAAATTCAATGTCTTACAAATAAAAACAGGCCTAAAATATATTACAGAAAATATTTAATTTACCCATCTTCTTAATTTTATGTACATAATATATACAATGTGCACAACATTGAAACGGTTCAGATGAACATTATAAAACTATGTATATAAAATATGAAACCAATATGAAATTTGGGTTTATGAATCATTTCCCCCATCAAGCTCAGTGACATAAAGAGAGGTATAGCAAAAGATTACAAGATTTCACTAAGTACTCTAATTTCTTTCTTGTAATTGTAAACAACGTACTAATACTTTTATTTTTATATTACTTCCAAAGAGTATTTTAATCAAGAAAGAAGAGATTTTTCTTAAAAGCCAGCGATAACGGGGAAGTTATGACACAGGTGAAGTCCTTAACACTCCAGCAATCAAAATCATTCATTTTTGAAATAAGGAACTTAGATTTAGAATTGATACTTTGGTTACTTAGTCTGACAATATTTCAATAAAAACTGTTCCTTTTCAGTAGATTTCGTAACATAACTAATGCCTAGAAATTTAAATGGGTTATCATAGATTTGCTTCTCCCGTAGCGTTGTTACTGGTAAAGTGACTGATATATATACATATGTCACAATAATGTTTGCAGCATCTTGTCATTAACAGCTTTTCCATTCTTTACATGGTTTGAGACATATAAATTACATTAATATGGAATAGGAGCATTATAGAAAACTGACAACAGCCTTAAACTTGTCCAGTTAAAAACAACTGACATTCCTCTTCTGTAAAGGATACATATAACTCAGGATAATACAAATAAGACACACAGAGGTAAAATCATATGAAAATATATGTGTGATCTTCAGATAATGTTTAATGGAAAAAGTAAGAAAGCAACTGAGTTCGCTTAAGCTAACATAATGCTACTCGAAATCAATGTTGCCAATTCAATTTTTGACCAAAGTTATAAAAAGTTAACAAAGTAGTCAAAAATGACTAAGTACCATTCTAAAAAGTTTTACGATACATCAGGCATCCATTTTAATAGGCACCAAAACTTTTGGTGCCTGACAGCAAAGATTTCAAAGATCACAAAAGGTCACAAAAGCATCTTAACTATCTAAAAATGTAGGTAGGACTTTTTCGTAGTTTACATGTTATTGATAAATAATCGACAAAAGATTTAAATGACTTAAAGCAAGAGACACATTTGGGCTGCAAACAAACTTAATGGGAACCATTACCAAACCCTTTCATAATGATGATGGTTATCAGCTAAAGTGTCTACACCAATTTGTTAATGAAATAAATTTTCAATAACCAATTTTCCAATAATACTTTCATATTATATTATTATTTGCGTATTCTTTAACATAAATATTTTTTCTGTTAGAGATATGCCAAAAGATGAGCAATGGTGTGTACAGAGATCCAGCAGATAACACGAAGTACTTTCGCTGCTTTCGGGGCCATACCTTTTCTGTAGACTGCCCTAGAGATTTCGTTTTTGATAGTGATAAAGGTACTTGTACCTTGCCGAACACAACCAATGTCGAAGGTAAGACTATAATTTTCACAGCCTACTTGCATTCAGTAAGTAAATGTACTATATATAAACAAAGAAACGTTTGCGAAGAACTCCATAGTTTATTTCAAGGTTGTTGATGACAATTTTATTGGAAATTTGCTTAGCTGTCTTGATTCTTTTATTATTATTATTCTACAATATGGTTGGCCAAGTACATCACTTATGCTTTACTACCCATAACATAGAAAATAGGCATGTGGTGTATGCCATCCTGTGGGGATGGCATCCTGCTTTTTGTTGGTTTCTTCGTTTTGTTATCGTTATTGAACAGGTCCTACCAAAACGTTCTCACCAATATCAAGGCTTCTTTACTGGGCTGTATCAAGGTTTGGAATCTGTTGACCAAATTCAAAGGGCTAAGTAGTATCCGAAGGCAAGCATCTGCCTAACAATTTGTTGAAAATACTTATGACATATGTAAAAGAAATAAAACTTAGTGAAAAGTTGTTATGAGATTCAGGCCTCAGACTTGGCCTATTCGGTACCGAGAGTAGGCATTACGGGATTGATGAGCTTGTAAACAATCCCAAAACGACCAGTCTAAAAGATCTCATCAATAAGTTGCTGACTTGAAATGTCAGAACTCTCACTCATATAGCAGTGAAAATAATTGAACTGAAACTAAACTTGCAAAGCATTATTGAGATGAGCTGGCCTGTAAAATGTGAAATCTCAAAAAAATAAAATTATTTTTTTAAGTTTTATCCACGATAAAGCCAGTAGTACCATTTAGAAAAAGAAAGTAAGTATAGAACGAAAGGTTATTAGCGAAGATCAGATAAGTTTTCCTTGTCAGGATTTTTTTTCTCAGTTTTGATAAATTGCTTTATCTAAGTCCAAGCAAAAATATTGGCTCAAACCCTAGGAATGAATGAATTTATGAATATCAATGAAGATCTGTATCATCAACCTTGATTGCAGTATCCTGTTATTTTATGGGACATGTGAATGGTGTAATTGTTAAAAGCAGCCATATAAAGAAAGATAATTTTTCAAATGTGTCGAAGAGAGTTATGAAAGAAGGAAAAAGATGGATCATCTGGTATCGTCTTCAAAGACCAGTTGTTACGAACACCTAGTTTAAGGTGAATTTATATATAAAATTCTTTCAGAAACCAGATGGGAAACCGGTTTAAGTTAATACCAGTACACTAAAAATTCAGAAATAGTTTTTTGGATTACAACTATGTACTCCCTGTGGAAGAGAAAATTATGTCAATGTCGTGACGTTTAAGCGAGCTCCACGCCTCTGCGGTTGTCAAATACATCTTACTTAGATTTACTAGACGTGATAATTCCACATGCAAATTATAGCCCAGTGATATTTCTAGCCGATGGCTTGGTTTTCACCTATCTACTTGAGGCAGGGATAGGGCTGATAAATATCGACACGTTGTCAGTACAATTCTTTAAAAAGACCGTCATTTTAAGGAACTCTGTCTGATGTATCTGGTCCTCCTCCCTCCATGTTATCCTTGGGTTATTGAAGAGTAATCAGTCTCTAAAGAGAAATTCGTATATTCATCTACCAATCCAGGGAAAGCATCATTTCCTTAAATAACATGTCAGGGTTTCGTTTTAGAAGAGATTTTGGCTGACTATCTACTAATTACTATTAGAATGTTTCCATGAAGAATAAGGGTTGGTAAGGGTAGCAATTTGGAAACTACAATGTTGCAGAAAAATTATTGGTTGATACTTTCTTGGAACCAATATATAACTAGATGTGGACTTAAGACTCGCATATACTGTTTTGTTTACTGCAGTGTGCTACGAATGAGCTACTCACACCACAGCTTAAAATTTATGAGCAAAGTGTTTTTTCGTACCTTTAATATCAATTACACAGTTCCTTGGCACAGAGACAAACCAAGGTTGAAGGATATCACACGGCCTAAAATTATTAACAGAAAACCTATTTTGGGACAAAAGGTATTACCTCTTATTTCGCCATAGCAAATTTTTCAAAATTCCTTTGATTTCTTTTAATACACTTGAAATGGGTTTTTAGGGAATCCTCGATCTCAAATTTCTACGTTAACCTATTGACGCCCATGTTTCCACTGAGGTAAAAAGGACTGCAGTTCATAATTTTCCTTTCGAGTTTTGTCTTCAATTAGCCCTAAGCATTTTCATTTGCAACAATGTCTAAACTAATAGATTTCTTCAAATTTTTGTGTAGGATTAATTATTGGTACATTATATTACATTACAATGCATTAAAAATTGTTTTTCTAAAAAAAACCTTAACTAAATTTCTTAAATATGTAACTATTAATTCTTAGACAAATTAGAAAAGTTAATTCTTTTCCATTTAAGAGTAACTGATAGCAGTCGCAAACAACCAGCTTTTCTTAATGTGATGTTGTTTGCCATACATCTTAATTTTAGAACTGTTCCCGTATGTAAACAGGACGTATCAAATTATTAATTAGAAAGTGCTATTTACACACAGTGTGGAACATAAACAGGATCCATTACCAGTCAAAAACCCATGTTTTCTGATTAATTTAGCCATTGTGAATGAAAGCAGTGGTTGTATATCTAATCAATGAAAATTATATTATATTATAAACTAAAACAGAGCACTGTACAATGTGCAGAAAATAATTGAAATATTAGAAGGTATTGGTATCTTACCAGAGCAGAAATTATGATGTAACCTCAAAAGGATGGATTATTTTCAGACAAAAAAAAATAAAACGGATGGAAATGGAGTTGATATCAATTATCTGAGTGATAATGAGCTAGTGGTCAAAGGAGAAGCCCGAGTAGAACATATGAATAATGTTGCTGATATATTAGCTCCTGAAATCAACTTAGAAGAGACAGAGTCAATTCAGAGCTACTTGAATCTAAAGGTGATGATGTCGAAGTAGGTGCTGATAGATATGTCATTGGTGAAAAAACCCCAATTTTCTAAAGCGTCAGAAGTCCATAAACTTGATGAATTTAACATTCTATCTAGTTTATTTGAAATATTTTTTGATAATTTTATAGTACATAAATTGGCGAGCTTTACAAATCTATAAGTAAACAAGGATTATACCGACTTTCACATCTCGCTTGTTTCTAGACATGTTAGTATTGAGTTAGTATTGAGTGTCTCTAATAAGGTACATCGCCGGTTATACTGGTATAAGTCACCACGTACTTTTGTACAAGCAATGGCTGATTCGATAACACTATATGAATTTAAAAGAATCCTTCGAAACATGCATCACTGTGACAACGTGAATCTACAAAGATTAATAAATTTTTTGAAGTTCACGTGCTTATCAAGGACTTGAATAGTAAGTTCTTGAAGTACTTTAAAACTTAAAGAGACAAATTAATAAAAAATCAGTGATTCCATGCTATGGTTCGCATGGTAGCAAGCACAAGATTAGGAACAAACCAATTGGGCCTAGTTAAAATGTTTGGGTGTTAGCCGAACCTTGTGGTACTTGGTATAATTTGAGCCGTACCAGAGAGCAAAAACAAGGGGGCACATAGCAACAACAAGAATATTGAGACTCGTTGAGCATGTTGTATTGACTCTGCAGGGACGTTTACTACCAACTATAATTATCTTGTTTACAAGGACAGCTATTTGACTTCTTTCCAACTGCTAACTCATTACAGATTTTAATTAATTACAGGTACTTGTGTAATCAACAAAAGTAAAGTTAAAAGATATGGGAATTTTTCCGACCAAAGGCTGAAAAAGGAGTGAGATCATACCGAGCAAAGAGTGACCACCAATAAAGCAGCTGTTCCATTTACCATTGTTATTCTTAATAAAGCTAAAGTTTGTTTTATGTTAAATCGTTACAGCAACATGATTTTACTATTTGAAAGTCTACATGGCTTGCTATATTTGATATAACAGTTTGTCAAAGAGAGACAATTTTTAACAGATATAATTTTAAGTAAATCCTGTTTTATATGAGACGACATGGTCTAACTTTGATTTAACTCTCAGAAAATTACCTAGTTTTCTGCAAATAAATCCTGATTTTACATTGCAGATGATCTTATCTTCTAATTAATATTTGTATCTTCTAATTAATATTTGTACTTTCTGTCTTTTCCTAATACTTTAGCTTTGAGAAAATTATTTTCTTTAAATCTAAAGCTTTATTTTGAAAATCTATTATAATAATTTGTTTCTTACAGACAAAAATAGACAAAAATAGAACGATACCTATTAATAAACTCGGTGAAATTGTTAAATGCATGTTACAAGGGACAGAACGAGATAAAACTCATGAACATAATAATGCCTAACAAATGTTTGTTGATGCCTATATTTGCCTTTTTATTTGTACAGGCATGTAAAAAAATGGTATCTAGCAGTTCTGTTGCACATTGGATCCATTTTTTTGAAGGCAAAACGTTTAAGCAGACTTTTTCTGGCAACGATTATCTTCTTAAATTTTGGTTGAAAGACCAACTTAATGAGCCAAGGGAATAATAACTTGTCATGAAAAGGAAAATAAAAAACGTTGAAAGATCAATTGAAAATATTTATAAACATAGAGTGCAAAATATCACTACCAAACATTACGTTATTAGAAGAAAATTAAACATATAAAAAACATTACTCTTTATAATAGTTTCCATTCTTCATTGATCAGTAACGCAAACTCTAATAAAGATGATGACCAGCTTTATATTCTTTTTCGGTCTCATATTTTAGATGCTGTTATATATAGTTATTTTATATGCTTTCCATAGAATTATCTTATATAAACATATCAAATTTTATCACTTTCTGCTTTGACTTCTACATCAATTGTAGGCTGGTACTGAAATACAGTTTATTGGCCAAAATCAAAAGACAAAATGGAAATTTACATATTTTTTTTGGTAACATTGGTTTTTGCTAATCATGTTCTATCTACGAGAAACGAATTAAAAGAAAACACAAAAGACAATATTTTATTTGCCATTACGGGCAACGAAGGCCACGGTTTTTATCTTAATAGCTTACCTAGCGTCTCCTATTGCAAAAGAATCCTATTAACTTAAAACTTAGTATTTGTTCGCAATGGGTAAATTTTAACTGACAAAGCCTTATCAAGAAGAATCAATCAAATTACACAGATTAATTGGTTGGATAACTTTATATTTCAAATGTAATACCTGCAAGTATATTTGCTTCATTAAATCCATTAAGGTCTCCTGCCTTCAAATAATAATATAACAAAAATATTTCTTTAGAAAAGGACTTTCTAAGTAAATGTCCTAATTCTTATATTCTGTAAGAGAGTGACTTCTAATTTGACCTTCTAGACAAGTTTTTTTAACTGTAGTCCTAAATAAATCTATACGAATATCCTAGACAGGAACATATTCTTAATCAGTGCGAATCTGAGACTCAAACTAAAGCTTTAAAATTGAATTAGAGGGTTTTTCCCTTGCTGGTACCAGCTTAGTTTGATCCATCTTGTTTGACTTGTTTGCTTCAATGCTTTCATTCTTTTGGAGTTGTTTCTCCCGGGTGAAGTACATATTTATTTAAATGTATTTGTTTTTCTTGGACGGCTAGATCGTGGAACCCTTTAGCTTCTATTATGAAAAATTTAATGTTTAAAGCTCTAAGATCAATTAATCACTTGACCCAACCTTTTGTCTGTATTTTTTTACCTTTGTGCACCGAATGGTTTTTATACCTTGTATTTGTCTAAGTCATAAAAAATAGGTAGCAAGGTATTTGCTTTTTGTTAAACATAACGAATAGAGCTATAACGAAATGTGTTTATTTTTGCATATAGGCCGGTGAAATCTTGAAAATCAAGTCATTTTAATATTACACTTCTCTTCTCTGATTAAAATTGTATCCTAATATATTTTTGTATTTCATCCAATCTAGACAAAGCACAAAGATGCGTTGAAAGCAAGTGTAAGTTACCTCATTGCCTTTGTGCTTCAACAAAAGCACCATCTAATCTTTCTACAGAGGAGACACCACAGATGGTCATGATCACTTTCGATGATGCAGTAACTAGTTGGAGTATAGACTATTATGATAAAATATTCCGTGTAGGTTCGTCTTTGTGACTGTTAATTACAAACAATGTTATTACATGTTTGGTTTTTTGTTTAGAAATAGCAATCAAATAAAAATTAATTCATAAGTTTTGTGTAATAAATCACTTAAAATCGCTATTGAAAGGTCACTAGAGCCTTGTGATATATAGTGCCATATATATCACAAACTACTCTGGATAGGCTAGTTTCTATCAAATTTGAAAATCAAATTTCAAGGAAGTTGTTGAATGGTATCATGCTACTGTACCTATAGTAATTTTTACATCAAAAAAAATTTTCCTTCGACTACAAAGAATGTCTTGCCTGACAAAAATTTAATGATGGTTGTCTGTGAGTTTAATCGCCAGTTTGATGCCAGGTACTAAGGCCGTACATCCTTAAGGTTAATAGATGGAATAAAGCAGCACATGCCGAGAGCTTTTAGGAAAAAAACTCCTTTTTGTCGAGTTAAACCAAGGAAATAGTGCAAGGGTACAAGCAAAATTGTGAATTCTGATTCTGCTATAGCACAGCATTTTCTGCTACACAGCAAATACAGTAAAAATTTCGAGATAAATTAGTTCAAATAATTGGGCGAACTTGATCTACCTTTCATTTAGGGACATAAGAAGCAATTCATATTTAATTATCATCACCTTTTTTTTTGCAAGCAAAGAGTTTCTGTTTATAGTTCACAGATTTTTTATACATCCAGTCATCAAAAGTGACTGACTTATTTTAGCCTATTCAAAAAAATTGGAGGACTTTCTTGATCGTCTTTTTTTCTTCAGTATTGAATGAAAAACGCACCTGCTTTCTGATCTTTCATTCTTGTGCTTTTGGTCGAGTGCCAGCGAAATAGCTATCGACCAAAATGAACGTCATTGTAATAGCGATTTTTAGGTTTTGTCACATTAATCGTTTATCTAAATTACAAAAAATGACTAATACGATTAGTGAGTGGTGTAATAATTGAGACAGTTCACTAAGCAAATTCTGTATGTAGTGGCAAAACTGCTAGGTTTCTATGGCTGCAGTGGAAATAATTATATCAGGAACATTAGTGTGGGATTAAATTTTCCAGTAAACATCGTTGTGTTATACAGTTTCTGCATCAAAGGGAGGCAGACCCTTTTCTCAAATCACAAAAATAATACGTTGATGAGCCATCCCTAAAAGTTGCTCCTTTTTAAGCAGCAGACTGCTACAAAAACCACATAATTAAAGGGTAAGAAACAAAATGATAACGTTTAAAAATGGTGATACTGACCTTATAGAAAAAATTATACTCAAGTCATCAGTGGTATACCTGCCAATACTTTTTAATTAAAATAAATGAAAGGAATTTTTGTTTATTTTCTTGCAATGTTATTGCTATATCATATAGCAATGTAAATTTATTCTATTCTTCTGTCTTGACTGAAATATTGATATCAAAGTTTTCAGAATGTAAGAAGTCGAAAAAAATCTAGTTCTGTAGGTTTTATTAATTAGGTTTACAACTGGCTACGTTTTTTCTAGTTAAAATAACCCAAATTGCAGTATGTAAGCTGAAAAAAAGTGTTGCTAAAAATCCCGAGGAAATTTTCCAGTCGGAGAATAAAAGATAATTAGCATCATTTTAATGCTCATTTTCGGCAGATATTCTTTATATTATTTTTTTCTTAAAATTCTAAAGTTCTTAAACAATTGATATATTAAACCTCATCTGTGTATAGCCAATGCCTTGATTAAAACAAATTTTTAAAGTCAAAATGAGAGAGTCATGCAGAAGAATGAAATTTACTTTAGAAAGCTCAACGACTCTCCTTTCATTTATGGAACTGTAATAAATTATCCACAGCAACAACAACAATGTGATGCACCACAAGCTTTACAAGCAGATCAGTATGAAAGATAAAACGAAGCAGTCATAATTCACTACTTTTACTGCTAGAATGATATCAAAGTACAGTTAACATTAATTTACTTATTTAATATTAAAACTTTCTTTCAACAAGGCTCAGACAATATTTTTATAGATGTTAACTACACTCAATATAGATATTGGTTTAGTAGTTGTTATTTTTTATTACAGGGCCGTAAAAATCCTAACAATTGTAACATAACAGCGACTTTTTTTGTCTGCGACGTGCCAACACAGTACGATTTAGTGCAAACTTTGTACAGCCAAGGCCATGAAATAGCAGATCATACAGTAACTCATCGTTATCCTATAACATGGTGGAAAAGTGCAACATTCAGCCAGTGGTGGAAAGAAGTCAAAGGAGAGATGGAATATCTAAAAACTAAAGGAAAAGTTTCTAACGTTTATGGATTCCGTGCGCCATTTCTGCAGCTTGGTGGTAACAGGCAGTATGACGTACTGAAGACATTAAACTTCCTGTACGACTCATCGATACCAACTGGTGGCCGCCAATATGATCCTGCTCTCTGGCCATACACGTTTGATTATCGTTCACCACAAGTGGATCATTGCAACATTCCTCCATGTCCAACAGGTAAGAAATTTTGATAATATAAAAGTAGAAATCATTCTTCAACGTAAAATTACATTTTCGTGTTTTCGCATCTCTTAATAAGCAAGCAATATATGGCAACAGAATGACAGCAGAATAATAAATATAGTAGGATGGAAAAATATAGTGTGAAACAAAAGTAACCATTGTGATTAGGACAGAAGATTATCTGATAGTCGAAAAAGGAGGCCGAAGTAGGATGCCAGGTCCTACAAAATCCGTTGGACAAGGAATAATATCTAGACAAGTCAGAGATGGAAAGAAAGAATCAAACTAATATTCGCAGCAAAAATATGATAGTGATGTTTACAATAACAATGGAAGTACACGAAAGGTAATGGTTAATGTGCGCATATGGTAACATAAGGCAATTATTAACTTACTTGGGACAACTAAAAATGTCTGTAATATTTTATACTTTAAGATTTTAGGTGCAGCAAAATAAAATAGTATCATAAAGAACAAAACTATTGTTTATTTTCCTTGAACGTATGTCCTAAAGATGCAAAACAGGAAAAATTGTTTTAATATATGAGAATAAACTTCCTTTTTAATACAAGAAATAAATATCAGTAAGCATAAATCGGCGTTAAAAATATTCCCCATCAAATAGCTAATCAATTTTAATATAATCATACATAAAGGTTTGAGTAAAAAATTGTGTATTTATTTGGTAGATATTAATGTTGATTACTTAGGTCCATTAAAGTGTTTCGAGCATACCAGCCACCTGCTCTTCATATCGCTTAAAAGTAAGCAGCTTTGACAACATGCTTTTACGCTTTGGAAGATAGAGCTTAATATTTATAGTCTCCATCTCTTTTCTAATTCAATAACAAAGTACTTAAATTTTCTGCACCCAATCTTTTCACTCTTGGTCAGAAAGAGGCCATATATTTCAATATAATTTGAACTCATTGGCTTCAGTTACGATGGAAAATAGCACTAAGTGCCGAATCCTGTCAAAAGAAATTTAGAAATGTTTTGCTACTTAAAAGAAAATGTGTATATAAAAATAAAAAATGTTGAATAATGGTTTCAAACTACAATATAAAGAGACACAAGAAAATAATGTGAATAATCGAGAAATTATGGTCCATTTAAAAAAGATGCAGTTTATCATATAAATTTGCTTTAAACTAGATGAAAAACTGGAAATGTCATTTATCATAATGCATTATTACTCATCATAAATGCCTATATATTGATATAAGAAGAAATATTATCACTGTTTTTTTAACAGATTCATTTCCAGGACTTTGGGAAGTACCCATGGTAATATACAAAGACAAATACAATAGACCATGTGCCATGTACGGTGACTGTGAGGCATCAAATGAACAGGAGGTTTTTGATCTTTTTATGAACAACTTCCTGCTGCATTATAAATCTAACAAAGCACCCTTTCCACTCTTTGGTCATGCTACTTGGTTCAGAAGGAATGAATACAATTTACAAGGTAAGTAACTGACTATTTGTAGCAAAAAAAATAGAAATACGTCCCCTACCCGATTTCTTGTGCTCTGTTAGACTGTAATTTGCTTTATGCCCATTCAAAGTTGTGACATTCTTTCACCCTTTACTTTTTCATTAAATTGTATCTAAAAGTGAGGGTAAGTATATATATATATATATATATATATATATATATATATATATATATATATTGATATGGTACTCAACAAAAAAGCAAGCTATAGGATTAATATCAAATTGGAAAAACAGAAGAGGTTTCCTATAACTTCTCTCTGGGACAATTCTATTCACATATTTTTGTATTTCTAGCCAGGTTGCCTAACAGGAATGCAAGTAAAAGTTTTGTGTACATCTTCTATAATTTCTGCTCCAGAGAGTTATGGATAACTTTTTTCGATTTATTTTGTCAATTTGATAAAGCAGCAGTTACCATTAATTTGAATCTTATTAGTGAAGGCAAGTCTAATAACCATGACTTTTACCATGAGAGGGGCTCATTGAGATATTACTTTGAGTTCTGTCTTTAGGAAAGTTGCCGGTTACACAGCAGGTGAATCAACAGAATGGGTTTAGACTCTTTTTTAAATTTTTCTTCCTAGTTGCAGTTTTAGGATACAATCGTGCTCTTTTCCTTGGTGCAATAGAAAGTGGGCATTTGCAATTTTGCCCCGAAAGCAATCTTATCTCTTTTTGCAGAATTACACTGACTTTTCAGTGTTTTCTTTTAGGAAAGTAACAATCCCTGTACAAGGGCAATGGCTTCTTCAAAATTAATTTATGCACCAAGGGTTTGCATTTCATTCTCTTCACACACAAGATTAAATCTCCAGACTTTTTGAAAATGGTCAGTGGCTTAAATGCTAGTAAGCATCCTGTAGCTCCACTTTTTGATCCCGTTTAATGCTTTAGGACTTCAGCATGAAAGTCTAACCTTGGATTAATTTTATATACTATTAAATAAACTCTTGATGATTCAGTTGCCTCTATATTTTTATTTTGTTTTCACAATGGTGAAATTATTAATTATAATAAATGGACTCTACTCTTGGCTGCTCAGGTGATTTGTGGTCATTATCTGTCGAAGCAGTCTGGTTTTGGCAACATGTTTTTATTTTCTTAAAGAAGATAGGAGATTGAATTGATTTCAAGAAGCACCTTAGCTTCAAAGGAAGCGACTTGTCAGCGCTTCTGTGACCTTACGTTGTTGTTTAAACTCCTTTAAACAGCTACAATTGTCCATTTTAGGATCAAGTAAAAAAATTACTCTGTAATAAAAATAGTGCTTTCTTTAGCAGATTTTTAAGTGTTATGACAAAAAGAATCTCACACATACAAATTTAAGAAAAAGATGGTAAAAGGTACTGAAACGATGTAATATTTCGGCCTTACTTTCAAATAGTCATTTTCAGAAGAAGAAATCTATGGAAAGTAAGCTAGAAATACTGAATTTTTGAGAAAATGCTTGCTATCCTTTTCTTAAATATATGAGTGAGCTTCCGGTGATCTTATTTACCATCAAGTTGCTTCCTCGAACTAACACAAAGACTCTAGTACAATATGAATACTACAGTGAAGATATCTGTCATATATCGTTTCATTCTCAGCTGAAATGATCAAAATTAGATTTTTCATCAGAAAAAAACAAAAGAAAATGCATTTAAAGAAATGTATGAAATTCAGGTTACGTTAGAAGCTGAGATATGAAAAAAACATACAGTCCTAATTCTTTTAAACCCACCTATAGTACTGAATACTAAAACATCTTTCTACTTGTTGTCAGGTTTTAGGCCAGGGGAAAAATGTTTTTGTTTTAATTTGTAATGCTGCTTGAGCAATGTACTTTTCTTAACATATTTTGAGAGTGATACCCACAAATTATTTTCAATTATTTTCTTATTATTTTCATGGTATTCCGTTTTCATGACAAACCACATATTCCTATTTTCCCAATCACTGACTGTTTAATGGACTGTTAATTTCAACCAATTATTTAACTTGTTTGGTTAATGAAAAAGCAAGATACAGTTCAGCTTTAAATCACGCGATAGGAAATTTATTGACTTTTTTGTATTTTTTTTAAAGGTTTTATTCGATTCTTAAATGAAATCCAAAAAAAGGAAGATGTGTACATCCTACAAATCGAAAAAGTAATACGCTGGATGCAAAACCCAACTCCACTAAAAGATCTTAATAAATTCAAAGCTTGGCAATGTTAATTGTATGTTGCATGATCATTCTTTTGTGATTATGTGTGAATGTTGCTAACACGTCTGTTAACATCTGGTTTTGTTGTAAAAGCTTAAGGTAACACTACAATGAAATACAAGATTATGTTATTGAAATGCAATATTCGCTGTTTTTAATATTTTTATTGATCTATTTTAATAATACTTAAAATGTCTAGATATATTTGTATTTGAAATCTGAGAAACATTTCCTGAAGTTAAACCTATATATATATATGTGTGTATGTGTGTGTGTGTTATAAAACGTTGCTTACAAAACAAATTAAAGAAGGCATGAAAGCAGCATTATGACAGTGCTAAAGGATAGAGGAAAAAGAATGGCGATATAACCATAAAGACGTATCCTATACTTTGTAGCTTTAAAGCTTGAACAATGACAAAGAAATCTATGGAGAAACTTGATGGGTCACGTAGAAGAAAGATCAAGGCACTGTTCCACAAATATTATAAGCGAAAAGAAAAGAAGAAGTATATGAAAAGTACCTCTTGTGTAAACTCTTGTTCCAGACCTGACCACAAGACATGCTGGAATTTCTTATCGAAGCACAGATTAGCTGATATGGATCTCCTGCTATGGAAGTCGGCCTATAACCACATCAGTGCCTGCTATAGTAATGTAGCGATGAGCTACACCAATGGCTGCAGATGATGGAATGGTGCAGAAGTCATACAAAAGAAGAAGAAGAAGTGCTTGCTATTTATAATTAAACTACATTGATGAACACACAAGAGACGTGGACTTTCTAGTCTAATATCTTAAAGCAGCAATGAAGGACCGAGATGTACGGAAAAAGAAAGTGTAATAGACCTGTTCACCTGACCTTATTCATTTAGTTAACCCATATTTGCCCTGCGTAAGTTTAAACTGACGCTAGATCAAACAGAAAATTCTAAAGAGTATAAAACTATATCTGGAATGTTAATTTCCCGAAGGGATCTCTAGGAGTTTTCCAGCACTGTGTATGCACGAACTAGCTCATTATGCATACAGAACCTGCTCGGCGACCGATTTTTCCTCTAAATTGTAAAAAAATGTTTTGCATTTTAAATGCATTTTAAACCTCACAAAATTTACATTTTGTGAGGTTTAAAATGCCCAAAATTTCCAAATTGCTGAACACCAACCCATTTAGGCATTGTAATCAGCTAGAAACATTCTTTCATAGTTCCAGGGAGCATTTGATTTACTCTGATGTAGTTTGGTATTGTACATATGAGCAATTGTACTACCGTCAGTTTAAACTGACGCTGGGCATGTATGGGTACAGGTTTTTTAATATGGGTTAGTTAACTTTCCATTCAATCTTGAACTTCTTTCCATGTCAATGTGATTTATTCGTCCTTACTATGTATGATAACACTTTGCAAGGCAGAACTAAAAGTAATGAGCATAGTTTCATCAGCAAAATAAAGTTTATTTCACTAATAAAGAAGGCAAATATGCAGCAAACAAATAATTAGTCTGACATCCAAGCAAAACTTTCTTATGAAAAAAACCTACATATGAAAAAACGTAAGGCAACGTATGGATGGAGTCCTACATTATACTTTTCACAATAGTACACTGTTGTGCTACTTGAGAGCACATCTTCATTGTGTTCCTTTGATGATCCAGCGGTCTTTTCGATCATATCTTATGTCATCTTGCACCTTACGAGCTTGTCGAGGCTTGGGAAAGGGCTTTGCAGGTTCCGTGCGTGACGATGATGATAGAAGTGTTGCAGGTACTGCACGTCTAAAAACCGAGCAGATCAAGAGTAGGTTGACCTGGAGTATGAACCTGCACTTTATGTAGCTGGAAGGCATTGTTGACAGCAAGATCCACACAAAATCGGAACATTGGGTACCACCACTTTTTGCTGCGAAAATTTATCATGTAGCACATCAGATTTTGAACAAGACGATCAACGCTGCCCATGCCTTTATTATAATGTCGAATCATCAAAGGCTGATTGATTTCTATTTTGCAATGCTCGGTGCGGTTATATCTTGTGGCTTTTGCGTATTTCTCAGCTCCAACAAATGTTGATGCCACAGTTACAACTTTGTTGTCTTTCCAACACGAAACAGCATTGTCAGACCTGGTATCAAAAGTAACATAAAAAAATCCACGTTGCAGTTTCTCAATTTCCTTCACGTATGTCAAGGGCGCTTTCATGCATCGGTTGTTTCGTAAAGTACCTGTGCCTGCAAATCCACTCTCTGACAAATGGGGGTGCAAAGAAAGGCCAGTGAAGAAAATGTCAAAAACAATGTGATACGTGAATCCGTCGTGACGTGGTAAGCATGCTATCAAATTGCTAACAACTGACCCACCCAGCCCAAGTGAGTGGTCTGCCATACCAGTGCCTCGATAAGGGTAAAACTGTATTGCATATCTGCCAAGAGTAGCTGCAACCCACGTCTTATAACCGAATTTAATTGGTTTTCCTTGAGTATGTTGCTCAGCACCATGCTTACCAAAATATGGAACCACAGACTCATAAATGGAAATTGTCTGCTCTGAGAGAACGTTCTCTAAACATTTCTTGTTAACAGCATCAAGCAGTGGGCGTACCTTGGCAAAATTGTCCTGCATGTCCAAAGAAGCATTATCTGCTACATGCAAGAATCTCAAAAATGTCCTCAAATCGATTTCTAGTCATTGACTTGGAAAGTGCAACATTATGACAGTCCTCGGAAGCAGACCAAAACATACGTCTTCTTGGCAACTGAACACAGCCAAAGAATCCCAATGAATGCTTTCAATTCATCATTGTCAACTTGCAGTGAATGACCCTTTGAAATTGCATACGTGTTGCATACGTTTGCATCATTAGAAGAAAACTCATCGGGTAAATTCACCAGAAAACTCAGTGCTTAGTCAACATTCATTTTCGTTTTATTACATTTCACAATATTTCTATCAGTATCCATTTTGATATATCAATAGACAGTCAGCCTACTCTAAACAAGAATACTGAACTATGCTGTTCAACAACAATCTTGTGCTGCTCCTTTGCTAATTGGTAGTTGGCTGCTTTTTACGTAAAGTAATTGCTTCCAATCATAAGCTGACTTAGAAGGATGATAAACAAAATGATCACAGCAATAATTGCACAAGAGGGGCAATTGTGAAAGGCTTTACACAATTTCCTTGTTCAAGGAGACCTAATTGCCTAATTTTACATATTTAACAATGTCCCCACAACATACAAGGAGTTGGAATATAGTATGATTAACCAAACAAAAAAGAATTGCCCCAGTGAGTAATAAGGTACAGGGAAAAAACCTGTACCCATATGTGACCAGCGTCAGTTTAGACTGACGCACCTATTTTTGCAAATAATTTGAATAATAAAATGATATTTTCCAAAACAGGTATGTCATGCTTCATATATCAGCTAAAGTTATAAATTTGCCATAAATGAATTGTGGTTTGTAACTTGGGCAAATATGGGTTAAAGTAAGAGTTGGGCTGATCGGTCAACATACTTTTTTGCCAGGAAACATGGTGGTGGAAATGCGTCATCCTCACTCAAAGGCTTTTCATTGGCTGATAAACTACGTCTTTCACCTAATCACTTAAAATTGCTTGTTTAACTGTCCCAAATTGAACAATTAGTTTTAGCTCTAGTAGAAAAGCTTGTTTGAATTGGCTTATATCTTCTCTTTTCTGTAAATTGCATGACCAACTGACTCTTGTCTTTTTCAATTTGGTGCTAAATTTAACAACGATAGGAAACCTTTGCATATTCATAGCAGCATTCACGTTTTAGTTTCAATGAGGTATTTTTCGTCTGTTATATCAGGCAAGAAATTGAAAAATACCAAAACAATGCCTCTTTTAAATAAGTAGAAGTTGCACCTGTTTTAGTAGGTATATTTGCCAAATCCTATTCTTTAGTATAAAATTCCCAAATCAACATTAAACGTGGTTCTTGTTCTAGGCATTTACCCTCATGTTGGGGTCATTGAGGGAAAATTTACTTAAAAGCACATCCTGTTCAAAGGTTACCTAAAGATAAAGAGTGCGTGTCATTACATAAGTGTTACAGACCATTAGGTATACTGAGTCCATGTATCACAGAAATTAAACTTTAGCAACAAAAAACAGAGAAAAAGGCCTCTGTTGCGATTTTTTTAGATTCAGACTGTCTCATTTTCTGGGTTGTTTTTCTAAAAAGTGTTACATGTGTCTGGTACTTACTGACAAAAAATGATCATACCTTTCTTTAAAAATCTTGAAAATGTTTGACTTTTCAGACTTTCTTTTTTTCAATGAGGTGATTCTTTGTACTGTTTAGCTAATCTGACGAAAATGTAATTAACAAGATTACTGTCTGGTATGAAAAGTTTATCAGTGCTTTCTTTCTCATGATTTGTGAAATAAAGCTAAGACAATAACTGTAGCAATTTTGAAAAGAAATGCTTTCCTAAAATATGTTATCCTCTTTTTTCTTAACTTAGACAGGTAATCAGGCCCTGAAGATGATCTATTATCAAACTTTGACAATTTCCAAGTTATTCTGCCACGGTGTTAACTGTTGATCCCTGCTGGTGTAATTCGACGTATTTTTAAAAAGTTGTAAAAAAGGGGTCATTTTATCGACTGATGTGTGTAGATACGTCAGCAGATAAGTTCTTCAATTTACCTTATATCACCCATCATTTCTATCTATCAATGTCAAATATAGGCCCTGGGAGTACGTTGTTATGACTGTTTAAAGCTAGTAGCAGAAAATACTTGAAGAAATCACATGCTTACACAGGATGAAACTTGTTAATGTTTCTAACCTTCATTTGGGACAATTATAAAGCCATCCTATTATTGGACTTGATTTAACTTGATAAAAGATAACGTTTATGTTTTGTGATTTCTCTTAAATAATATCGCAAAAGTAATTTTGACGGATTCATTTAATCATTGATTCTCAGCTTCTCATACCACTAGTGGAAAATGGCCTTTACAATTCATTCCAAACTTTACAGCTCTATACCAATAGTATCTGCTTGCTACATCCCATCTTCTCAATCTTATCCCTTCACGTCATTCTTGGTCTTTTTCTTTCTCGCTATTACTTTCTTGGAGTGTATTCATTTATTATTTTGACCCAGTTGGCATTGCTCATCCTGGCTGCGACACATCACGCTAACTGACTTTTCTTCTTTTACGCTTTACTTTTGTCTGGCTTATTACGGCCTCATTCCTGATCTTTTGTCATCTGATAATGTTACCACTGATCTTTTCATCCTTCGCTGGACCACTACCCACTTCCTCTTCCGGTCTACTGTTACAGTGTTCATTATGTTACTTTTTAATAAGTTATCGCTGATAGTACGACTGTGCCCATGTTCTTTCTAATCACAAAAATAACATTTTCTTGCTCTTTATAAATCTTTTGTGTTCTCCAAATCTTCTGCATGCTGTGATTTTTTTTATCATTTCATTAAATTCCTTATTTTGTGATGCTATTTTTTCCCCTAAGTTCTTATATTCGATTACAATTTTCAGATCAATACAATCTTTCACTATTACTCTTTTAAGCTCTTTCCGTACTATGACATTTCACATTATTTTTGTATTTTTCTAGTTATTATTATTATGTTTTATCTCTTTTTCTTTTATTTGTGCATTGTTTTACAACTTCATAGCACAGAGTTATTACCAATAACCTGGGGTACTAGGCCGTTCGTGATTCATGCTGTTTTAAATAAAGATAACTGCCATGTACTATTTTCAAACTGACAATGTTCTTCTTAAGATATGGGCAGTGCTGTTTAGCACTATTTTTTGAATTTCTATTAAAGACAGCTTTCCTGGGATGTCGTTTACATATTTTTCTGCTCCTTTTTTGATCGTATCAATTGTTTCTGCAGTTTTGTTACAGAACCTACATTTTTCGTCTGCACCATTATTGATTACATTCGCCTGGTAATTCCTAGTGAATAGAGCTTGAACCTGAGCTGCGACTATAAACCCTTCAGTCTCCGCCTTCAGGCCAGCAATTCTCAGCCACTGATGGGTGTCTGATAAATCAACATCAGCTTTTTGGCTTCGAAGTGGGTACTGACCATGCAAAGGCTTCGACCTCTAGGTACTGTCGATAACCTTTTTTCCTTTTTCCCTTGCAATCTTTTGTAGCGTTCGAGCATTTTCAGTGTTTTTCATTTCTCCTTCAAACTCAGCTTCCAAATCAAGATCCAGTTCTCGCACAAACAGTTTAGCATCTTTAACAACCGAGTGAGAGCCTTTCTCATTCTCATGACTATACACTTGCTGGAGCATACAATCCTCTGACAAATCTAAGTACCGAAAGACATCGATTGTTGAAGTTTTAAAAGAAAGTTCAAGTTAAGTCAAACCTCGTCCACCGGACTTTCTGGGACGGTAAAGACGTTCAACATCGGCTTTTGGATGATACATATCGCATGTTGTAAGTAATTTCCCAATCTCAGTATCTAATCTTTTAATCTCCTTTAGATTCCAGTCAATAATGTTAAAGCTATACGTGATTACTGGAACAGCCAAGGTGTTATAGGCTGTGACTCGATTTTTTGAGTTTAGCTCTGTCTTGAATATCAATCTAGCCCTTCTAAGCAATTCCTTTTTAAGCTTCTGTTTCATTAAAGCGTGTTGTATTTGACTCGACAACGCTCAAGGTCTTAAATCACGGTTTCTTCATCTAATGTGACATTGTTGGTTGTTACCAATTTCCCTTTCTTAAAAGTAGCTTTGGCGTACTTACTCAACCCAAACTCCATTCCTATATCGTCACTGAAGCCCTTTACTATCCTCAACAGTGATTCAAGTTCGTTATCGTCCTTTGCATACAGCTTTAAATCATCCATATAAAACAAATGTGAAATTCACTTAGACCCAGTCTTATATCCGTACACGGATGAATGTAGCTCAAGTGAAAGAGGTATGAGTGAAATACAGTAGAGGAGAGGAGAAAGCGAGTCACCTTGGAATATCCCTCTTTTGATGTTGATGTCATCAGTCATCAAAGTACCACCCTAATGTGAAAGAAAAAGCCTTGTCTTCCAGTTTGTCATCTTTTGCTTTAAAATATCTATAACTCTCGGTGAAACGTAAATAATTCTAAGGACTTAAGGATCCACTCGTGTTCAACACTATCAAACGCTTTTTTGTAGTCAATCCACGCACAACTCATGTTCCTTCTTTTCTTTTTACAACTTTCAAGAAGCATTTTGTTGACTAACAATTGGTCCCTGCACCCGTACGATCCATGCCTGCATCCTTTCTGTTCGAGATGGAAACGGTTATTTGTGTCAAGGTGTACATAAGTTCTGTCGGTCATAACTGACGTTAAGAGTCTATACGTTGTGGACAGACATGTAATTGATCTGCAGTTTTTTTCATCATTTGTTTCATTGCTCTTGGTGAGTAAATATGTTGTTCCTTCGCACAACCATTGAGGGTTTTTTTTCAGGTGTTACCATGATTTCATTCAATAAGTCTGCAAGTTTTTCACGTGATGAAGATAAGACATTCAACCAAAAGTTTGGAACTCTATCAACTCCAGGTGACTTCCATTTCTGGGATAAATTCAGAGCTGCCCTCAATTCTGTAACAGTGATATTTCCCCATCCTTCCACATTTATGTTATTGTTCTCCAACTCGGTACTTCTTATCCAGTTCACTTTTTCATTGAATTTCTTCTCTTCCTCCCATATTCCTTTCCAAAATTTTTCAATATTCTCCTTGGGTGGTATTTCCTTAACTGTGATTTGACTCTTTCCGATCTCTCTATAAAATTTTTTCGCATCCGTTTGAAAAATCCTATTTTGCCTGTAAAAATTATGCCGTTTGTCAAATCTCCTCAATCGCTGCGCTTTTACTTGCTTTCTTTATTTTAATTCTTCTTTTATGCTCGGTATATCATTGGCGTTTTCTAACTTAAATTTCCGAACAATTTTTTTCGGTTTCCCTTGTTTTCGGTTTGTTATTTCTTTTTATTTCAGTCAACATTAATATCTCGCCCTGTAGCGTTTCAATTTCTTTTCAAGACAAAGTTTCCATTTAGGCTTCTTATGATGATTTTTCTTTTTCGGTGTTGTAGGTTTGATTCCAAGCTTGCCTTCAATAGTTTTTGCACTTGCATACAAAATAGCGTTTAGGTCATTTAAATCCAAATCTACTTCTTCACAGATTTCCTGTATGACTAGGTTTCCCAAGGTTAACAATTTTTCCTGTGACTTTTTAACTTTCAATGTTTGTAGACTTCCACTTTCATTCATTTTAATACTTTTAATTTTTACTACATTATCAAAAAATTCATTTTTAAAATCATCCAATTCATCTTCATCAATATTACCTATCTCAACTTGAGCCCTTTTCTCACTACAGTCAGTTGTCTGGTTTACCTTAGGGAGGGACATGTCTCCATGTTGGGTGACAGTATCATATCTTACATGATGGTTTCCCTCGCTATTTTCACCGTCCTCATCAGACCCTTGATCAACTAAAATGTCATCCAGCACTCCAGTTTAACTTTCTCCTTCAACGATTTTCAAGCTGTCAACCATTCCATCCCTACAATCAACCTCTCTACCGTCCCTCTCTGCAACTTTACGTCTTACCATATCTTTAATTTCCCGGAGTTCAAAATCTGTCAATCTCTTCTTGTTCATAATATCTCGCCTGACATTTGCTGGTCTTTACCAGTCAAAATTCTTTGTAATTCCAGGATTTCGGTTTCCCCATATCTTAAAGGTATTTTCAGTGTGTCTTCTTTCTGGTCTCTCTAAAGTGATATAAAAAGCATACATCACTTCCTTATAAACCTCTCTACTCCATCATATGCGCCTTTCTTTTGTTTCGTTCGTTGGTGGTTTATCTCTAGATGGGCCATCCGATAGGTTTCCCTGTGAATGGTGACCAACTGAGTCTTTATTAACAGAGGTTGCTGATTCAGTCGCACATTTTTCAACCCCAAGCTGGTTTAGCTCCCTTGGGGGACGCGTCCCTTGTTGACTCACGCGACGGACGATGTGGTATGATTTTTTACTTGTTTTTATTTTGTTGAGATTACATTTTAACCTTACTGCCAAGGGGCTGGTTGTTCCACGTCGGACGCCAACTGGTACTCAAAGACCACGCGGACTTATTATTATTATGTTTGATATGTTTTCTCACAAAGCTTTAGTTCTCATTTGCTTCGGTTATTATTGGTGTGATCCCAGAGAACTACCTGCCATCTAAGGAATCATAACCCTTTCACCTGTAGCTTTAATACCCTAGAACAAACCGTAAGATTTGGGCTGTACCTAACAGTGCTGTTTTTGGGGCATGTTCTACATTCATCGTTATTCCAATTTGTTTAACATGGCTTTCAAAGTTTTTCGAGACAGTTCCCAACGCACCCACGATCACAGGGATAATTTCAATCTTCTTCATTTTCCACAGTCGAGCAATCTTATCTCTTAGAGGTCTGTACTTATCAACTTTCTCCTGTTCTTTTTCTAGCACCCTCGCATCTCCAGGTATTGCAACATCTATAATTTTTGTCTGTTTTTTACTCTTATCTATTACAACGATGTCTGGTTTTCTTGCAATCACTGTTCTATCACATTGTATTACAAAATCCCACATTATCTTACACGAGTCATTCTCCATCACTCCCTGGGGTTCGTGTTCATACCAGTTTGTTGCCGCTTCAAGATCAAACTTTTTACATACTTTCCAGTGTATATATTTGCAAACGTTATTGTGACGCTTTAGATATTCCTTTCTTGCCAATACAGTACACTCACTAATTATATGGTAAACAGTTTCATTTCTCTCACCACACATCCTGCAAAAAGGTGATTCTCTAGTCTTATCTATGAAATGTTTGATGCTATTCGTTCTTATGGCTTGCTCTTGGGCACTACATATTAATGCCTCAGTAGACCCTTTCAAATCACACGACTTTAGCCATTTCCAAGAATTTTCAACATCCTTTCCCTCCAACTCTCTAACAAATTGTCCATACGTTTTCTTCTCTTTCCAGGAATTCAGATTCTGGTCTTTTTCTCTCTTCTTATAGTCTTTAGGATTCAAGGAACTATCAGTCTGGATTATCCCATTCCTTTTGACAGCATTTAACAGTGGCTCAGTTTGCTGCTCGACATACCAACCAAGGTTGTTTTCTTCAGCTCTGACAGATCCTTTGCAGCCTATCAACCCTCTTCCTCCTTTACTCCTGGAAACATACAGTCGATCTTTGTCACTTTTTGGATGAAATTCTTTATTGATGGTCAGTATTTTTCTTGTTTTCCTGTCCATTTCATCTAACTCATTTACTCGCCAATCCAAAATTCCTGCACCATATCTCAAAAGCGAAACCGCCCAGGTATTTACTGCCCTAATTTTGTTCCTTCCATGAAGCTTACTCTTGCAAACTAGCCTCAGCCTTCTAAAATACTCCTGTTTGACACATTTAATAACGTCTCTTTGTATAATTCCGTCAAATTCCAAGACTCCAAGATATTTATAACCACTTTGGTCAATTATTTTGATTGTTTCTCCTGTTGGCAATGATATTCCATTACTTCTACTTCTGTCAACTGATCCTCTATGCATGATCAACACTCCACATTTTTTAATACCAAATTCCATTTTGATATCATTACTAAATATTTGGACTGTAGAGATTAAACTGTTTATTTCCCTCTCATTCTTCCCGAACAATTTCAGATCGTCCATGAAAAGGAGGTGATTCACATCTTCACCGGATTTAAGGGTGTATTTTGCCTTAACCTTTCGCAATGTATGACTTAAAGGTATCATGCATATGACAAAAAGTAGGGGGGACAAACTGTCCCCTTGGAAAATTCCTCTTTTAATGTTTACATTGCCGAGAAACTCACTAGCATAAGTCAAATTAACATTCCAGTTCTTCAAAGATTTCTCTAGAAACTCAATAATGTTATCCGCTGCTTTTACCAATTTTAATGTTTCCAATATCCACGAGTGTGGAATCATATCGTAAGCTTTCTTGTAATCTATCCAGGCAATTCCTAAATTGGTATGTCTCCTTTTACAATCACGTATTATCATTTTATTAATAAGCAAATGGTCTTTCGTCCCCCTGCTTTTTCGTCTACATCCTTTTTGCTCTGTGGGTAATTTATTATTCATCTCTAGGAAATCGTACAAAGAATTTGAGACTATACCTGTGAGGAGTTTCCACATTAGTGGTAGACACGTAATTGGCCGATAGTTGTCCACTTCTATGCCTTTCGTACAATCTTTCTGGCACAAAACAGTTTTTCCAGTGGTCATCCACTTCGGGATTTCATTTCCGTTAATTATCAAATCATTCATTTGCTCTGCTAATCTCTCGTGAAGTAACGTAAAGTTCTTAAGCCAATACCCTTGGACACCATCTGGACCAGGGCTTTTCCAGTTTGGCATCTTTTGGCATTGTTTAGTAATCATTTCAACTGTGATTTGTAAGTCATTTTGTTTTACTTCATTTCTCCCTTCTTCCCTTAATTCTTTAAGCCATTCTGCATTTCCATTGTGAGTAACTTCTTTGTCCCAAACCCCACTCCAAAATGCCTTACTTTCACCAGCGTCCGGTTTTTCATTACTAAATTTTTTTCCATTAAGCTCTGAATACACTTTCTTTTGGTCACTTTGAAACAATTTGTTTATTCTGAATTGTTCAATTCGCTGTTCGTAACGTTTTATTTTCAGAGACTTGACCTGGAGGCGTTGCTTTAGTTCCTCTATTACAGTACCCAATCCTTTCTTCTTAATAAGATATTTTCTTTCTAATTCTTTCAATTTTCTTGTCCTTTTCAATTCATTTTTCCTAGCAGTGTCAAGAATACTAATGTGTCTTCTTATTTCATTGATTGAGTCTTGGATCCTACGTTTCCACCATGGTTCTTTCCTAGCACTTCTTGCTTTAAAAGGCTTCAGTCCAAATTCTCGGCCAATGAGAATTGAGCAAGCTTTGATTAAATTATTGGTCTCAGTGAGGTTATTAGTTCCAACTTTAGACAAAATTCTATTCATCTTCTGTACACGGTCTTTCAATTTTTTCCTGTCAACTCGTTTAAACCCATTAAGTTCTTCGTCTAGATGATCACTTAAAACTTTATTGAGTTTGTCCAAGGTTTCTTTATCCTCTTCTGACATATCATCCAAATTCTTAACTGTTATCACATGGTCCACTTCAACCAATTCGCCTGGATTCTCAATCACTTCCTCACTTTCAATCAAGTCTTCCATTAATCTACCTTCTTCTGCTTCAGTTTCATCTCTTAAAACCCTTCTTTTAATCTCCTCCATTTCAAGGTCTGAAAGCCAACCATTCAATCGAATCATTCTTGCTTGATCACACAATCTTTGTTCGGTTACGTTAGGTTCTTGCCTTTCTTTCCATATGTTATGCATACGCTTTCTATATCCTTTAATAGGTCTTCTTTGTTCATCCATCGGTTTACTTAAAAAATAACACTCCATAACAGCAATGTTTAACTCTTTATTCCATCCCATTCTAGCAGTAGTAGGATGACGACCGGGCCCCCGCTGCTGTGCCAGGGGACACCTGCCGGGCGAGGGGCCTTCACATGAAGCTCCAGCCCCATTCACGCCGTTGTTTTTAACTATTTGATCTGACATTTCACTCATAAGAGGATTGTGGATTTTAGGTTACACAACCACCGGTGTTTTTATCGTGACACCATCACTAGAGAGGTTGCCACCCAAAGCTTAAGAGTCCCCTCTACCCATGAGGCCGACTAGCCCCCGCCGGATGCCAATCCGGTATTTCTTGATCTCGGGGAGAGCTAACAGGTACTACACCTTGCTCAAGGGTGACCAGGAGGTAGTTGTGGCAAAGGGTAACCTCATTCTCCCACGTCGAAACTCCACAACCAGATGCAGTTTAATGTCAATGCCCAGGACTATTATTATTATTATTATTTATATTATTATAATTATTATTTTTATTATTGTTATTATTATTATTTTATTTTTTGAATTTGCTTTGTTTAAATACGATATGTGCTAAGTCCAATCTTGGGACCTCAAGCAACAGAAAGAATAACGAGGCTACACTCTACAGAGAAAGAAGTAAGATGTGTGATGTACCCATAAGTGCGATCGAATGATCGAATTAAATTTGTTTTCCGAAAATTGCCGGATTTAAATTAAATGATACGTTTCTCTACTAGAACACTGGTTCTTAGTCATTATTATTTAAATCAGTCCGCCAACCACCACCACCACCACTGAGATCTACTGAAGATTTATTGGTGCTTTTGTCTGGTAGTCAAAGGGCTATTGTTTGGTTTTAAGCTTATTAGCTTTGGTCTAAAATCTCTTCCATACATTACGTTGAGTAGGTGATGTTTCTGGCTGATAATTTATGCTACAGTACTAAGAGCTTTTAAACTAGATAAAAAGTTGGAAAGAGAAATAGCTTTAAATGACAAAGAGATTAGCTGAAGAAAATTTCTTCACAACTTTAATCAAAGCCATAAAAATGCCTCTTTGACTGACATGAAGCTTTGGTTTGTCAGCTGGAGTCTTTATATTCAAGCTGACATAAAAATTACTGTGCTAACCAGACCAAAAATCTAGGCGCCGAAAGTTTCCGAATCTTTCTTTAAAATTTTTTTACAGGTCTTGTGAATGGCGAGTTGTAAAAGAAGCTATTTTGCCGACAGCAACACCACTGAAAAAAATAGACAGAATATTCCTACGGAATATTCATTCCTCAGAGCTCTAAGATGGGTGAAGAAACGAAATTCCTAAATTTGGGGGTCTGGTAGAGTATTGTAACACCTTGAGGGTCACGACCCAATGCATTCCACTGGCCTAAAATACAAAAAAATATTATTAAAATGTAATATGAAGAAATTATGTGCAGGTCATTGTTTTCTCCAAAAACTCATTTACCCTACTGTGAAGTATTGCAAAATGTTTATGACCTTCAAGTAAAGCTTACCAAAGTGCGAGGCAAAAAGCTCTGGTAGTTTTGAGCAGTTGCCTCAGAGAACAATGTCATATTTAACTCTGAAAATGCGTGTGATTTTCTACTTGTAGCAGCTTTTTAAAGCAGCTGACATGAATTCTTTAGTTTTACAGTGAACACTTTGCAGTAAAGCTTTCACGATCAATAACAAACGAACAGTGGTAGTAGTAGGACATTCATATTTTATCAGCTTCAGGCAATCATTCCATTTACCAATCATCATACGCTTTCTCTCAGCTGCACAGGATAATATATTCATTGCCTAAATATTACGCTTATCCGATTAATCTGTGAAGGTTTTCTAGATGTTCACTGCTTTTGTGGTCCTTTTCAGGGACTCAAGCAGAAGCACTGCACTGTTTAATTGCTGCTCATCTATGTAGCGAACGAAAGTAGGCAAGAAATAATGCATGACTTATATTCACGGTCGTGAGAAAAGTTTTATTGCGTTTTAAAGCTTCAATATTATTTTAAAGAGCTGAAAGATATTGATTGAATCCAGTATTTTTTACTGGAGACACTTCTTTTTACAGATTCCTTATAAGACCCTGTTGGAAATTTTGAGTTTATGTTTCCAGTCATTGCAAATTCGCCATAAAATGCCGTTGCTAGAAATTGGGCTTGTGTTGGTTTTGAAACTCAAATCATTATGTTTACATTTTTATTCAATATTTTTACTTAGGATTAGTGTTTGTTTAATTTTCGTTAGAACTTCCTTTGTATAAAGTTAGCCAAATTTCTACCTACGCTTTTGGGCGTTTCCACCCGTCCTATTCATTGATGTGAGAACAGGATATACGTAAGTAATTCCGCGACACGTTCTCTCTAAGCATAATAAGTCAATTTCTTAGTTAATTTTATTCAGTGTGTATTTTTCAGTGGATCGCTACGCAGTTAGCATAGTCTAGGTCAGTCGGACCATTTATCTATCCACAAGAAATCTATCTACTCAAGTCAATCCATCTCAATCTTCTATCATCAATATCACGGTGCTAAGCAAACTAAATGTAAGTAGGAATTTCGTTGTTTATTAGTATTTAGTATAAGAAATTGTTAGTTTTCAACTTCCGTTTTCTTAGTATTATACAACCCCAAATGCAAAACTTTATCTCATTTTTAGTATAATTTGTTGTTAGTTTTTAGATGTCAT